>VZTN01001481.1:28043-48654 GCA_013400515.1 Erpornis zantholeuca | reverse complement strand
GAACAGCAACAAGCATTAGAGTATTTTGCCACCACAGCACTGCTGTGCTGGGACAACAGTACTTCATAAAGTGTGAAATTACTAGTGCTTTTCTAGGATTAATTAACTGTAATTCAGGCCTGAAATAGCAATCCATTGACAATGCACAATGAATAATGAATGTATGTCCCAGATAGAAGGATTCATTGTCTGAATCTCCAACATGGGGCCTTCAATTTTGGAATGAAAGGAAAAAAAAAAAAGTGGAACAATGTAAGGCAGAAATGCAATGAATCTGAAATTTTGTTGAAATATGCAGCTTTACCTAATATTTTAAATTTTGAGTAGCTAAGGTTTCCTTAAAAAATAGCTCATAAAGTGAACTCATATAGCCTTACAGACACTGACTTAGATATTTACCACTCTTTTGTCATTTAGGGATGATTTGTGAGCATTTTTCCAATACCTAGTAATTGCTTGCTTTGCCCTTGGAAGGGATTCTGGAGAGGTCCTTGGTCAGAACACTGCATTGTACCCCAGCTGTTCTGTTGCAGGGGTTCCCTGCAAAAGTCACTGCTGCTTCCTCAGGCATCACTGCAGGATAGTTTGGACTTGAGACTAAGCACGTGTTAAGAAACTTACCTGGAAGCTTTTCAATTTATTCTGCTATAGTCACAGTTTACTTGTGGCTGATCTTTTCTGATGTTTTTTTAACTCGAAATATAGTTTAGACATTTGTAAAAGATAAGTAGTGAAGTTTTGATTTTACTTAGGTAATATTTTAACAGCATCTCAGAAACATAGTTCCATGCTGGAAAAAGAAAATCTAATCATTACTTTCCAAATTACATGAGGCAAATCAAACATGGGAGGATGAAGCACAAAGGGTTATAATAAGTAGAAAAAACCCAACATACCATTTTATGAATTCCACTCATTAAAATACTATTCAAAAACCTGCAAGTTAAATAGTTCTCACTATGTGCTACATAACCTAATGAAAACCAAATCAAGAATACTACTTCTTCCTGTCATCTGGACTCAGCAGCAACCACAAATTCAGGAAGAGTGATTTCTGTCACCATCTGCTTGTCCTTTCTCCCACAGCATCTTACTGCCACTTGCTTCTGCTCACATTTTATTCCACAAACACACATTTGTACACATTAATGCAACATTTATCAATATTGTACATATTTCAGCCAAATAAAATTTTATTAGTGAAAATTAAACATTCTTGTTGGAAAGCTTCGTAAGAACTCAAAACTGGCAATCCTTTTGGAACAAATAATGGTCTGAGATCCTGTAACTCCAAGAGATCTGAAGGATTCTAAGCCTTGACAGTAGAGACACACACAGGGTACCATTACTAAACACACATAAAGGAAACAGGCACACATCTAACCCAGACAGAAGTTGGGTTATGAGGAGGAGACAGAACAGGTATAGCTTGCAGGACTGGAAAGGCAAGTAGCAGAGAAGATGTGAGATGAGAATAGGCAGATAATGGAAAAGCAGAAGTTCAGATCTCAGTCACGTTATTTAAAAAAACGTAGAGCACTTAAGAGACACTGTCTTAATGTAGACAGTGAAATCCACGCACAGGTCTAAAACAGAATAAAGCTTCTCTCTCATAACCAAAAGAAGCATTTTTCCTGTTTTGTCCATGCTGAGCTTCCATTAAAAAGCCCAAATACTCCAAAAAAAGGAGTATTTTAATGTGAATAAAATCAAACATGACTGAAATCAAAAGGAAGAAGCACCATCATAGAACAGACCCATTTCTTGACTCCTCTGAAAAGCAATTATTTCTCAACAAAAGATATCTATGAAAACAAAGTTTATAGTGAAATTAAGTATTGTGACTATATTTACCCAAAAATATTTCTAGGGAATTTTAGGAAAGTTCACAGAAGCACAGTAACAATTAGGATGGTCTTCTGTCCAAAAGGAACAGCCTTAGATGTCAACTATGCAGGCTGGAATGGCTGTGCCAAACACTCGGTGCTGCTAGGAGCCTTCTGAATTCTGGGTAATGTGTTATTGTATGCTAAGGGATTTTTTCCCCTTCCAGGTTAAGCAAGCCTTTTCCATTCAGACACTAGTCTCCTACACACATCCAGTCTCCACAAGGAAAGTGACTTTAGGGGTGACAAAACACAGCCCCTCCTGATGTGCACCACATAATAACTTTCAGTGGAAAGCCAACAACTTATGTTGGACACGTGAAGACAATTGGAACCCTGTCAGGATAAAAACATTTGGGAAAGACACAACTTTTTAACACTACTTCCTACCAAGAACCAAGTATGTTCATAGAAAATTATTAAAGGATTAAATAAAAATTAAATAAGAAAGCTTTTCTGTTGTAGAAACCATCACCTGCATATGGACAGTAGGATGTCTTCTTCAGACACCAAAAAAATCTTTTGTCAAATTGGGAAGTCTGCTGTGAGAATATAGCTACACATACAGACTTTCAAAATGCTGTTAGGAGCACACATGCTAAAATGCCTCTGTATTCTTAATGCAAGCACTGTTATAAAAATTTCATGGTTGGACTTTATGACTTTCTTCAAGTACCCAGGCATTCCACATCCACCTTAATTGACATGCATTTCAAGTCACATTTGACCTTTTTGGTTTCTCACACGCTGAAAATGAAGGAAGAATTAGCCTAATGTTTTAAGACTGTTGATCAAAGTTCTTAAAATATATTTCATCTTTTGAAGTAGTACATATCTGGCAGTTTTCCCAGAAGGGGGAACCAAGTCTCCTTTCTCATGACTGCCAGGACTAGCCCTGCCTCCTGGTGCTGCAGTGCACAGGAAATCACAGAAATGGAACAGCAAGTCGAGATATGACAGAGAAATTCACACCACATGCATTTAACTCAGCAAAAACAAAACTATTAAAATGCAGAAACTCTAGAAAACAATCTACAGAATCTTACACATGTTGTTTTGCAGTCTATAAAGGTAAAAGTACCCTTTCAGAACTGATGGCAGTACTCCTTCAAGTATTACACTAAACTTAGCTTAAGATCAAAACTGAAATGTCCATTTTAGTTTTGATTTCAAAATTAAACACGTTTTCAGAGAATTTTCAAAGTAAATCCAGTAGGGAATTTTAGAGGGTAATGGTCTTACAACTAAAATTTCTGAGCAGCTCTGAACAAAAAGAGAATGGAAATGATACTGGATAGAGGCATAGCTCAAGCTGTATTTTGCCTGTGTGACAGTGAAAATGTTTCAGTTTGAAAAGCTGTTTTCGTTTAAACTGTCACTTTTGACTTAAACATTTTAAAGACTGCTAACTGCTAAGACAAAGTATCTGAACAAATAATAAGTCCATTTCTTATGCTAAATTTTACAAGGACTGGGCTTTCTTGGCCCCAGTAACTTAATTAGCCTGCTGCTCTTCCATCTTCTGTGACAACTGCTGTTTCACTTCTGGCTAAACCACAAACCTTGGAAACAGTCAGGCTCCTCAAGAAAATATTTTGACCAATGCAATTCACTTAGATCCACAGTGCACTCGCATTTAATTACCACATAGAGTCCTACACACAGATGTATTATTCATGAAGATGATCATATGAACTGAGCTGTATCCCGAAATCTGAAGGAAACACTGAGCTATGGATTCAAGCACAGTTTTGGTCTGTATTTGTCTCAGGTAGTTTTCAGTCTTTTGAAACAGTAACTCCTCTTCTTTTCACTATTATAAATTTAATTACATATAGACCTTATTTGATTTATGCACTTTTGAAGCATGGCTACTTAAAGATTATAGATGTTTATTTAATAAAAAATGCATGTATTTGCATAATATATTTTCACACTAAACACCACTAAACAATTTTATTATTTATACATTCCAAGCTTTGGTTAGGAAATAACGCATCTAAATTAGCTGTATTTTTTCCCAGCAACTCTGGACTTTGCTTTCAATTTCAAAACACTGGTTTGTGGCATGCTATACAAAATCCTGTATAAATGTTCAAAGTTCTTAATTCTACGATGTCTATCCTTTTAAATTTTCATTAAAATTACATCTGAATGTCATGTGCCTTTCAAATTTAACTGTATCCTTTTAAGATTTACACAAAAACCATCCTTACCTGAACCTTCTTCAGAGCCACTGGTACCCCATCCAGCAGGCAGGTTGCTCTGTAAACTTCACTGAACTGTCCACGGCCAATCTTCTTCTCTATTCGGAAGTTGGTAAGGGTATTATAGCCCATGTCAGGTCGTAAGGCTTTCTAGAATCAAAGATATTGCAAAGAAAGTTTGCACTTAAGACTAAAATCAGACTAATCATGCCAGTGTAAAGATACATATGTAGAAGTATGGTTTAAATTATTAAAATTGCTTCATTCCAATCCATTAAAACCAAAACTGTCCCAGACTAATCACAAGTTGTTCTAAAGAAAACATTCATTATACCACTTGTGGAGTGAGAACTGAAAATTATAAATTCTTGAGACGTATTTAGAATATTTTCAGCTTATCACGCATCTGAGACATAAAAGGAAAAAAAATCCTTCCAGGCTTTAATTTGCCATGCTTCCTATGTCCTAGCTCCTGCCATCCAAAAATTAATAAAAAACCAATCCTACCCAATCCATAATAAAGGATCAGCCTGTATGAAAGTATTTTAATGTCCCTCTTTCAGTGGCTATCCAATATATTTTCATATATCCTTCTGTTGCTCCAGAAATCAAAATATGAGAACTCTCGTTTTGACAAAAGTGGTGCAGCATTAATGCTCCAGTGCATCCCAAAGCGCAGGACCCAGCTTAATGAGGTAGTTATAGGGCTTTTAGGGAAAATGTCAGAAATTACACTTCAAGATTTTAAATTCTCTCCGCAGAGCTGCAAGACACAGACTCTCTAAATAGGTTATATTTAAGAAGTATTGTGTACTTCCCATTTGAATTGGGAGTTGCAGCCTCTGCACAGCAACTTGACAAATATTATCGTGAACTACTAAGGCAGTGTGACAACCGCATGCTGAGAGCAAAGTCTCACTAATGTGTTTTGGCATGCAGGTTTGTAATCACACATTTACATATGCAATGACCTACATTTGCATGTCAGATCACACACTGTCTTGCTTTATTAAGACCGGGCACCTCCCTGTGCTTGGCGGCCAGAGTGGCGAGAGAGGGCCAGAGGGCCGTGTTTTTTGGCAGTTGAGGGATGAACTGCCACCAAGGATTAGGCTGATATGGCCTGAGCATTAGACACTTCATTAGAGGTAATCTGTTTAACAGTGGGCAGTGTATGTAAACTTCACAGCCCATTTGCGGCACCTTTTCCCCCCCATGGCCTTTCTTCAAAGGGCAGCGTGGCTGAGTGACAGCTTGTCTCATCTGCTCCCTTGTCCTGTCATACAATTTAGATGTGGAGAGCTGACATGAGAAGCAACATAGCTGCACATCTCCAACTACCACTGGGTCTCTGCTCGCCACAATGCAATTTGTGGAGAATAAGCTTGTGCAGGATAAAGATTTCCTTCGGTCTGAGACCATAATGGAGCAGATTATATACACTTCACTAATGATCACATTACATTGTATTCACCAAGCAAATCACTGAGCACTCGGAATATTACAGTTTCCATGGAAGAGATATCTATCTGACAACATTAAAATAACCAGAGTGGCTTCCTTTTTTCGAATTCATTTTTTAAACTTTTGGCCAAGCAATGTTATTCTTTTTCCCAGTCTGAACAGACTCCTGTAAATTTTGTATCTCAGCTATATCTTCAGTTGTAATCCTGCATAGAGAAGAAATGTGGGAAGAGGAAAGATAAGCTTCAACATTCCTACTAGAGAAAAGACAAACATCATGATATACTAATTAATTAGCCATGGCATTAAGAGCTCATTTATGTGACAATCTTCAACAGGAATCATCATACTCATTTTCAGACTTCTTTCAGTCTCAGGAAACAGCTGATAGACAATTCAGCAAAGGACTGCCAGGGAAGGAGGAAAGCATCCACAGAAAGGCCACAGAAGTTACTACAAGGCATTCACAGTTAACTTCTAAGAATATGTCAGAAAATAGCCCAGAGCTCTCGAGAGATGTTCTACTTCAATGTTTCTCCAAAACTTTATATTTGCATTCAGCTCCCATCATCTTTGAGATTTAAATTTTCAAAAGCATTTCATGCCCCATAAAGTACAAATGAACTTCAGTACTGACCTAGACAGGCACAAAAAAAGACAGTGTGTTTCTCACATCTCTTAAGACAACACTGAAGAAACCAACGAGATCTTTATTGACCAAAATATTCCATTTTACAATCAGTGAGCCCAGCCCACAGCACACATTTGTTTCTCCAGTAAGGTCCTAGTTCTCTCCCACTGCAATCTCCTCAGTATTGCTCCATCACTGCATGCCAGTGGACTATACCAACCCAAAAACTCATCTGGGTTGTTAAAATAAAAACAACTTGATCATTTCTTTTTAATTAAACCCATATTCAGTTCAAAAACTAAGCCAATCAAACAGCTGGTCTGCAATAATTTAGAGATTCTAAAAAACAGTTAAGAGTCAAGTCAGACAGGTTCTTCCTAACTGGGCTGTTCTGTTAAAGAAATCACACCACACATTTCTAAAAACGTTTAAACAGGTTCCTTCAGTGAGGATTCCTAACCTATAAAACTAAGCTCACTCAGTCAGCCTAATGCTCTCTCTCAGCCTAACAGCCAGCTCCAAGACAAGAAACAGCAGCACTAAAGTTATTTTCTTAGAGAAGTTACCAGTGAAATCCCAAAGGAAACTACACTATTTAATACATATAATGCTGCAATAAGGCTTCTTTAGATTCCAAACATATCCAGACAACCAGTTGAAAATATGACTGCAAAGCCTTGCAGAAGATTCCCTTAGATTTCCACTCTGGTACTCTTTACTAGTATTTCAAGGTTACCAATCCAAAACTTCATGGGAAATAGCACCATAAAGACTGTGAATCATTGTTTTTAAATAAGTTTCTACCACACAGGAAAAAGGATCGACAAAACCACTGAAAAATTTCCATGAAAAGTTAAACTGATTGGTCAGTTACCACCAAAAAGCAAGCCAGACATTTTAAGGAAAAGCAATTGAATGAAACAGAAAACAAAATGTTTCACTACTTAAGTCTATTGTGTGTACACTGAATAGTGCACAGAGCTCAGAGTCCTCGTTTTGAGGGGAACAGAGGCAAACAAGGAAACACAGAGCAGAATAGCAATGCCAAGCAGAGAAATGCTTCCATATAAGAACAGACTTAATAAACCACTGCTCTTCAGCTTTGGGAATGCCAAAACAAACAAAAAAACACCACAAACAAAACAGTAAAGGATGTATATGCTGCCTTCATTTCATGGCTTTTCAGGTCTAACAAGAGATTAATGCTTTTCTATATTTAGATGCTAAAATACTCCCAATTCTACTCTTGCAGAACTTCTGGAACTTAACTACTGCCTCAGACTGCTAATCCATATTTTATTAACTTCCTCCATAATACTTTTTACAATATGGAAGCAATTTGGGAGTACTATCTGCCCTCCCAAAACATCCTTGTGATGTAAGGGAGTACAGTGTTCTAATTTTGTAGATAACAAACTCTGACAGAGCTTTCAGGCACTTAATTCCAAACAGCAAATGAGCTTCTGATGGCACTGACTCTGGGTGGAGGGCTGTAGCTAGCAATGAACCTCAGGAATCAACAGTGGGTTCAATCCAGTATTGATCAACATTGACATTAATGATCTGGATAATGAGGCCAAGTAAGTTTGCTGATGACACAGGACTGGGAGGACTGGCTGATGTACCAGAGGGATTTGATGTCATCCCAGGGGGCCCTGACAAATGGGTCAGATGGGCAGACAGGACCCTCACACAGTACAACACAGGAAAGGGTAAAGCCCTGCACGTGGGCTGCAATAACCCCACAACGCACCAGGACACGCTGGACACTGACCTGCTGGAAAACAGCTCCGCAGGCCAGACCCCAGGGCTCCTGCTGGGCACCAAAGTGAACACGGGCCAGCAGTGCACTCAGAGGTGGACAGCAAGGTCCTGGACTGCATTTGGAGGAGTGCCTCTGGTGCCAGGAGGCAGAGGGAGATGATCCTTCCCCTCTACTCATCACCAGCAGGACCACACCTGGAGTGCTGGATCCAGCTCCAGGCCATCCCTACACAGATATACTGGAAAAGTGCAGCACAGGTCTACGAATGACCAGGGCTCTGCAGCACAGATCACAGGGGGAAAGGCTGACAACATCCAGCCTACAGAAGGGAAGATGCAGGGGGAATCTCATCAGTGGGCTCAAATTCCTGAAAAACACAGGTTAAAATACAGAGTCAGCCTCTCTTCAGTGGTGCACTGTAACAGGACAAGAGGTGATGGGCATGGGCTGAAACACAGGTTTCATCTCAACATCAGGAAAGACTTTTTTCACTGTGAGGGTGACAGTGAAAGGGAGGTGGTCCAAGGAAATTGTGCAGTTGAAACCTGATGCCTTGTTTCAGCAGGTAATGGCACTAATTCATATAGTACCACTATCAGGAGGTGTTAAGAAGAGACAGATGAAGGCCAACAGTCTGAAATCAATATGATACTTCTGATACAATTTTAAAACATAGTGTGGAACAACTCAACATTTCTTTAGGAAACAACAGATTTCATCTTTGCTTCCTTCTCACACTACAACCCTAACTCCTCAAAGTCTGTGAAGGAGCAGGAGGCAAAAATTAAAACTAATTATTTTCTATGGAATACTGGACTGATACATAACTAATTTCAAGATCACCAGAACACATTCTATCTGTTTATAGTTTGTGTTATGACATGCAACAATGTTATCTCTTCTCTATTTAACAAATAAGTAACAGTTAAAAACAATTTTTAAAAACCCAGATATAGGTACCTGTGGCTGAAATGGCAGAGCAGTAGGCCCCTGCATCCCCTGTGATTGTTCATCCATTCTATCACGCAACAACGTCCCTTATGTCCTGAAAAGAAAAATACAGTCATTACCCTGTAATTCAATTGGTATTTATGAACAATGAATCAGCAAAAGAACAAAGGAATTAATCTTCTCAATTGTAGGCTTGAGTTTATGAACATTTAACTAGTCCAGCTCTGCATTGTTTGGGAAAGGAGGTTTTCTTATGTTTAGCTCTTCTACGAAATGAAATAAATTTCTATAGGCACCTGAATTTAATATTAGATAATGTGAATTAAAACTACTTGCACCAGACAAATGATTCTGTCTGATAAAATGCATCATCCCATTACTCTACAGGGGCACCAACCACTTGTTTAACTAAGTACATGTCTGACCTACAGGCAGCACAGGAAATAGCAGATCAGCAGAAGAGTTACAACTGCAACACACATACTTGCTTACTTGCACTGATTTATCAGTAGATTTTAGGGAGTAAGCAGGAAAAGTTCCATCTAAATGAAAAACAGCTAAACATGTACACAATACATCCTGACAAGCTAGTTAAGAGGCCTTTGGAACACCATGTTAGAAGCACAGCCTCCATTCTCAACTGTGAACTTCTCATTTCCCATCAGTAAGATGGGAGGAAAGATGCCTGCCATGTTCCCAAGACAGACAAGCAAGGCTTTGACCAGCAATAAGAGTTGCAAAATGCACTGAATCATTAGCAGGAAAAACAGGAGAGACAAAAATGCTCACAAAGATTTTTTTTCTCAACTAAGTGAATCCTTTCTTAGGCATTGCTAAGGGGGAACAGGTTACTGATGCCTACAAGGGCCAACCCTGTTCAGATGAAGAAAACACAAAGTTCACTGGCAGCTTCAAATGCAAACGATGAAATCAGCTTTCATACAAAACTAAGAGGCAAGGCCTGAACAACTTTTTCACCACACAAATATGAAGTATCCCTGCTTATTACCCAGTCAAACCTGCCAAGACCTTCAGAGGAACAAGAATCATGTGTCTGACAGGAATATTATCCTTGCTTTTCAGTTGATTGTTTTCTTATTCCGTGCTCCAAATCCTCAATGTTCTACAGATAGACAGACACAGAACATTTTTTTCTGACACCATTTAACGTTTAACATGAGGAAATTTCCTGTAATAAATTTATTCTGCTAAACCTGTGTACTTCCACGTACAAAGCTATTTATTTACACTTCACACAGACTCCAATAGCTGTAAAAACACAAGCAAATATTCCCAGTAATTTCTCTAGACTATTCAAAGGGTGAGAACTCTAAAAAGAAAGCAGAAAACCTTAGAGATGTTTTTCAAAGCCAACTGCAAAATATTCAAGAAACTAATCAATGGCTTGTGCTCGCAGTACTGTTGTCATTCTTAGAGTATTGTTGTGGTACAATCACTAACAGACAAGAGTCACCAAGCAGCTCTACAGAGTTTCTGCTGTACTGCCCTTGTGGAGTAAGCAGTGGACTGCACATACTAACCAGTCATCAGTGATCTGTTCTCCCTGGCCCATTGAAAGCAGTCACCCACATGCCATCCCAGCTCCACCAGCTATTCTGAACACCAAACCACAGCCACCCTCCAGAGTAACCAAAGATGCCCTTGGGCTTTGCCTTCCCATCCATCATATTTCCACACAAAGCAGACAGGTTGGGGCTTCCTCTTGTTTTGTATTACCTGGAACTGATACAAAGACAAAGAAGATCCAAAAAATGAAATTTCAGACAGGTCAAGAGAAAAAATAAAATCAATTATCAAACCACAGTGAGGAGAGAAGAGGAGGTAGGAAGTGCCAAGATTTCCAAGACTGTCAGAATGATCATGCTGAGAAAGGGGGAATCAGCTGGCAGAGACAGTGCACACCACTGACTAGGCAATCCTTCAACCAGCACTAGGACACCAATACTGACACTTTTTACAAGTTCTAAGACATGTCCCATACAACCTCCCCTCCAAGACAAGAAATCATAACACAACAGCACTGAAAATTAAACCATTGCCTCAAAACTTCATCTAAATTCTCCAGGTAGATTCACAGGGCTTGATGCTCTTGCAACACTCCCAGGGGAGGAACATACAGCAAACTTAAGGAATCTTCTGCTAATTTCTTGATGTAGAGATCTGTCACTCCTAAGAAGGCAGTAATTTTTTTCTGAAGTGCTGTTTTGAAGAGTCTTTATATAAATTTTACTCTTTTCAACAGCACTGATATTTCTATTGAAGGTTTTGCAGCGTTTTATTAATATGTTTCAATATTCAAGATTCTGATCGTGTAATGTGCCAATAGATAACTCCAATGGGTCAAACATTTGCTTCAAATTACCAAGGAAAAAAAGTAAAGAAAAAACCTTTGCCTTCTATTGCAAATATATACCCAGGATTAATGAAATCTAAGCTGAAATTTTTAGATGAGGTATGTTGATTCAGGAAATATACAATCCATTCATCTTGTCTGAATGGTCAGAGGCACTGACTGAAGCGTTCAGAAATTTGTCTCTCTCTTTTCTCATTAAATTTGGGAAAAGAGTAGAAATGGGAGAAGTTATATTATTACCACTGCCAGTCACTCTGCCCTCTGTGCCTTGTTTCTATAATAAAAGCAAGCAAACCAAAGAGGTGAAACATTCTACCATATAAAGCATGGAAGATTTATTAACTCGTCGATTATTTGTTGCTTTTGCAGAAAGATAAAGATAAGTATTTTATGTCCATATATGAAAGTTTAAAAATTAACTTTTCATCTTTGAAGACTGCATGATATTCACATTGTAGAGAAATGTGGCATTTTGATCATGCGAAATCCCAAAGATTCAAAAGAATGCCAAGGATGCAAAGTAGACCTTTTGTATTATAAAACACAATGTAAGTAAGAATTGGATTTTGTTGTTTGAAGACTGTTCTCACTGTGAGGCATGCCTTTCACCTTAATATTAACTCCAGAAGTCAAAACATAGTGCCGTAATATTGTTAATTTTTAAGTTTCAATTGAGGCAATAATTATGTCTCTTCCAAAGATGGTTTTCAAGTTCTAATTTACGTGACAAGACACTAAAAATACCCATAAGAGTCCATGCCTGCTTAAAATTGAAATACAAATACAAAATACATCTATTTGTTACATGTCTGTCACCTCTTTAAACAAGTAATACAGTGACCACCTTCTGCAAATCCATCACCCTGATATATAAAGGTTCACAGAAAAGAGGCAACAGATGAGATGAGTCAACTATACCAGCACCCCCCAACACTTCCAAATGCAACTCATGTGTTTCAATACTCTCAAATCACATAGGGGAAAAAGGACTCCTTGCCCTCACCACACCATTTGCAAAAAAAATGAATTTTCTGAATCATTCATCTTGCAAACATGGTGTCCACCATTTTGAACATGAAGATCATTTAGATTTGGGCAACCGAACACTTTACAATTACAGTTAATACTTTTGGTTAACTGCTAATATTTCAAATCTTTGACTTTTTCAGTTGATCAAAACAGTAGGTGGCACCTATACATAAAGGATGCAGAATGAAGTTCCTTGGGACAGACAGGACCAATTTTTCATTTGAAATCACAAAAGCATAGCAACTCCTCTTACTCCACAAGTCAGAAAAGGAGCCCTCCCCAGTAGATCAGACCATCAAGCTCCAAGTGCCTGGAATGGGAGTAACACCTTTTCCTTCCTTCACAAACAGGCCTCGCTGTCCTCATTCACTTCCTCAGAGGCCACCTGTCAAAGCTCTCGGGTATCTGCCCACACATCTGAAGATTATGCAAAGATATAAAGCAGCCCAAAAGGCAAGAGCACACTCCTACACACCAAGCTCACGTCCCACAGGCAGCACTCAGCTTTCCAGGTGGTTTCCAGCAGCCTGCCAGAGGAGAGGCAGGACTACCCACGGCTGTCAGTGCAATCGGAGTGGAGGACCCACTCCTGAACAGGAGCCAGAGCTCATCACTTTCATTTCACTGGAAAGTATTTTAATATAACATTAAAAAAAAAAAAAAACATACCTAGGAAGAGCCCTTGTGATTTAAGTCTAGAAACTATGTCTTTAAAAACATGATCAAACTATTTCAGGAGAAAAAGCTTAAATGCACTGCTTAATCACATGAAACAAGATTTTTAAGAACTAGTTTCATAGCTCCAAGTCTATAAAGCATTCAACTGAAATACATTTCACAGTATTTAGGCAAAAATGTTATTGCTCTAACAGATGGCAGTTCTACAACAACAAAAAAATACGTTTTCCTGTAGAAAACATCATTAATAGTCTCAATATACATGGTTTCCATTAGCTACTTGCTATGCACTTGTTTGTCAATTTTGCATCTTAAGTGAGAACATACAGTAATCAATGTCAAAGCAGAAACAGCTATACTTTGGGAACAGAGCACATACTTAAAAGAATGTTCAGAATGTTACAGTTCTGCTGCAAATCTGAGAAGCTCAGTCTTCTTTTTGTTCTTATTTTTGTTTGCAAAATATTTGCTACATAATTGCTAACACAGAAGCACGGAATTACACTGGTTCAGGATGTGCTGATCACGGACACAGTCAATTTAGCTGCTGTTCTCAAAGGATGGAATGTACTGTGTTTACTTCTGGATTACACCGTCAATTAAGGCAGGTATTTTTAGTTTTTACTATAACCATTACTTTATGTAGGTTAGAGCCAAGGCTCTCCAGAAACAACTATCCACCTAATACCCTGAACACTCATCTGTTATATCTAACATGGATTTAAAATGACGAATTTTAGCTCACCAAACTTCTCATCTATTTTACTAAATTCAAAGATAAAGATCAGCCTCAGCTGAGGGGCAGGATAGAAAAACCCAAGAACAAATATAAATACTATGTTTCCACATTAGAACACAGGCTAACGAAATATTCCCGTTTGCTTATATCACATCAACTCTGAGCTACCCAAAAGCACAACTTAAACATAGTTTCAAACAGTCACCCTGGTTGAACCTAAAAAGAGCCTTGTGCTGTGGAAACAAGGGTTTAGATTTCCAAATGCCTTCCCAAATATCCGACACACAATTCCGCAGCTCACCGCACCAGTGTTAATCCCAGCAGTGTGTGCCAGGCAGCCCAAGCGTGCCAGTCTGATCCCAGCACTGCTCTCTGTCACCTGGAGTCACACTCACATAACATCCCAGCTCCACAGCCATAGACCCTGTGGGACAAGATGAATTTCAGACCCAGCACTAAGAGCTTGGCCCTTCAGCTTGACGTGAGCAGGGTAAAAAAACAGCTACAGAACTGGTTTATATGGCAGACTGTCTTAACAGACATTCTTTACCTCTTCAAGGTAAAAACCTGGCCACTGGAGGGAACTGGCTTGGTGGTCAAACTCAGCCCACACTTTGTGGGGTCATCAACACTCTTCAGCACCCACTCTGTGCTGGCAACCCAGGGTCACGCTGCAGTTTATAATGTTTATATTTATATATATTTTTATATGCATGCCTTAATAATGCAAAATGCATTTAAGCTGACATCCACTTCAACTCTGGCAAGACTAACTGACAAGGGATAGAGCAAACTCTCTACTGGAAGACCACATTAACCATTATCACCATAAAATGTCACTTATCTCTATTAGTATACATACATATATATAAACATTATATAAATGCATAGTAAGAATATGTGCACATGTCTGTACACACATATTATGTATCTATACCTAAGTGTGTATGTACACAGAATATTTCATTTTTACCATTGTCAGTTAATAGCAAATATTTGCTTCACATTGTCCAAAAAACCAAAAAAAAAATCTTATAAAGTGTGGAAAACACATACCCATTTGTCAAATTCTCTGCAGAAGCATCCACATGAGAGAGAAGCTGTATATGCAACTTTTAAAGTACTGAAAGTGAGTCAATATAGATCCATTTACATCTATATTCAAGAAAGATTAGTTTTAATTTTAGAAGCAGTTCCTAAAAGCCACATGGCAAGACTCTCCTCCCCTCTGTAGGGACAGAACAAAATCGAATCTGAACAATACCAATGCACAGCAGCTATTTATCTACAAATAGATATTAACTATCCAATTTGAAATACTGCATTTTACAGCAAATTTATGTCCAAATTCCCTACTCATGGGCAGTCCAGTCCAAGCAGTCAACACACATACAGTTCAGCTGGGGTAACGGTTTCAGCAGGAGCAGGAACAGCCATACACAAATAAACCTTTTGAAAAAAGGAAAGGGAATACGCTAAGAGTTTGTACTCAATTTTCTCATCCATTTGACCCAACTTACCAGGCTTATTTTCACTCCAGCCCTGAAAACACACATGCCAGTCACTGTCATTCCCCAACTACTAAGAGTTTGCTCTGTCAGTGCTGTCTAACGAGAAGATGAAAGTCAAAGCTCTCCTGCTTCACAAGTCCGCTTCCATTCCTCTTCATTTATTTGCACAATTTAAAAAGTTAGTTTGTTTATATCTCCCTCTCCATTTCAAGATAAGTAGGTTGCTTATCTTGCAAGGTGCTCCCAAAGGGTTATACATGCACTGACTTGCCCTTTATTGAAATGTTTGTTATTTCTTATGAACTGAAAAAGAAACAGGAACTGAAACTGCTTGAGCAGCAAGCTTCTACATTTCTCATTTAGCTTCTATTCACCTGAAAGAAATTTGATAGCCCATTTCTTCATACCCAATAACCAGTTATAAAGGACATAGGCAGATCATAATAATGTCACACTGAAATGTATTGCAGAGAACAATGCATTGTACCTAACCATGACACCATGAAGCACACACACCCTCAGCCCACACCACGCTCGGCTGTACTCCCGCCTCCATAAGCTAGCAGCTCTAAGGCAGAGGGAACTGATGATATGATGCTGCCGCTTCCCCTACCTTCAGCCATTAGTCCCAAACCCTATTCCCTCCAGTGGGGTGGCTGTGGCCACCCACACTCCTCGTAAGCAAAGTCAAACTAGCTGAAAACTAACCTTGACAAAGTCACTTTTTCCCAGTTCAGCTCCTCAAATCATACAATTGCAGAGACAAAGTCAGAACTGTGATGGCACAAGACAGAGCAGAAGACATAAGACTGCTCTAATCCCAGCTAACTTGGATCACCTGAATCCACTGCCAAATTACATCTCTAACATAAAATTACACAAGTCAATCTAAAGGCTCAGTAACACCAAAGAACATTCTTTCTCTTAATTTTTCTGCCACATTGCCATCTTGAACTCTCTGGCCCTGTTGCTGAGCTGATCCAACTCCCCAGTGCAGCTGGGCTTCTGCTCTGCAAGCAGTGAGCAGAACCAGCACGTGGGGGAGTCTGGCTGGGCACCAGGCAAAAAAGTAAGAAGGGGAAGTTCAGGGATGAGAACTGTAGAAGACACAGAACATCTTCTGTGTGGCAACAGTGTGCTAGTAAGTTAGCTCACCACATTTAGCTGTGCTTCGTCCTTAGCAGGGAGGTGAACAAGCACTTTAAAAAGCTGTAACTGCAAGGCAAGAGCCAGAACAGAGAGAAGGCAATTCACTCAACACCAAGCCAATGGTTTAGCCAAGAAAACAGTGAACTGGAAAGTAGAACTAGGAAACAAAATAAATGAAAGGAGCATAAACCAGGACAACAAATTAAACTGGAAAAAAAAAATAAAAGTAAAAAAACCCAACAAAACTAAGATGTTCAGATAAAGGAAGCTAAAACATGATTTAGAAATCCTTACAAGCCCAAAACCTCATAGCTCTCACACAGAGAGGGAGTCCCAATGAAGGCATGGCTTTAAATGCATCTGTAAAAGCCATTTATTCATAAAGAGATGCTGAAGAGATTTTACTAAAAGTGTAAACAGCTGAGATTCAAATGAAAAACACAAGGCACATGAAAAGACTGGAAGCACTGTCAGATAAACCCATTATGGCTAAGTACAGGGGAAATACATCCAGATTGGAAGGCTGGGTAGACATGACCATGCAACAACTCTGACTGACAATGTCCATGTTGCTACAGGTGAAGTAGAACACATTTAACAACAAATGCCACACACTCCTTAAAGAAATGTCTCAGTGTCTTAGAAAGCAGCACAAGACACCTTACTGCAGGTGTTAGACACACATTCTCAAGCTGAAAAAATTTATCTGTAGTATATTGTTTAAAATCTGCTACCCCAAAGGTGATAAAATGAATGAAGCACTATAAAGAATCAGAAAAGAAACACCAGGCATGTTTAACAGGCTTTCTGTGATCCTCTGAGCAGCATTACCCTTGACTCCTGAAAGCACACATGACAGTAGCGACTAATCCAGGAACCCTGGGTCCAGAAGAAAAGCAGGCAGCAGCCAGCAGACTCACTCCAGACACAGGCCAACACTCAAGTTTGCAGCTGCTTGTATGTTTTACATTAAACCACCACTGCCTAAGAGATGCAAGATCAATTTGTGGTTCTGGAGTACACCCAGTGACCAACTGTACATTCAGCACTCTGTCTGCAGGGTGCTCCTCAAGTCCTGCTTGTCTCTGTAAAGTTCACACACAGCCAACGTACCCCACACACAGTTCTGAATTTCAGTCAGGGCAAGCACTGGAAGCTCACTGCTGCAAAGACAACTCCTTTTTTGGATTTGCTCTCAGATGAGGACAAAAAGGGTACAGAAGAAAGGCCTCTACAGGGCAGAAGGCTATGTGTTTTCCCACCACAAGTTTTTATTTATTTTTATAAGTAACTTCTAGTTCACCTGTGACACTTTTGCCTTCCAGCTACCAAAGAATCAGTAATTTTGTAAGCTCTGTACACTAACCACAGAAAATTGAAATGAACTGAAAAAGACTGGTTCATCAACACTTCACAGCAGCTAATTCAAACACCTCTCAAAGGCTTCAGCAACAATCTAATCTACAAACTCTACATGAACTTTTATGACATTGTAAAGTAATTCATCTGGTCCAACGTAAATACCACAATGAAACAAGACAGCAATAACTTTGTTATAAATCATTCCAGGCAGCTTGAAGAGGCTTGAATGCAGACTCCCAAATGCCACATGATGCAAACAGTCTATTTACTTTGTCACCTACAATCCAAAACCAAAGTCACTAATATTGCAAGAACAACTATGTGCAATCAGGTTGTAATGGGATTGTTCAGAGTATTTTCTTACAAATTCCTCTTTTTAATGTAAAAAAAAAAAATTAAAAATTTTTTTAAAATTAAAAAAATTTTAAAAATTAAAAAAGAAAAAAAATTTCCTTTTAAAATTTTTTAACAAATTCCCTTGCATAAATAAGTGCTGTATGCCCAACAAGTTGTAATGGCACTGGAAATACTGTGCATTTTCTAGCTACAAAAGGCATGACTGAATCACAGATATGTTTCACATGCCTGAGACAATTGCACAGGAGTCTCTTTACCAGAGAAACAACTCAATGTACCAGCATTGCTCCTCTGCAGCTTTTTTAACTAACCTGATGGGAAGAATCACTTTAATACTTACTGAGGAAACACAAAGTGAGATGATGTACTTCAGTTTCGGGCTCAGTTCCTTCCCATGTGGTCAGGGAAGTCAAATGGTGATAAATACGGCAAATCAGTGTTCTAAAGGCTGCCCTTATCACCACTTTGGTATTTTGCTCATTTATTTTCATCTCTGTTGCAAAGCACATGGAACGCAGATAAACTGAACAAATTCTCTGGGAATTAGTCAGTTAACTGCTATGAATACCCACAGTATTAAACTTCATATGATAACCCCCACCTTCTCCTAATTCCTACTACCTGGGAATCAGGGGGGACTTTTGGATAATCACCAAATAACCAAAAAATTCCCTTGGAGGTAGAGAAGAAGTTAGCACAGTTGGACTTTTTCTAGGGGACTTTCCAAGGTAACGTGAACTCAACCAACCATCCAGCACAGATGTTTGGAACAATGTCAAACTTCAGAAGGCAGCAAGGCACCAACAGCAATAAGCTGAATTTAGCATCAGTATAAATGCAGAGAGTACTGCACTAAGTTTATTAAAACATGGAGGGGGTGTATTTAACAAACAAATTGCCTCACCAAATTGTCTCTGTGCTCAAATACACAGGACTGGCTATGTTTTGTGCAACTGAGCACAACTCTTGCACAAAAAGGAAAGGCATGGATAGGTTTATATGGCTCTGTCTTGCCATTCATAAGATAGCACAGGTCACAGTAAAACAAGCAAGTGACTTCCTGCACTTTGTTTTTCATCTGACTTTCTTATTTGCTCACAGGCCTTCCCACAAACTCTAAAATGTTAGATTTTTTCTTCATTTGAAACAACCTTCCATGGTGAGGATGGGAATCTATTTACCTAATTCGTGTAGACCATGGAAGACGCTGTGATAAGTCAATCGAAAAAAGACTTTGGGTTGAACAAAATCCCTTTATTTGTTCTCAAACTATTTTTTTTTACTGTAATGAATAAATGGTATGTTGAATACAAGATATCTGTAACAAAGGCAGTATCTCAACCCCCACAGTGAACAATCTGAGTGTGCTTTGACAAGCCATCTACCCAAACATCAGGTATTTCTGAATATAGTATCTTCATGTTTTGAAATTAAAGAACAAGTGCTCTTAATATTATTCTCTCTTCCGGTATGAAAAACATCCCAGTAACAAAAAATAAATAAATAAATAAATAAACAAACAAATGTGGCTTTAAGTTCTCACTTTAAAGCTGTCAGACATTGCTTGCAAGTTTTCCTCTTTCCACAACACGGTTTTCCTTCCCCTGCCTAAGTTTTCCATAGGCTAGGAACTAATAACTGTTTTCCATTACATTTCATCTCTCTCAAGATAGTGCAAGTCTGTAGTTTAAACACAAACATTTCTACAGCACTGCAACACATGAATTATCTCCTAAACAGCCTGGGGGAAAAAAAAAAAAAACAAACCACTCTTAAATTTCATTTTTCCTGATTTAGCCAATCTGTGAACCTAACCATCCAATTTAATCATCCAAAGTATGTATCTTACAGATTCATGTATCGCAATTTCTGCATCTCAAGCTTGAAATACAACTTTATATAGGAAATATATCCAGCACATTCCGTGAAACTACTGAGCACATGTGACCTTTCCTGAGAAGTGATGCCACTATTGCAATCTGAGGAAACACCACTATCACTTCAAAAGGTGACAAAAGTTACCATTCAGTTGGTGCAAGAAGAGAAAAAACATTTAGAAAGTTTTAATCTAATATCAAGAATTAATTATTTGTGTGATTATTGAACACACATCCCCTCATCATCTTTCAGCAGAAGCAGGGTAATTATCCTAAGTAGTTTTACCATTCAAGTAGTAATGCTTCTCACAAAATGCAGAGCAAATCAAAACACATTCCTCTCAAAGAACCGCATTCTGAACCTCTGAACCCTAAAAGCACGCAGCTTCGGTTCGCATGGACACTGAAAGGAACACGGGGCCGGTACTGTGATAACGGAGCCTGGGTGCTCGGTAAGGTGAAGGAGGGAACCCTCACAGCCCAGACGGAGGATGCCTCACTTTCAGCGTATCCCACGAGGCCTCAGCTCTCTCCAGCCCCGCAGGGCCCCGGGGAGCCGGGCGGGCAAACCCCGCACTGCGGGCGGGCCGGCAGCGGGAGGGACGGAGGGCCTCGGCCGGACAGCCCCGGG
>VZTN01001481.1:4294-27269 GCA_013400515.1 Erpornis zantholeuca | reverse complement strand
GGCTGCGGCCGGTCCCGTCTCGGCGGGCAGGGTACAGCTGTGCGCGGGGAACTCGCAGCTCCTCTGGCAGTGACCGCGGCTGCAAGTGCGGCGAGACAGGGAGTGTCTGTCCCAGCGTGTTCGTCCCATGGAGCACACGAGGCCCGGGCACTGCGGTAACGCAGCGGGCTCGGGAAGGGCCGCTCGCCCTGGGCCGAACCAGGAGAGGCCGGGAGCGGGAGGAACACCAGTTCCGGCCTCTGGAGCAGGGACTCGTCCCTCTGCACTGCTCGGAACAGCACTAAGGCTTGGGCCCGGTCAGATTTGAAAACGCAAAATGCCACCAGTCTTGCTCATTTTGTGTATAAATTGTGATACTCGATCTGCGAGACATTCGGTATTAATTGAGTACATCAGCTGAAAGTGACACAAACTCCTTTTTGGTATACTGGGAAGAATAAAAGTGGTGAGAACAAAAACGACCAGACTCTTGGTGAGTCCTGTTCCTCCAGCTTCTACTTTGCAACAGTACTGGGTTTAAGCAGATTTTAAAATACTGAATTCCAGAATACTACTGTTTTTCAGGCTCCTGAAAGTTTACCCTGCTTCAGTTCCTGAAAGTTTACCTGCAAGTAAGACAATTAACTACACAGAAGAGAAGTCTTAAGAACTGATGATGGGGAAAGAGTATGAAAACTGACCAGTTTCCCCAGTAAGGTTATGGATAACTGTGTTCAAATAACTTTATCCTCAGATGTAGATGTCTTCTGTAAAACGCACTCCAGTAATTTAAAAGAGAGAAATCAGTAATTTTAAATTATCTTGAGTTAGATGCACTTGATTTTTCCAAAGCAAAACTTAAGTTCTCATAAGGGTTGGAGGTTTTGCTGCATCTTTCCCTTGTAACAGGTAAAGTAATACTTGATTTAAGGTTGCAAAATAAGTAGGAAATGGGCCAGTGTGTCTGGAAAAAGTCCCTGTGTACAAAATTATATCTGTTTTTGAGGCAAACTTTTCAGCTTTGAGACATCTGCAATGTCTCCAGTGATACAAAGTCTAATGAAATTTGAAAGGAAGTTATTTTTGTTGGCTCTCATTTCTCTGATTTGTTAATCATTCTGCACATTTCCTCTGTATTAGCATTGGGGCATTCAATGCCACTGGCCAAATACAGTGACAAAGTGACCACCCAGGCTGTGGAATCAGATATACCCTATAACCTTCCCCTTTGATGTGCATTTTGTATTTCTTTAAGGCAGTCCAAAAAAATGAATTAGAATTGTGATTAAGATAATTTTTTTTTGTTTGTTTTTTTGTGGATAAACTATTGTGCAAATGCAGTTTCTTGAACAAGAATTCCACAGATTGTTTTCTTGTAGAAAGTGCAATACTTCAGGGCTCCCCACATACCAAAGAGTGAAAAATTGATAGATCTGCCATGTAATGTTAAGAAGTTACTCAGAAGAATTGCAATCAGCAATTCCACTGACTGTTTTCCATCTCCAAAAATCTCTTCAGCCTCGCCCAGAAATTGGGTTGTGTGAGGTAGTCACCTATTTGCAAAACCTCTGATGGAAAAAGGAGAGATTGTTATTTGGTATGTAGCTGACCATAAAATACTGAGTCATATTAGGTTTCATTTTTTCACAGGTAAGGCAATTAGTACTGTAATACCCAGCTATTGCTATTTTCTAGACTCTATTCGATGGAAAATGAGCAATTCACAATCTAGACTTAGGTAGCATTTGAAGGTTTCTCTATGTTCATGCATAAAAAGAGATTAACCCTGAGCCTACTTGCCTTGTTTTACAGTAGGTTTCTTAGTGTCTTTTTTTGCTTAATCTGTATTTGGGGTTTGTTTTCTTTCATCCTATTTTTATACTCACTGCTGTTTCACTTTCATTCTTTTTCCTTGATTTTCTCCATGCTGTTATTTCACTGTACAGTTGCATAATATTTTGACTTCTCTCTTTAGTCACCTGAATCCAATGTCTACTTTAGCCTGACATTACCAATTGCTGAAGCATCTTCCCTTTTCTGTATTCCAACATTATCTTTCTTAGAAGATGGTTGTTTCCATTTTATTCTTGGTGCTTGGGACTAAAGAGAACCTAAAAATGAAGAGTCTGCTTTAGTTAATTAGTTCATCATTACAACCAGGCAAACAGGTTTTCATATAAATGTAACTCCACTGCCCTCATTAATTTTAAATTTGCAAAGTGGCACATCTTCCACATACGCAGAAGATTCTCTTCAGACCTGGCTTGTACAAATGTTTATTTATAGAAGGATGTTTTCCTTTGCTTTTCAATGCACGTTTACAGTTAAATAAATTTGTCTAACATTCCCTGTAATGGAGACTTTATATCAAACAGAATCAGAAAGGCAGAAGAGGCTCCAGAAGATCTGATAGCCTTAGGGACTGTTAAGGAGCAGGCTTATCTCTGGCAAATGCTTCTCTCAGAGGCCAGAGGGGACACTGCCTAACCAGCCAGCAAAGGATTAGAGAAAATGGACAAAGACATGCTGGAATTAGGGATCTGTGAGGGAGAACATGGCTTGTTCCCTAAGTCTTACCAACTTCTGAAGGTGTTGGCAGCAAATCCATTTCACCTGGAATTGAACAGACCAGAGACAGAAGGAACAAGGACCTCACCACCATTTGTCAGTGGACACTACACTTCATTAGCCATGCTATTATTAATCTATTTACATATCAGCATTGATTTAAGAAAGCTGCACCAGTTTTTTTCTGATCATTGAAATCTGTGAATATATATAACCTATAAATATGGTCAGGGTTCAAGAATATCAAAAATATCAAGTGACGACAGAGGGTATTATTTGGAATGGCAATGTGACACTTGGATTGTCTCTGAAAACAATGCCCTTTGTCAGGACTAAGCTGCCAGACTTGAAAGCACCTGGAGAGTGTTAGGTAACAACATAAAAACCAACCAGGAATTCAAACGTTTAGCCCAGCTCCCCAGATCATTCCTACCTTGCTTCCGCTATTATCCAGGGCTCTGTACAGCTGGAGACTCCTGAGATGTTCATTAATGGAATAAACTGAACACTCAGGAAAAGTATAGATTTGAAAAGTTTAAAACTTTCAGGCAGAAGAGCTCACTGGGACAGTGGAGGATGGGAATAGATGTCTTTGAGGTCACAGAGATAGGAGCATAACATAACAGCTCACTGGTTAACAATTCTTCAGGTTCTTCAAATCAATAAACTACAGGAAATTAATCAAAAGGAGCAACTGCTCTGCTCTAAGTCCTTGAAGCCTGAAAAGTCTCCCTCTCTCCTGGTTCTTTGTTACGAACAGTAAAAAAGGCTAGGATAGCTGCCTGTGACATGGATGGGGAAATGAGAAAGGCTGTGAAAGCAGGACTAAAGAGATCTCCATTCTATTTGCACTGGATACATATTACGATAGGGCTTTATGCAGAACTTAAGCTTTTAGACAATATAAATCATTAAATGGAGCAATTCAAGGGAGCTTGGAGAACTCCTGATTTGTATCAAGCAAGACATCAGATCTTTTTCAGAATTTGTATAACAAAGAACTGTTGAATTTTGATCATAATATATTCAAATTAAAAACCTTGTAGAAGTGAAAAGGCCAAATAAACTTACCATAGCAACAGTGAATGTTGAAAAGAGAACTACATAAAATCAAGGAAGTTTTTTAAAAGTTAATTAGGGCTTCTGAGTAAGTATCTATCATCTGTCAAAGCCAGGTAGAGGGTCTCCAAAAGACTAGCAGAGCTCTACATGAGAATGAAGGACATTATTAAAAAGTAAAAGGAACTCCTAAAAAAACTTGTGTTCAGATGAGAAAAACAGAAAATAGCAAAACCTCTGGCAAGCTAAATATAAAACTGTAAAAGGCAGACCAAAAGCATTTGAAGGAAAATGTTAGTAATGGTATAAAACTTTATTGTAAAACCTCTTCCAAACACATCAGAAGCAGGAAGCCTGCAGGAAACAGAAAAACTGCAGCAAACAGAAAAACTGTTTGCTTGAGTGGATATTATGATAGGTTCCTACAGGGAACTCCTTTATACCACAGAAACCTGTGAGAGTTTTTGGAAAGGTATGTGGAAACAGGGAGCTTGGATGATAGGAGATTCCTGTATTTCAGTAAAACTTCTCGACAAATCTTCACTAAAATTACTTAAAGAAATTAAGCCACATTGCAGTAAAAAGAAAGAATTGGTACTGAGCTATATTGAGTACTGTGCCATACCTTTTCCTAAAATTTGGTTCTGTATACTTAATCACACTTAGCTACAGTTCTTTTATTCAATATTTTTCTTTGCTCTAGCACACTGCTATTTTGATGTATTATCATAATACATGTGTTATTGTTTAACTGAAGGAAGAAAATACTTGTATATTGTAGTGAGCACAGTTAGCCTAAGCTTAAGCCTGAGCCTAAGCCTAGCTTACTGGTTATAAAGAAAACTACATTTTGGTGCAGCTTAATTGACCACAGGCTGATCTCAGTGTGGTACAGGCTGTTCTGTCCATCCAAACTCCCACTCCTCTGCAGCTAGATGATCAGGCTCCAGGCTTTTTACACCCCAGTCCATATCTTCCTTCAGCATGTCCTGGCATTCCTCGTGTTCCCTGAGGGCAGGACTACTCATCCTCATTTTAGCAATGTCAGTCAGAGTACCCAGGCAGCAAGTTCAAATGCCCTTTGGGGCTGGTTCTGCTATTTACACATGATGGCAATGGCTGTTCAAGAACCAGCAGCAGACATATTTGTCTGTATTATGTCTTACCTCAGTTCTTCCTGTTTAACAAATATTTATCATAAACTCCAAACTATTCTTCTCAAGATTTCTCTTTTTTTTGCTAAGTCATCCTTTGCATTTGTCTAAAGGTCCAACCTGTTTTGAACATTACAAATGTAACAGTTTGAGTAACTCTGTGACAATGAAGTGTGTGACTAATCAGTGATGGCACACTGATTAGTAATACACAAAGTATTCCCTTTCTATATTTTTCGGTTTTTGCACCTTGTGAGTTGATTATCCTGCTCTGAATGCCAGAACTTGAATATTAGTACATTTTGCTAATAGTAGAAATTCTCTAACTTCTGTCTGGCAATGGTCCTTCATGCTTGAGGTTCTTTCCCATGCATGAGGTTCTTTCACGTGAAAGAAACTCTTAAGAGAAGTGGGTAAGACTTTGAGCTTCCAAATAATTGTTCTGTTTGTCCAAGGTGGTAGTGTTTACAATATGACACAGGATTAGAAACTGCCTTCCAGTCTATAAACATGTACTTGCCAATAAAAACTGTAAACTGTATATCTGGTGTCACTGAAGTTCAGACTCTTACCCAGTGTAAGTTGGTGTAGCTGCTCTGACTTCAGAGGAGTCATGCTGATTTACAGAGCTGAAGACCTGGGCCTTAGCTTTTGGATCTGAGAATTTTAACAAACAAAACAAAAAAAAAAGAAAATATAGTCAACTTCATCCTTTCCTTCAGTAAGTTATAGCTGCTAGCAATTGTGTTATGCTGGAGACATTATTGCTATAATACTACAAAACAAAAGTGCTGTACTATGAATGAAAATTCACAGCTATTACATTTTAAACCAAATAAAATAAATATCCATGCATATGGATCCATATGCAGAATCCCATTGGCTTCAGTGATGCCTAGGAAATTAGGATGTGCTGTGTAAAAAAATTACTGAAACCGTAACCATAACTAATTTTTCTCTCCCACCTGACTAAAGCCCTGGGTAAATCAGTCATCCACACCATTGTACCCCTGGCGTTGAAACTCCAGGGTATTGTCCATAGAAGCAACTTACCTTACATAGTAACACAGGTAAAATTTAGAAGTTTGTAAAATATATTGGGATTTTTCAGTGGGAGGTGATAGGTAAATGCATTTCTTGTCTACTTAGCACACAAGTCAGTGAAGCTGCAGGCCTCTTGGAGGTGCCTATTGGAATGTATTGTGTTATCCACTGTATCATTCCAGGTATGCACCTGACAGCTATTGTAAATACACAGTTCAGGTCTTCTTACCTGAACTTAATAAAATGGACACCTTTGTACAATTTGTACACGATTAAACACCATTTAGGGTTTACATTTAGTCCCAACACCAGACAAAAAGGTACATACATTGCATGTAGGCACTTTGCCCAGAGTCTAATATGTCTCTGACCAATATGTTCTCAATTCCATTGTTACCCAATAAATTTAATTCAAATCAATTTGTTCATTCTTTCCATATACGCTTGACCAAATTTCCTAATCTCTTGTTCCAGCCTTTCAGATAAAAACAAAAAGAAGATAAACCAGCATTTGTTCTGCTAGCATCCTTTCTCTCAGCCTGTGTCACAACTGGTTAGAGTGCAGTTCTTTCAAACAAGAATTGTCTCTCACCATGCCTTTGCACTTTGCCTGGTAGGATGGAGCCTATGCCTGTGCTGCAATGCAAATGAATAATAATTTGTGGTGATGTTGGAAGGGTGTTGACAGAAATGGAGCTAACGGCATGAGCAGGGAATAAGTGCATTTATCATAAAAATAACTATTGTTAGTCAAAAAAGGAAACTTAATTTCCAGTGTTTAGTCTTTATTAGCTGAAACCTTAGAAAGGACATGACTTTCAGTGGCAATTCTGGTAGAAGGAGGACTACAGAATTTTTCTACTGACTTCAGAGCTAGCTTGAGACAAGAAAAATGCACAAAACGAGTTAAATAAATATTGCTGGCATATTACAATAAAATGGGGGTGCATTTTATAGGTGGCTAGCAGCTTGTAATTACCCTTAATAAACCTAATCCTTTCCCGGTGTTTATTAAAATGTTTCATGTATCAGCAGGCTGTGAAAAGGACTCATTCCCTATCTCTTAACTTGCACTAAAACCAAGAGATGTCCACTTGAGTCATAGTTCCCAGTGCCAGTCCTGTTTCTCTGCCTGTTATTGGAATTCAAAGCCTCTGAGGGAATTAAAACTAACACATTAGTCCCTAATTAAATCCAAAAGGGTTGTGAAATGTAACCAAATAACTTTATAGTATTTCTTGGGAATATGATCTCAGGAGGATAAGGAAGGAGCAATGGCTTTCAATTAATGATTTTCCCTCTTCTAACACACAGGAAATGTCTGCAATGTTCTTTTGACCCCTTTTAATTTCTTCAAGGGGAGCATTTGACTCTTCAAGCTTCCTCCTACAAATATATTTTTAAAACTTCCTGCAGGTTTGTAATAATTTAGTAGGATGAAGAAGTACAGTCATTACTATAGCAGTCCTTTTTTCTTCAATTAGTATTTCTAATCACATTAGACATGTTTTCAGTATCCAGAGAGGACGCCTGATCCCTACAGCTATCGTGAACTATTAACTTTAATTAAAATTTACAAGTCTAATGTTGTTACATCTGCTAAAAGCATTAACTGCCATGTTAATTACCAAAATGTTAATGTTGCGTTAAAATATGAATGTTCCCTTTTGACAGTTCATCTGTGGTTTAATTATTTATTTTTGGTAGAATATCTCCTCAAAAAAAGAAAAAGGCATAAAAGCATAAATGCTGACTGAAATAATGAGACATAATGGGAAAACTTCATCTAGGAAGAAAACTTAATACTTTAGAATACCAGTTGTTAGCAGAAATTCATTTGCATTCTGTGCTGTGTCTAAAATAAATACATAGCATTTGTGTCATTTGTAAGATGTTATTTATAATTGCAGCACATTCTTCTGCTTTTACTTTATAGGGATATCTAATGTGCAGGACAAGTTCTTAAATCCCCATAGTCCAGCAGTGTCACTGTATTGGTGCTACAATAGAAACTCCCTCCAAAAAAAAGATTTCAGGACTTCACATCAAAGACTTTATTGAATTTCTGAAGGTGTCCCCATATAACTCATTTCAAAATAGATTTACAAAAGGAGATGTCTGGAACTCACTCCTGAAGTTACTGTACTCCCTATCCCAAGACTAGAGGATCAAAGTGGAAGTCTTTTAAAATCACTGCAATTAGTACCAAGCATAGCAAAGACTTTGCAGTTGCTCATCTAAAGTAAAGGGAAATCTCAGGTTAAAGTAAAGCTGTCTCTTGCTGTATTTCATGGGGAGATACGTCTCTATCATATTATTCTTAAAGGCATTGTCACTGAACTTAATAAATGAGAGTTCTGACAAACCAATGTTAAATATACTTGCTACATGTTTCTCTCACGTTGAACAATTATTTTAATAGCTGAAGTTAACAGTCTGCCAAGTATTTTCTTAATGTGATTTTTTTTCCCAGGCTGTTTAGAAGATAATTCATGTGTTGCAGTGCTGTAGAGATGTCTGTATTTAAACTACAGACTTAGACTGTCTTGAGAGAGATGAAATGCAGTGGAACTAATGAAATGTTCATTAGTTCCTAGCCTATGGAAAACTTAGGCAGAGGAAGGAAAACTATGTTGTGTCGTGGAAAGAGGAGAACTTAAAAGCAATGTCTGGCTGCTTTAAAGTGAGAACTTAAAGCCACGTTTGGTTTTTTTTAATTTTTTGATACTGGGATGTTTTTGATACTGGAAGAAAGAATAACAGTACCTGTAAATAGGGACTGTTAGATTTTACGCCATGCTCTATTTTTTAATTTTGCATGAAGAAACCTAGATTTTTCTTGTAGATCTTCTATGGCACATGTCAGAGGCACATTCCTCACACTCTGTACTCTCTTGAATGTTGGAAGTAGGCAGCTGTTTAGTGGCAAGTGCATAATTGGTTTTGTGGGTGGAGGAAAATTTTCAGAGATCAGATGTCCAGTTCACAGATTTAGATGGTTTATTAGGATAATACACTTTTTAAATCACCAAGTAAGACTATTCCTCGTTGTCAGTGGACTTTGAGCTACCAGGACAACATGCATAACACCTCTTGTTTTATCACAGCCTGACCTCTTCTGATGTGCAGATTTTCTCTCCACTGTGTGGTGGAATTAGGTAGTTCCAATCATAAAACAGGAGTTTTAATGTAACATATTTAGAGCTCTTCTTAGAGGTGGGTATCATACCACAGCAATGGAATTCCAGATGGAAAGTTGCATTCAGTTGTCTTTTCAAGTTAACATTGTAGGGAAATACTGCAGTAAATCATCTTTTGTCTTCCACAGAGTTTGGAGAATTTACCTCCAAATCCATTTGCAGGGCCTTTAATAAAAAAGAGCCATTGAACAAACTGGTCTGAAGCAGAGAAAAGCTCTCCAGTCTCCCAGATGTTCAGAGTCCATATTGGTCAGAGTTTATAGTATATATTCACATACAACTCCACCTCCCCTCCAAAAAAACCCCAAACAAACAAAAAACCTAACCCACACATTCAAGCCCAGATGGCTGCTTATGTCCTATGAGCCCTGTTGCATGCACATTCAGCAGGAGTAGTGATAAGATTTACTCTGGTGTGCTCTGATCCTGAGGCTTTTAAAAATACTGCTTCAAACAGAAAAGATTTCCATTTAAAAATAATAGTGGTTATTATTTTGAAGAATGTAGCAAGTTGCTAAAGAAATGTTTTCTAATAGTCTGCCAGAAGGCAACCTATCTCCTGGGCTTTGTTTGCTTGTATAGATTTCATTGCCTGCAGCAATACTTCTTTAAGTCAAGTTTACAGAAACTTGTCTCTCTTGGGGAGATGAATATCTTTCAAAGCTCATTATTTATTTGGGAATATTCAAGTACTCTAGAGAAGACAAGGAAATAATTCAAATGATTCATTTGCAGTTAAGCTGATACTAACTTTTGTGGTGCAGTGCTCTAGCTTATATAACTTCTTGCAGAGGTCTGTTTTACCACCAGTCCTGGTGCGTGGAATTCACCCCTCTCTTTCAGTGTCACAATTCTTACAGCATGGGGAAACGACTGAACTCCTTTTCTAAGCAAAAAAAGAAACACATTTTTTCTCTGGTGGCTTGTGGCTGCTTTTTTGGCTGTCATTGTAAAGCAGAGCATGAAGGATAATCCTGTACAGACACTGAGACACACAGACAAGCCAGAAGTTTCCCTATTCATTTACACAATTATCAGAACTCCTTTTTTTTTTTGAAATGTAAATAAATAAATTAGCCCCGCTGTACCATGCCCACAGAGCAGCAAAAATGTTGCCTTTTCTCACTCATCCTGATTAAGGTAAAGCCAGATCTTATTCAAAGATGTAGAATTAAGGAAACAGAGTGCCTCCATTCAACAGGTTTTGATTTGCCACAAAATGCACATTGAAAAAACACCTAAAATAATTTCTGTTTAAGATCAATGTCTGCCTTATAATTTGCAAATCTTCCTTCTCTGCCTACATTTTAATCTTTTTTTCCATAGTGTATGTACTATTAAACTTCAAAATATTTCTGTCATTCCCTTCAACAAGCTTTTGGTGAAGGATGCTCCTTTGAGTAGACTGTAGTAGCTGGCAATCAGTCTGGCACATCATCCACTGAGAAACTCTTGTTGGGCTCTAAAAGTGCAATCTTATTATTAATAGTCAATTAAAAGGCCAATGCAAGGGTGTTAGTTTATGTTCTCTTTCAAGATATGTTCACAACAGTTTTTATCAGACAAAGCATCAACAGGCAAACTGCTTGGTTTTGCTGTGCAGAACTTTTTGACAAGAGTGGCAGACTCAACGTCAGCAGTAAACCTTTTTTTGACCTTTATTGCAGACATACACCCATTTTTGAATAAACATCAAGAAAAGCACTGCATTCTTAAAATACAGCAGATTTCTGGAGCTCTGCTGGAGAATCACTGCCATTATAAATATACATTTACTTTAAAGAGAGCAATATTGGCCTCATATACCTGATTTCATCCACAGAGATTTCCAATGTGTGAGTATATAAGATCATACCTAGCATCAAGGAGCTGATTTGCAGAGGACAACACTATTCACATATTTTAATTTGGGCACATGATTTATGATTTTCCTTCCAGAACATTACAAGTTTTGGGTTCATTATGCTTATGCATCTGTGGGTGTATATATATAAAACATATTATATGTACAGTAGAAATTAACAAATCAGAAGTAAATGCATTAAAAGTGTTGTTTCAGGTCAAGGAATACTGAAAACAAGACCTTAAATTTCAAGAGTGAAATCTTGGCTCATTAAAGCTGAGGGAAATTTTCATTTATTTCTCTCTGACCAGCGTTTTCCTTTAAAAACTTAATTTCAACCTAACATCATGTTTTCTGTTCTAATTATTTATTCTTCTGCAATTACCCCAAGCAATATTCTAGCAGTGGAAAGAAAAACCTGATAACTTGATGTTTGGCAGACATCTTCCATCAGTCATTTTTAGATCTGAAGCTTATGCAATTGGAAATCTAATTTTGAAAAACATAGCATCTGCTTAATGAGGCAGTGCTTTAATGTTTAGAAGTCTAATCTTTTAGGTTCTTAAAATATTTTTTGTTCTACATTTCTCATCTGAAACATTGAAAACTTTATATCATCTCCTCATCTGCCCTAAACTTCAGATGCTCTCAAGGCTACATGTGGGAGTAATGCCACCTTTTTTGTGTGGTCTCACTAAGGAACAGTGTTAATCACTCTCCTACAAGTATCTTATACTCATTGTACTAAAAAATACTCTTGGTTTGCTCAAAGCTTTAGATACTTCTAGGACACATAATCCATGCATACAATCCATTCGCAATCTTGGTAATGGGATACAGCAGCATTTAATGAAACTGCATTGAAACTGGGCACTCTTACTGCAAACTGAAGCTGTAAGTTAAGGTGTTCCTGTTATTTACTTATAGCAGATTTAATGTAGCCTAATGCTCCCACATCTGCAGTGGTTTAGATAAACCTACACACACAAACTTATGAGAAGTCAAATATTTATTTTACAACATGCATACAAAAATAAGAGCATATATTCTAAATATTAAATAGCTAGAAATGTACCATTTCTTGTTCTACAAACTTCATCCCACCAATGATCAAACACACTCAAGACCCATTCCTCATCCCTTTGTTTCTTTCACCTAAGCAATCTCCCCCATCTCTGGTTTATTCTTTTAATCCTACTTTATGCAATGAAAAACTGAAATCTCTGATGGGGTTTCTTTTGTAAGTGAAAAGTGTAAGGAATAACAGTTTTGTTCCAGGAACTCCACAAACTACTGCTTCATCTGGCATGACACTACATCTGAAACTGAATTTGGAGGCTTCATGGACTGCTCTCCCTAAAAAAATACAAGAAAATATGTATGAATGAAAACTTTGTTCCGGAATATCCAATTTACAGGAAGTCAGAGCAAGCCAACAATGATTTTCCTGCTCCTGTTGTCGCTCACTTTTCACCTTTTTCCTAATAAAATAGTAATTTCAATTACACACAAGCTGTTGAATAAAATCTATGCAGATTTTATTGCAGGTACACTGACTATCCCTTGCTATTCATTCATGTTCAAAGCATGCTGTTGTTCTTCAGCTCCTTAGTCCATCTGATTTCATAAAGGTTGCCAATTACATATACAAAAAATGTTAGATCGACAAATGTAATTATTGTAACCTATTAAATTCCTAAAATATGAATTTAGATCCATGGATCGATCCTTAATTAAGCAAAGATCAAAGAACAGAAACCCAGAGCAATCACACAGGGTACATTAATTTGCCCAGAAAAAGACTTTCCCGTTGTCAATACTTCCCAGAAGTGAGAACAAGTCTTAAGTTCAGGACTTCCAAAACCCCATTCCAATACTCCTGAAGCATTGCCACAGCCTTAATAAATTCCAGAGACCACTGGGAGCAAGGGTTGGAAACACTTCAGCAGATGAACTAGGGAACTGCAACCTTTGTTACAAAAACACATTCACTACAAGCCGACTCATGGGAGGCCTGAAGTTAGAGCCTCCTTCTCTCTTTTCCAGATTCACTCCAAAGAGAGAAAACTTGGAGAGAAATGTTCATGTAATGATCAGGATACAAATAAAAAAAACATATAGGAAACATTGGTATGCATCTGCACAGATATGAGAGTAAAAATTAGCATTCATTCAAAGCTGCTTCTGCTTTCTGACAGGTAATAATGATTGTTAATGGGACTGACATTTCCACTGTACAATCAAAACATATTCTTCAAAACCTATTGCATAATTAACATTACTTACACACAATTCACATCAAATAACATCAAATTAGAAAGACTTATGGGGCTAGTGAATAGCATCCTGAAAAATATCTTGTCCAGGTGTTGAGTGAGCCCTGATAACGCACGCAAAGCTGTGCTGGGTTCTTCTCTCAGCCAGGCAAGTTCCTCAGTGTGTTCTGCCACTGCGAGGAGTAAAAGGCTGCACATGTGAACACAGGACTCACAGGGATGCCTTTCCTTCCTGCATTTTCCATGCCGTACAGGAGACAGGTTCCTGCACTGTAACAGCAGGAGAGGCAGGAGCAAGGTTCATATCTTTACCCACCTGAATAATGGCTTGGTGTTGCCCAAGATTAGGCAAGACTATAAAGGAGTTCAAATTCTTGATTTCCTTATGTCTTTATTAAATCAGATAGTCGATGCAAATTCTGTTTGTCCTCTCAATAAGCTTCTCACTCATTTTCTAGGACAGAGGCTGATCTATGCCTCTGTTTCCAGATGTTTCCAGAAACACTGCACCTACTACATATAAACATTTCAGCTGTGGCCTCTTGGTCAGCCAGAGTGGAGTTAACCATGTGGCCTCTTTGCTGAATAGAGACATGATGGTCTGCAACAGCTTCCCAAAGGAACCATCGAGGAAAAAGCCTAATTACTTTTAATTTGTTGTTTAGTCATTACATGAACATCATTTTGTGATGTAGTGCCCAAAGCACGAACCTGGGAGGTGCCTTCCCAACCTGGAGTTCGTATGGATGGGAGGAACCTTGCAGACAACAGCCCAATCATTTCCTGTTCTTCTCGTAGAAGAAACTTGACATGTTTTGGGGGGTTGCAGTGGGAGAAGGAGGGGGAAAGGAGGTTGCTATCAAATAGTTGTTAAAAACATGCTAAATAAAAGGTCTGGATAAAAAAAAAGAACCTTCTTCTACAGGCTTTGATGTTGCCAAACATTGATTGTGAATTGAACAAGAAAAAAAAATAAAGCAAGCTGAAAATGTGCTGTCAGGACTTTTATAACGCCAAGCTTTTTTATGATTTTTTAATGCTCCAATGACAGATATATGAAAATGAGTGCAAAATGCAGAGAAGAAAGAAAATAAAACCTCACTGTAGAATTTGCATAGACAAAGAAGAAAGTATAATTTCCCAGCATCGACGACAGCATAAGCACGGAGTAACTTTCAGGAGAATTATTTTTGCAAAACACCAGTATGTTTCACATGCTTTGGTTTCTAATATGTCATTGTTAAATCAAAGAGTACTTTTTTTCTTTTTTTTTTTTTTTTTTTCAGGCNTTTTTTTTTTTTTTTTGCCAGGCATGTGGAAGAGTTAAGAAATATGAAACAACTTGTAACACTACCACTAAGGCTTTAAAAAAGAAAATAAAGTTATTTGTTTATATTATTCCTCTAGATCATGCCAACAGATAAAATAGCCTACAGATTTCCAGGAAAGTACATGAGCATGCACAAAATATGGTAATTAAATCTTGCATCAAAGTTTACATAAAGTGTAATTATATCTGGCATTTCAGTTTATCACTTTTTGAGGATTTGTGCAGGAGATAGGTAGTACACAAGTCATATCTTCCTACTGAATCTGAGCAGGACTAAATTTCATTGCATTTAGTCTTTGTTTCCACTTCTCATTTTCCATATCAAAGACTAAATAGCTCAAGCTAAATTTTAGGAAAATTGCATACTTATGCTTTCTTAGAACTTGTCTCCTGAATGTTTTTCCAGTCTACCTGTAGTGGAATAATCCATGTGTGGATCACTCAAGAATAAAGGAAATTAACTAGGATTCCTAAATAGGAAATTATTTAGAATATTTTTAATTTAAAATATTGCATTTTTGTCACAGAAATAGATCTAAACATATGTTTTTGTTTGGACTTCAACAATTCACCTTCCCAAAAAGAAATATCCCATGCATCTGACCTCAAGCTGCCACTGGCAAAAACCTGCAAGTAGATCATAAGCAGGTTGCTAAACCCCATCTCCTGGGTATTGGGAATGAGACATAGGAATAGCTAGAGTACATCACAAGCATATTGTTCAAACGTTCCTAAATTAGAAGTATTTATATAATCTAAATAATAGAAAAGAAATTCGCAACAAGGCAGAAACTGAGGACTGAAAAAGGTCCATGCTACCATAAAGAGAAATAAACTTTCTTAATACTGGTTCCTGGGTTTTAATCTGTCAAGGAAAAAAAAAAATACTGAAATCTGTGACCCAAGTTTAACTCTCTCAAAACTATCATTTATTCTGTTTAACTAAAAAACCTTTTAAAACTTTAAGTCATTTTGATTTTTACTGCCTGTGAAATCCACTCTTACATACCTGTCAGCACTCCAGTCTACCTGAAAAACTTGGTGTAACAGCCCAGCCATAACAACAGTCACTTCATATCAGAACTGGGCATTTCCAAAGTGATTGAAGAGGCTAAAATATAGTCTAAGCCCAGACTGAATCTAGCACTGTGGCACCTTAGTTTTTCCCACTTTCATTTGTATCGTCTTGTATTTGCATTTTTAACGTGAAAATAACTCCTAGGGGAAAATCCTCCATTATATATTTGCTGGCTGCCAAAACAATAATTCTGAAAATTCTGTAATGAAAGAGAAAGGAATTCCAGAAGCAGTTTCAGTTTCATGTCATAACTTTCATAGTGTTCAGTGTGGTAAAAACAAGCTTGGAAGCACTCGAGATCCACCTTTTGATTATGTGCTATATGTTTCTCTTCTGTGGCATTTCTCGTACTTTGGGAAGCCTGGGTGGATGGTCCAGTGGAAGTCTGTGGGATGGTCCAGTGGAAATCTGTGGTGGATCTCTCTGCCCAGGAGAGTCCCCCCTGGTAAAGGTTAGTCCTGTCCCCCCAGATCCCCACAACACTTTGTGATCAGCAGCACTGTCCACACTCTTGACCACAGCTTTGGTGAACAGTCATCTTTCTCTTGTCCTCTTCTGTTCTTTGGGAAGGGGACTTTGTACCACCCTGGCTCCAGATCAAGCCTTCCTTCCAGGAAGCATTTGTCAAAACAGAGGCAACTCCTTTGGGATTCTCAGAAGAAAGAATACAGGCAGGCTGGAGCACAGCACAGATACACTCACGCAAGGCTCAAGCAAGCTGGATCAGCACTGGAATCAGCAAAGTACTTAATGCAGGCTCATTGAGCTGCTCTCTCCAGTGGCACTGGGAATATTTAGTAGTTAATTATGTGTGGAGGCTGCACGCCCAGGGCACTGCGCGGTGACAGGAGACAGCAGGACCCGCTCTGTGCTCGGGGGCTGGTCTGCCTCAGAACCACGAACCACTTTGCCTCCTCTCCTCTCCTCCCCTCGTCAATCTGTCTTGCTCATTAGGAGGGTGAGGTTTTTTGTGGCAGGGAATGTTTTTCCTCACAGGTGAAATCCTTGATGTGTTGCAGGCAACAGTAAAACTCCAGGCTCTGGGCATTCCAAGTTTATAGTCTATGTGTTCATAAACTGTTTAGCACAGTGAGGGCCCTCCTTCAGTGTTAGGTGCAAACAAATTATAGCTATAAAGGATCTGTTAAATTATAATTTTAGAGCAAAGCAATGGAATCTTTTGTAGGTAGGAGGATGTGTTTATTTATCCATATATTTGATTAAATCCCAATTACCATAGAGAGGAAAGCAATTTTTAATCATAAAAAAAGTACATGAAAAATAGGTATAACATTTTTCCTTTATTCCCTGACTAGGCACCCTTCAGACAGATCAACAGCATATATTGGAACCCAGACAATGTGAGGTATTTGGAAGAGGGAGAAGAGAGGTTAGGAAAAAGGAAGAAAGAAAGGCAGATCACAAGTTTGGACAACATTTGAATAGTTTGGAATTGCTTTGAATACTGCATTCTGAGCTGTTGAGGTATGACAAATTTGGGCTTTGTTTTAAACTGGCATAGTCTGCTGTTACCGAGAATGCTTTTAACATTTCAACTCAAAGATATCCTTTAGGGTGACATATTGCAAACATGCTTTCTGTTTTGTTTTCAATGGCAGGGAATGTTTGGAATTGCAATGTAAATATGCACCATATTTTCCTCTGCATATTCCTCATTATATTCATTTTAAAAACTTCTCTATGAAGTATCTTCCTCCCAGCACCAGAGCATACAACTATATATTGTCTCTATTCTGAGTTTGGCAATGAAAATATTCTTAGTAGTTTAATGATACAAGGGCAGAAATTGTGACAGCGGGCAACAGCATATGAAATTCATTAGCAAACATCTGAGATGACTTCCTGAGTGGGCCACAACAAAGTGTGGAATGAGCAAACCATCTGCAGGGGTGGCAGAGGGGAAGAATTCCCATGTACAATAAAGGCAGAGAAAAAATGCAAGTTTGTCAATACAAATCTTTTCTTCACCCTGGTTCTGGTTCCTTCCATGCAAGCCTCTTTTCCCCTTTTACTTAACATGAGAATCAAGAAACTCAAGATTCCTTTAACAACCCATTGCTCCATTTCAGTCAGCTGTCGATTTCAACAGGTTCAGTACCACGATACGTGCTTCCAGGAGAGACTTGCTTCCTTATTTTTCTTTAATTCACTCTTAATTCACCCACTCAGCGCTAACCTGTGCCATCCTATTTGAAATCCAAAGATGAGTTCATGATTACTACACGGTGGCTACCAGAAGCAAAAAGCAGAAGACTGCTATGTAAGAAAGGAAACTGATATTATATTATGGTTTTATGCCATGTTGGTTTTTTTTTTAAACCATGCTCTTTAGACTGCAACATTCTTCACTAGCTGTTATGTTACCATAGCAACTCCAAGTACTTGCTGCGGCCCACTGTGCAAGGGTCTGTGCACAACAGGAATGGTCCTCAGTGCTAATTCAAAAAAGTTCCAAGAGAGGTGTACAGATGCTTGGGGGAAAAAACACGGATTTTTGATACACAAGATGGTGTGTGGTATCACTAGATGAGCAGTCCCAAAACTGGCATATTTATTGTAGGTATCACAGTGAAGGAGATGTTTGAGGAAGGACAGAGCCTAATACTGAAAAAATTTGTGTTATGCCTGTTAAAATTTATCAACAGTTGAGGGTTTCTGCAATTCCACAAAACTTTGAATCACTATGACCAAAAAAAAAAAAAAAAAAAAAAAAAAAAAAAAAAAAAAAAAAAAATCAAAGAATTATCCTGCTATATTCTGTAATTTGTACATTAGACATTACACTGACTTTAGGCGTTGAAATGAAGTGCGTTAGTTTTGTACTACAGCACTTGTCATTGCTTTCCTGGATTTAAATCTGAGTATAAAATATCTGTCATTAAATTTTTAAACATGCTTAGATTATTAAATTTCAAAACAAAGCAAGAACTGAATTAACTGCTAAAAAAACCCCAAAACCCCGAGCATTAATTCAGTCTGTCAGTTCAGAATTGTCAAATGCATCACTCTAAGCAGCAGTGGTTTTGCCATTTTCCTGTTTGCCTTTAATACCTTCTTTGAATAATGTTCAACTACATTTTTTTTTTTGTTTTATTTTTCTAGGAGAGACAAACTCGTCTTTTATCTTGAATTTATGGGTACAAATCAAACAAATCTCATTGCTCAGGCATAGCATAGGCAGAGAGAGGTTTTCAGCATCCCAGTGCTTAATTCAGCAAATGGCAATGCACTGCATGTCTCAGGCTGAAATACTACTCATGTATTTGTTTCTGTGTTTCCTGGTCCAGTTCTACTGCTATGTAGAGAGCAACCACACTTCCATTTTTTTGAAGGTTGTATTAGAATAACCACCTCAACTTTTTGTGAACGTCAGGGCTATTTTTAGTATCTGAGTTCTTGAAGGTAAATGAGATTTGCACTGGAGATAAGATCTGTTTTCAAACAAATTTCTTGAGATGCTCTCATCTCTAAAGAAGGTGTTCAATTTTTTTCTTGTGAAGATTAGGGAAGCTAATCCCCTCCTGCTAGCAGGTAGTTAATTTTTATTGACAAAATCATTGGTTACACACAGAATGTGGTGGGATTTTACGTTGTTGAGTTGGGTGGGGTTTTTTCCCAAATATACACATTTCGAGAACTGAAAGCACAAAGCTTGAGCAACTGTTCAGCTGTGCCAGTCAGGCCTTTGGAGGAAAACTGGCCACGTTCTCCTGCAGTTGTCGTGTATTTGTCACACTGACACCAGCTAGGAAAAAAAAAAAATTGGAAGCATTCTGTTACGAGCTGTGAACATCCTTTGCAGCAGTGTCATTTGCATCAGAACGGCTGCTATTGTTTTCAAATGTCAATATTAATATTTCAAATGGAACAAGAAAGGCAAAGCAGTCTTTTGTTGAAAGTTAGCCCTTTCATGAGTGCAGTGAGGAAAACAGACTGGGGCACAAAGTAGATCAGATGGGATTTAGATCCTTCAGTAGCTTCCATGTGCCTTCCATCAGGACACTGTGGGTAGATACAGCTCTCACAAACTGCCTTTCACTCTTTCAAAAGACCAGCTAGCAAAAAGGCATAAATAGACATCTACACTGAAGAGTTACAGTCCAAGACGGTTTCTATAGTCACTAATTTAATTTTTAAAAAGGCAAATACCACTAAAAGTCTTTCCAATACTGGTCCTTCTAAATACTCATCCTCCCAATCTATGTGTTTAGAAAATAAACAATTCTGTAAGCTATTCATTCTTCCAGCACTTAAGGAAGAGTTTTTTCCCCTAAAAAGAAAAAGAATGTATTTTTTAAAAATTGAATAGATAACTTGACACACAGGAATAAGATAAAAAGTAATTCTCTCAAACCAGAGGATACACTGAATCATTTAAGAACTCTGCAGCAAAATTTGCTTCTTGGCAAACTGCTTAGGCATATTTCTATGACAGTGATTTGTCTTTATTCTTTCCACTGGCACTCCAGGATATGGATGGTAGATTTCTAGCATTTTTTAGTATCTGGTTGTTGTGCTTCTTTATCATCACAGTATAGACACACTACAAAGTGTGGCTTATACTATTCTCTTTCCATTTCTTAAGTTCAAAGAGCTTTTCACTGCAAGATATTCTAATAATATGTTCTCACACCTATTTTTTTATTGTCTCATCTATTCTAAACATTATTCTACCCATCCTGTTTGAAGTCCTACACTGCAGCAAAACACTTGGGTTCCCTAACACATGGCTCTGAATAACAATCTACTAAAAATAGAAGTATGTATATTTATTTATATGCAATATTTGCCTGTACTTGACAAATAGAAATTGATTTCATGATCTGCTTTGGATCTGGAAACTCCTGAGCATTGACCAATGGTGGAACTTGAAAATTATGGAAGTAGGCTGCATGTGGTATGGGGAAGAAATAAAGTTAGGTGGATTTAAAGAATTGAGTCATGTGAACAAAATGAGAATGAAAAACATTTAACAGCACATTGAGCAGTCATAAACATGACAGAACTGAAAACGATATTGACACAAGTGAATACTTTAATTATATATTCCAGTTGTGTGAATAAATCAAAAAAGTGAAATCTCAGTTAGTTATGGAAAACTCCACAATATTCAACTATGACCTAAATCTGCAGATCACAAAAGAGATGATGATAAAATAATTGGTGCATGGGTGACAAAGTTTAATTTTGTCCACAGTTATTAAAAAGAAGGAAATGAACAACTTGATGAAAACATTAAGGGGTCTAGTCATCTTACATACAAACTAAAATCCAAATAACCATAAGATCATATCAGAATAGCTAGAGCTGTAGTTTGCATGGAGGGAAACAATGTGAAGATAAAGAGTGATGAGTCTGCATGTCACCTGCACAGCAGCAGTTGTTAAAAGACAGATTCCCTGGTTTATGAAAAGGGCTTAGACAGCACAAAATCAAGGAGTCCAGAGAGGAAAAGATTTAAAGGAAGGACACCTGCCACTTTTGGAAGTGGAAATCCCAGTCATGGGATTTTGCTTGGATGAAGTAAAGACTTTGGTAAAGGTTATTTCAATTATGGTTAAGGCATAAAGCATACTGGAGAAGAACTAGGATGGAATAGATATGTTGTTCTTGTCTTTTCTAAAAAGAACAAACACTTCTGCTTATCTTTCTGCACAAAAAATTAATCATTCTCACTGTCTGTCTCTGAGGTTCCCTAGTCCCACAGCATTATATTGGAAGTTTGAGAATCCAAGACTGATTATTGTTCAATCATTTGATTTTGGAGTTCATTTATGATGAAAACCAGAGTCAGACTCTGAACTTGGTGTTATTTCCAATGGGATCTGTGTATAGATGTGACAAAGTGTACCCAAAAACTTTTACTGCAGATTTTAATTTCTAATACCATTCATGTGCTCATTTGCAGGTCTAGACATATAATGCTTAGTTAGCTTGAACAGCTGTGTTTTTATGGCTGGAGTAGGTTTGAATGAAAGCTTAAAAGCTTGTGTGTACTTATTGTATATATCCAATTAATCTTCACTGTGCAAAATCGAGGTTTTCCCTTCTTTTTGCTACATCACAGTTCTTATGCTTGCTTTGGACTGCAATCCTGGCTCACACTCCAAGTTAACAAGGCTGTGGTACTGCCCTAATAATCCCTAACATGTTTAAACAGATGTTTATAGCTGCTGGTGTACCCAAGTTCTTGCTTTAATTCGTGAGGTTGCTTCTTAAACCTGAGTATGACACAAGGTTTCTGGTGATAAAGTGGGATTTTTGCTATATTTGATGGATGATATATGAATGCCAACACCTGAAGCATCTCAAACTGTTCAATATAAATGACAAGTACAGAGATATGGGGTTTAAATCTCATAGCAACACAGCAGAATAATTTTACCTCAAAATGGGAGAAAACCTCTAAAAGGAATATTATCTGGCCAAGCTTTTTTTTGATAAATTTTGAGGGAGGCATATTTAAAAATCCAGTTCTGGATTTATAAAACCCATACAAACTGATTTATTCCAAAAGGGCCAACAGAAGAGTTTTGTAACTCCTCATTTAATTCATCAGATTGTTCTGCAGATGGCAGTAAAATTTATTTTCTATTTAAAGAGCGTCTCTCCTCATCATAATCAAGGAAATACACTTTCCAACTTAACCAAAAACTTGGCAAGGACAAAGTTCTGCACTGGCACCAAGTAATCCCATACAAAAAGCCTGTCTCCCATCTTACTTGTTTTGCTGTGCCAGAAATATTTTTAAAAGACCACAAAGTAGACCTTTCATATTTTACTGTGAAATATTCACACTCACTTTAAACACACACATGCTTTCAAGATCCCAGCAATTGCCTTAGCCTGGCCTGCACCACATGAAATAGGTGTTTCCCTTCCCCACAAACTGGCCCGTGGAAAGTCAGAGCATCTCCTGGCTGTCAGGGCTGGGGCAGAGAAGCACAGCTGGATAATTGCCTGCTCACACCTTGTGGTGTGAATGGGAAATGTCCTGAGAGGAAACCAAGGTCTTCCAGAGCAAACCCACACAACGTTCCCATACAGCTGTTGAGTCATTTTTCCACAGAGGAGGGAAAGAAAAGGGCTTTCCCAGGAGACTGGAAAACCAGAGCTATCAGGATAGGTGTCAGAGAATCCAAGGCAAAGGATGGGAAGATAAAAGGGGAGGAAGACTACAGTTAGCTCCAAGATGAGCGCAGAGCCACTAGGACAAAACACCCCATTTCCAACAGCAAGTGGCACTTGGTGGGCAGCAAACCTGAAACACCTCCATGGAGCAACAGGGCAGGAATAGGCTGCAGACAGGAGAAAAGTCTGCATGAAGTTATCAGAAAGGTAAGCTCTGTGTCTTACTGCACTTCCACACTAATACTTGACTGCTTTTTCCTGGAAGCTCCTCTGGAGAAAATGACCACAAGGA
>VZTN01001478.1:9611-25614 GCA_013400515.1 Erpornis zantholeuca | reverse complement strand
CCTTCCTTGATCCATTTACTGTGAAAATCTGTTTGTGAGAACATTGAGCAGAGTCATAGAGTGAAACTGTATTGCTTTCAATGTGTCTTCACTGTTGTCATATAAATGATTGGAATTGTGTTGGCTGGGACTACATTGAGCACTGATAGCACAAGATATTGATGTATGATTCAATTACAACGTAATTAGGTATGCATCACTTGTTGAGCTTGTCTGTATTGCTAATCTGAGTCTGGGATGACACAAATGTCCTGTTTGATCCAATATGCCTAGAGTAACTAAACTGGGGCTGGAAGAGAGGAGGGTGCTTCCTACAGCTGAAAAGACATTAGTGGAAGTGTTAGCAAGTTTATGCTTTTGGGTTTTCTTCTGGGTTTCCTCTCCCACAGTGGCACTCTACATCAACATAGATTCACAAATGATACATATATGAAAAAGGACATTCTGAAAATCTGTAAAAATCCACTGTGCATTTCAATAAATTAAGTATGTTCTCATCAAAAAGCCACTCTTCAAATATTTTTTCGCTGATCCACTTCATGTTTTATTTGATCTTGTGGAAGCTTAGTGAATGTTCAGAATGCTTCAGCAGTAGCTTGCTGTTCTGACAGGGACTGTACTGCTCAAATACAGGCACACAAAAGTCACCTCATCATACCACTTACAGGACTGATTTCTTTAAAAAAACTTACTTCAGGTTTTTCTAGCTTATCCAAAAAAAACTTCAAATGGATATCAAAAATCAAATGCCTCTTCTATCCTTTATTTCTGTAGCCTGTATTACACTACCTTAATTGGCCAACAAATTGAAAAATAAGCCATAAGGCATTTGGGCAGAAATGAAACTCTTTAAAAAGTGACATACTAATTATTTACACATTAAATTTGAAACATGAAATTCTAAACAAGAAAATACTTTGCCAAGCAACATTTTTCACTGTTGACTTGTTTTTACTATTTTCTTTGAAATAAAAATTGTACAGAAATTACATACAAATTTTATCTAGAAAACTCTGAAAGAAGACTTTTTAAAATTGCCACAATTTTTCTGTTCCAAAATAAAACTGGTAAAGTCATACCACTCGCAAAATGTTTACATCTTGAGGGAGCAAATTAGTCTATAGTTTGTAGGGCTTTTTTTCATAGTACTCTGGTGTCCTTCATGTATTAAGGAAGGATAAGAAATTTTTATTAACCCATCATAAGTTTTCCCCTAAGAAAGGTATTGGATTCAGTTCTCCTAAATAACACAACTCTTTTGTACATCTTCGTGCAGTGACACTATACTTACTGAGAATGCACTGAGATAGTGCATTTCAAGCAAGCAGTAATTACTGAATCTGCTCAAAGTGATTTTTTAAAAAAAAAGTACCAATATAATCTTTTTAGAAAGTGATTAAAACATCAATGAAGTCTTTTGGTAGATATATACGAATATCTTCTATTACCTTTATATGGGGTACCACATCTAACATTTTCATTTGATGTCACAGCTGTGTAACTGACATTTTATGAGTAATCAGTAAGGCAAGCCTGTCACAGCTCTTCTAAAAGGTTGCAGCCAAACATCTTTGATAGAAATTAAATCTAAAAGTAATTAGGTAATATCATTATAGTCTCAAAATAACAGATAATTTGGACCCAAAAAAATCAAACTTTGGCAGTGCATCTAGTATTAATAAGCAATATTAAGTAGATCAGTAACATTTTATACGTGGAAAATCTGAAGAAGAGGCAGAGAAAAAAAGCATGCACCACATCACCTGGACCACCTATGGCAGAGCCAGGGGTAACTTGTGCAGAGCTAAATCCTGGTGTGCTTAATGCTCTTGAAATACTCCATCTGTTTGGCCATAACAGAACTTCTTATCTGAAGAAACAAATCAGAACATTTAAAACACAATTTGCAGTGAAATCTCTGCAGGGCGAAACCAATGCCCCAGCACAGATCCACTGGCATAAGTGAATTTGCATATGAGTAAAGGGATCTCATTGCAATACCAGCTCTTATTGCTTAAATCATAAACCACAGTCTTAAACTGAGACATTTTAACATCTTCCCTCAGAATCCTGCTAAGTGGTAGCTAAATGTAGAGAACATATAATTTCTTCCTCCTTTATCAGGTAAGGATGCAGAACCTTGCAATCCTAACAGGTCTGCTTCTTCTATAACTTTGGGGTAAGCTGCAGTCATAGCCAATGAGTCACCTGTCCCAGTTCAGAACTGCCAAATTTGTTCCAACCATAATTTATGTGATTCTCCAAGCTTGAACAATTTGTGGTAATGAGGAGTAGACATATTCAAATTCAGCTGCGCTGTTACAGTTTCTCTTTTCAAGATTCACAGGTCATTACAGAATGTCAGAAGCATCTTAACTACTTATTTCATCAGTCCAGACTGCCATGCTTGAGAAAGTGCTTATAAATTATTTGTTCCAGGTTTTTTACTGTAGTGACTGGAATCTGTTCTGAGTCAACCAAGAGCCACAGTGCAGAGGAATAAGTGTTCGTTAGGATGAGCAGCTCACATAATGAAAAGGGAAGTCTAAGAAATACAGGACTGGCATTTTTTTAATGTTTATTTATGAGATACTCATTCAGAGTACCATTTTTTGAAAGAATATGACAGATACATTTCTAGAGCTTAAGGCTCTCTTATGCCCACGTCTACTACATGCAAGGTCAACTCTGCTACCCTTGACCAGTTTTCCTACAATTTCATCTGTGCTCATTTCATAGTTGTTTTTCCTAAAGCACCCACACAAACAGACACACCTTTGCTATAAATTCCCAGCATGGTCAAGTCTCTCTTCTATTTAAATTTAGAGTACGTGTGGGCAGGAAAGTGAAAATAGTGCTTATGTATTGACTGCCTTGGATTTACTGCAGGAGAAGCAGAGGATGCTGAGTTGTTGGGAAGGCAAGAAAAAGTAAAAGGTCTTTTAATTTCCCTGTATGCACATAGCTCAGGCCCTAAACTTCCACCCACATCTCTCTCTGCCACTTGGCAACATACAAGTAGATGCAGCAGATGTATGAACTCGCAGGCAAAGGTGTATCAATGATACTTTTTTACATGGTATCTTTGAATAGTTTGTAACTTTTAAAATAGTAGTCATAGCAAAATATTCTCTAAACATGATGCCTCTGCAGCGGCACAGGAGTCACACCTGCCAAAGCAGTGCTGAAGCACTAACTTCTGCAATTCCACCTGCTTCCCCTTTCTCTTGAGGAATTTGTTTTAAAACAATGGGAATGGCATCTGCCTCTGAGAGTTGCCTCTTCATGCTGAGTTCAGGAGGTGAAGATGGTGCTTAATTGTTGTCTGATAATAGCTCCTTATTATAATTTTCACTCCCTACGTTTTCACTCCAAAGAACAAGCTCTGTTTCTTCCAACCAGTAGCTTAAACATTTATCCTTGTAAGCTCTTTCCTTGTAGCTCTAAATCCTTTTTTCCTCTACTGTGTAGAAGGAAGGAAATGTGTACTTTTGTGAGTGTAAACACATCAGTTGCTATGGGAACAGGTACTGGAGCTGTGATTATTTGCTCGCAGCTGCCACATTTGCTAGGTGCCCAATTACCTCACCTGGTTACTCTAATTGAAGGCAGAATGAACACAATGCACATAATTTAAACAAAATGCTTCTTGACTGGAAAGTACAAGATGAGAGGTTCATGATCTGTGGCTTGGAGCAGTTTGTGTCATGTATTTTCATTACAGTCTATGTTACATAAGGAGCAGTTGATTAACAGAGATGAGTGCAAAAGAGAAAACAATGATGAAGAAGTGTGTTTATAGAATATGAGGTAGCTTTAAAGCTTGATATAAACAGCACTGAAAGTGGTAAGTGTAACAGGCAGTCTCACTTTTGACTGTTAAAAAAAAAGAAAAATAAATTTCTCCTCTGGAACCAAGTAGCTTGAAAGGCAGTTGAAAGCAGGACAAAAAAGCATCGGTGTAGGATGTCTGTGGGTGTCCGACCTGCCTTCCCCTAACCCTCCTGCTCACTTTCCTCATTTTGAAATCCATTTTGTTTCTATTATAAAAATTTTCACACGAGGCTGAACCTACTCTAATTAGCTGACACAATAACACCCAAAATCCAAAACAGAGATCCATGAAGGGTTTATCTGAGTAGAGAGACTTCCCTACATGCATCAGTCAGAGTGAGAATGAATGGAGAAAGCAGAGGGTCAAGAAGAAATTATGAGTTGCACTCACAAGAAAATAGAGAAAGCTTTTGAACCAAGCTTTTGGCAAGGCCTTGAAAATGTAAGCATGTAAACAGTTTTGGTTTTATCTGAACAGAGCAAGAAGATTCCAGGTCTGCTCTTTGTAAAAGTGCAGAGCTGCACACAATATTTGACTCCACCAAATGTTCATTTTCTGTACAAAATTAATCCCTCTAGACACCAACGTCTGGCTAACAAAAGGTCTACAACGACAGGGTAAATGGGTGCTAAACAGATCAGTGTGTAAGGACTGAGAGTCTAGAATTTTTTCCAATTCATCTGTGAAAAGCAAAGGACTACTTCTGAGCTGCTGCACTCTCTGTGTCTTGTGCTATTGCTGGTGACAGGGCATCAGTCCTGGCAAGGCACATCTTAGAGGTTTCATCCTTTCCAGCAGGTCTTGTCCATTCAGTCAGATTTTGCAGACTTGTTACCATGAAGACAAATGGACAAATTAGATGAAACAAATTGCAGGGTGGTTTTAAGTGGTCTAGGCTCTTACAGCAGTCAATTATTAATACATACACTTAGATATTAAAGAGCATCCCTGAAGGTTAAACATGTGCTTAAGGGCTTGCCAAATTGGGACAGCAGCACATACATATTTCTGAGGTGTGAGCAAAAGTGTATAAATTAAGAAATAACAAATGTGCATGTAATGTTACGGATTTTTCTATTTTAAGGTAATTTAGGTAATAAATTCTTTCTTCCTATTCTAGGACACTTGCTATCCAAAATACTCCTTCTTTTATTTGGTTTTTAAAAGTCTACAGTATACCAAATTGAAAAGCTAAAGTGAAACTGTTAATATACACAGTAGAAAAAGCATTTAAACTTCCTAATATACTTATTAATATTTATATCTTTGAGGGCACAAGGAAGTATCCATCAATATTTTTAACCATATACAGAAAAGTTAGGAAAGTAACCTGGATATAAGGCAATTAATTTTATATCATAAAGGGTAGCAGAGCTCTCTAAGGCCAATGTTGAAGACATATTGGTAATATAAGGTAAACCTCTGTGCTTGGAAATATGATCTCATGTGAATAGATGTAGAAGCTTTACTACTATAAATCCTTTGTATTTTATGAACATTTCAACTGAGCTCACAAAGCATTAAAAAAAAAGTGCATATTTTATTGTTCTTAACACAGTAAAATAGTTACAATATATCCAAACCCACGCTTCAGAAAAAAAAATTCTCTCATGGAATGCTAATTGCATTAATTTACAATATATAGTACCTAAGTAATTAGCTTAGCAAGGATCTGTGATAATTTAATATGAGATAGATCTAATTAAATTTAAGTTTTCTCTAATTACTTTATCAGAGAAGAGCTGGAATTAGTTTTAAAACAAATATGAAAAAAGTCTTTGAATTCCAGGAAAATATTTTGAATATATGTGCTTTCTAAAGCTATGCAAATCAGAACAGTTATAGTGTGAAATCTATAGTCTTAGTCAAACAGAAATTGCTCATTTAGAGCTAGGACTTGGTTTTGTTTTACCTTTTATCACTAATTAATCATTCAGGTATTTTTGGTGGCAAGGGAGATAGATCTGTGTTCCAACCTTAGGGCTCTTAATGTATTAGACATTTATGTTTGTTGTAAATATTAATTAAGTTTGTGGTTTTCGATTTGTGCTGTACAGGATACCATAGTTTCATCCTTATTTTTTTCCCCTTACTTTTGTGGAATCTTTTTAAACTGAATGGTGCTAGTGATGTTTTCCCCAGAATGCACCTCATGTACCTTAAACCCAGAACAGAGGGTGTGGAGTCCTGCACTCTCACGCATGGTCTGTGCAGCTGCTGCTCTCCTACCCCTGTCTGGGTACACAGCACACCCTGCCGTGAGGGGCTGCACACACTTCCTCCCAGTGGATGGCTTTGAGTGGAAAAGGGCAGGCTGGGATTGACTTACAGCACTCTACTGGCAAGAGCATTAACAGAACTAAATCAGCCAGCCAAAATCAATTTACAGAGGTTGCTGTCTAACCTCAACTTCCCTGGCCAATTTCCTCAGCCCTGTACCTGTACATGGAGCACATATATACATATTTATGTTCATTAACCTCCAGACCTGAGCACACAGCTCATTTTGGCTGTTTCTTCTTTCTCACAGTTATGCACATCTAGAAATTAAAGCATTTTGTTTAACTGTTAAAACTCAAAAAGAAAACCTGAGCAGGATCCCTCCTAATATGTTCCCAAACAAACTTGCATCCAGGCATAGCATATAAAGCTTTTCTGCAGGACATTCAGCAGCATCTCTTTCCTTCTCACCACCCAGCAACAGATTTCATATTGTTCTGACTAAAACCAAAGGAGAAATCATCTCAAATTCCTTAATCAGACACATCCGTAGAGTGTTTTTTGCAGACTTGTTTTAAGCGATATCAACTACTTTCACATTTAGCTCTGTAGTCATAAAGCTGATTTCAAATTATATTATCAACCCAACAGTGGAAACCAACTGCAAATTAAGAAGTCATTTAATTGGCCGAAAGCAATTGAGAGCTACCTGTTACCAAGGCAATGCAAAGCTTCTGTGCTTGAAAAATTGTATGATATTGTGATTCTTCAATCACCAAAAACTTTATTGTACCTCATGTCCAACTACTGCTTAAATCAAGGTGTTTTGTTTTTTTTTTAATATCTTAAATGCCTGGCTGTACCAGTATACATGTACTGAAAGCTGCAGGTATTAAAGAATATGTTTTTAAAGCACCAGCTTGAAATACAAGAGAACTGAGATTTGAAACCCAGTGTTTTTCCCATGTTATCTTGGGCAGTTCACTTACAACCACATTTATGGCAGTATCTGACATTTAAAGATGCAGGCAGATGCCTGGTGATGTTTGCAAAAGCCCCCATATCAGGTGCATAAATTCCACAGGCTTGTTTTTCCTTCAGCAGGCTCTGGAATCAATGGAAAGCATCCCTTCAGTTTTTAAGTGGATTTTAAGTATTTTCTTTCTTTGCCTGCCCAGAAAAAAAAAGAAAAGGTCTCCATTTGGGCTGGTTTATCCCACTGCAGTACAGCAATGAAACAACTGATTCATGTGAAATGTGTTACCTCAGTGATGCCAGATTAGTAAAGGCACTTGCAAGCAGGCAGCAGGAGGGAATAACGTTATCTTTTTCATTGTGCAATTCATAGCAAAGAGAGTGGGTTCCTGATAAACTGTGGTGGAAATTACTCATACATGGGGAGAAGGAGGTATTAAAAATCATTTGCTACACATCTCAGCACTAAGTGTACACTAAAATTTACCTATTTAATGCCAATACAGTCCTGGTAGTTCCTTTTTGTTATCTCCTCATTAAATAAATCCCTTTGTACTGTACATGTGGAGTTCTGAATTATTTGTCTGATCAGTGTCAAGCAGGAATTCAAAGTGGAAGGAGTTCACCACCAATGAAAAGAGTGACTATGAAAAATATCTTTTACATACAAGTCCTATTCATGGTGCTTTGGCAATGGACATGGTTCCCGTCCTGTAAACCTGTCATTATTTCTGCTTACTGGACAGGTTTTAATCCCTACAAAAGTGGTATTTAACTCTGGCAACTTTCAGTTCTGGACCAGTTCATTTTGGTTTAAACCATGCTGCCCACACCAAGGTACCTGTTGAATCAAATTGTTTCCCTTTCACAGATTTGTGAATTAAGAATCTACTTTTATTTAAAACTTGTCTTATGCTTATTAAAACTGTCTTATGTCTTTGTGCCCTTGCCTTTTTGTTCTTTCCTTCACTAGATGTAAAAGGAAGAAATGTGCAGTCTTCTCAATTCCTCAGGTTTGCTACAGTGCCAGCTTTTCAATTAGGCACTTACAGAGTGATTGTAGGTAACGGAAAATGAAGTTCTGTAATCTGGCCACTGAAAAGGAGTAGAAGCAAGAAACATTCACCAGAAAATCCTTATTTCTGTTCAAGTACCTGCTGAAATGTGTTTTTTCTGTTGTCTGGTATGTTCTTGAGACAAAATCCTATCTTTTCTATTGTCCTCCAAGGTCCACAAGAGATTGGCCAGAAGTGACCTTTTTAGCACAAGCTCCCCTTTGCTATTCACCATGAAGAGGAAAATCATTTGCTGCCATGAAGAGGAAAATCATTTGCTGCCATTTTTCCTACAGCCTGTCCCACATGTCTGGGAAAGAAGGAAGCCCAAAGTAGTTCCAGTTCCACCTGGTTTCCCTTGGCTATTAAACCGAGTCATGGAGGGAGGTGGAAGGATGGCCAAGCACTCGGAGTAGGTCCATGTCCCACTGTCTGTGTCCTGATTGAGACGAAGGCAGTTTGTTCTTCCAGAAAGGTTGTGAAGCTCTCAGTGTCATTTCTGAACATGGGTCTGTTACATAGTAGCCCAATGTATTTCCCCTACTGGCACTGCAATTTGATGTGTCAGTTCATATATTCCCAGGCTTCCTGCTTCTTAGAGGAAGAGATTAAGGAAAGAACACTGGAAGAGCTCCTGTAATGAAGCTTGTGATTTTTTCCCCCTTCAATGAAGTTTTTTCAGTGTATTCTAATTTTAAAACTGAATTACATGCCATTTTTAATGAAAAAATTTTTTTTTGCATTTTTCAGACCTTTTCTTGGAAGTAACAAAGTATTTTGTTTGGAATTTAAAATATCTTTGTCAAACTGAGCAATGACATCTTCACAGCCCTTTTCTTAGAAAACTAGAAGCATTTTTGAGGTTACATAAGGACAAACTCTGGAAGATGACTCAGACACCTACTGCTTCTCCTCATCTGACATCTAGCAGCCTGTCTTGTTGTGTTTTTTCCACACTTGTCTATGCAAAACAAAATTTCCTTTAAAAACTTCCAACAGAGAAAAAGTCTCTCTTCATTACTAACACAAGCTCATCTGCAACATCTTAGAAAATTAGGAGTAAGGGGCTTCCTGTGTGATTTTTCAATACCGTAAAGATATTTTGTTGTAACTGAATTTATATGGTGATATGTAAGTGATCTAGGAAATTGAAATCCTGTTTATAGTACACTTTTTAACACCAACAAAGTCTCTTCATTTTCAGATGTCTTGGTACCACTGTAAAATTCTGCTTCTGTTTCCATGAATGGACAACATTTCTGAGAGCCATGTCACAGTAAAAGCCACTCAGGGTAGCTTCATGCATACAAATTTCCCTGAGCAATGACTTTCAAACCAACCCTGCATTGCTGATCAGCTCTGATGGACCACAATTTCCCAGAAACTTTTCTTTAGAAGAGCTGTATTAGCAGAAACTCATTTTGCCCCATACTCCAAGAAACTAACTCTTATCATATTTTCTTGGTAATATCTAGAGGTCTGGAACAGAAAGCCTTTTCTTTTTCTCTTTTGCTTTCATCTGTCATAGCCCTTTCACTCCTCTTTAAAAAGCTTCTTTTGAAGATCCACAAGTGATTTCTTTTTACCACTACATGGACACAATTACTCATGGTGGATGCACAGATTACAAGAAACATATTTACAGACACTGCACTTTTCTCTCTCTCTTTCTGGTTTTAAAGAAGAAAGGGGAATATTTTGAAAGATTAAATTTCACCTACTTCTATGGACAAAGTAATTCACAGGGTGAAAGGCATTGAATTAGGAGCTTTCAAGATCCAGTCTGTCAGAAGCACTAGATTTAGAGGCTAAGGTGGAGTTTAGGCTGACTGAATATGGCCAATAATCTTCAGCAATTTAAAGCAATTCTTACAATCTAACTAAGCCCTAAATCACCAGCAATGTGTTCTCAGTGATAAAAGAGTAAGATTAAATGTTTCCTGCATACCAATAAAATACAGCTGACATTTTAAATATAAACTAGAATTGAAGATTAAATCTACAAGACTTGAAATCCACATCACCTGTGCAGAAATATTACTCTATGCACAATCAATGCTCAGATGGCGATTTGTGGTACATTGTGGCTTTGAACATCTGTCCTGTGCTCAGCCCATTAATCCTGCTCCATCCAGATTATTCCTAGCACTGCAGGCCCTCACCAGCTCTTAAAAACCACTTCAAAAAAACATCTAACCTCTAGATAAACTTTCCAAAACAAATACTGATTTGAGGAATGGGGCTGAGTATCATGTTGGTCTTCTGTACCCAAACAGGAATCTTTAAGGCTGGAAAAATCTTTAAGCTGCTTTAGAGGGGAGTGAGCCAGCTTGACATTGAGACACAGGGCAGTGGATGTTTTCCTCTGAAGTTTGCAGATGTGGAACTGACTACAGAAAGAACAGCTCCCCTGGGGAGTTCCCAAACCCCTCAAAAGCCTATTTCACTCTCAGTGGTGTCTGTGCAGCTCTACCAGGGAGACCAACAACCAAGATGTGTTTACCATGAAAATTATTGGTAGTACCGTCAAACAAGCCCTGAAAACATGATAGGCAATAAACACATGATGCAACAATACTACCACCTTCTTAGAACCCTGATTTTGAGTTTCTCACTGATAGCGAAACTATCCATATAGAGGTTGGTCAAATAACAAGACTCTGTCACACAAAATTAGCAGCAGTGACAGATGAGAGGCACAGTCATGAAAGGTCCAATCACTCATTTGTTACTTGACTTTTTATGGTGGGCTTTTAAAGGAAAGAGCAAGTTGGATCAAAGAGAAATGAAGAACAAACATATGTCCTCTCCCATCTGGGCTGAGTACAGCAGGGAAATGATTGACTGCTTATTCCAAAGATTTATTTTCTGGATGGTTAACATGAAAATAAAGCCTAATGAAAAGCCTTGAAAAATAAATGCCTGAATCTGGATTTTGCTTTGGCTGTTATTTAAGCTTCCAGTAGTTTACCATGTGTGTTTTCCTTTACCCAGCAGAGGCACCATGCCAATGTTTTGCTCAATATCTGCAGCAGACCCAGGCACAGAGCACTGCAGGGAAGGGGAAGATAAGAAAAGCTCCACTGACCGGCAGCTGGCCCAGCTGCTCGGGAGGATGAGCTGCTGGAAGTACTGAGACTGCTGCCCAGCTTTGCAGCTCTACAGGGGAAAACAGATCCTGTACTGAAAATAATTTAAAACTATTTAAGGTATTTAAGGCAAGAACCAGGAAGAACACACACAGCTTTATACTTCAGTCAACGTCATCAGGCTTGTTCTAAATAATTTTACACATGCTTGTTGGGGTGTGTCTTGTATAGAGCAGGGGTTTGTTTAATTTGCATTGTCTTCACCTGGTTTTAATAGTGTTTGCTGTATTTTCTTACTGACATTTAGTTTAGCTCAGGCACACCTTTTATAACCTTACTTACAGATTTATGTTTATGGTATTTTCAGTGATAATACCAATGGCATTATTAAGAGGGCCAAAAATAACAACTTCATAACAAAATCAACATAGTAAAAGACCTTCATAGTTAGTTAAAAGTTATACTTTATAGCAGAATTTATGTAGTAATGTACCTTTTCAGTTAGTTAATTGTTGCCCTGATTTTAATCTCTTCTTCTTTTCTAACAAACATCTGCATTACAGAAACTAGTATTTGAGTGGAGTGAGTAAGCTAGATACTCCTTGGCCTCTGGCAGTCTGTCAATAATCCTCGTGTCATTTTTTGCTCAGAAATGTTTATGAGATACAACTTTGTGCCGTGGTACTGTTGCAATCAATGGCAATCTGCTCATGGGCTCCAGCAAGGTCAATGCAATCTTCTTCACCTTATGATGGAGGATTAACCTGGGATAAAGGGACAAGGGACAAAGTCTCATCTATTTAATTAGCTCCTCTTGCTTTTCTTGCCTTTTAATAGCATCTCTTCTGTAATGATAGCATCATTTATAAGGTGGGTGTGGCAGTGCCTTATTTGGTCCAGCTGTAAGCTATTTGTGTACTCTTACACAGTGACCAGATAAAATTCTACCTGAGTGTTTGATGGGGCTGGGTTTTGGTTTTGTTAGGAAAAGGTCTTTTTTCCTGAAAGTAAATACACTGATTAGCTGGCCTTTTACAGGAATTCCATCATGCAAGGATATAATACTGCAGCACTAAGTGCTTTGTTATTATTTTTTTTCCTAATTTAATTGTGTTTTGTGCCCTCAGAACTCCATTACAAAGATCAGAAAAGCTATTAGCAGCACGGTATGTAAAGTGGGAATTGTCTCTTGCCCCGTGGCCATGATTTAGCAGAGTACTTAAGCCACTTACCCAGCCTCATGCAAATTGCCTGACAGTGCGTTGGCCAACGCTGATGTTGCCACTAAATGTGTGCTTCGGTACCTTGCTGAAGAGGAAAGTAATTACTCATCTCTTCAGAATTAAGCACCCCAGGAGCTCTTGAGGTGTAGCAGGTCTTCCCCTTACCTGCCAGAGATTCCTCAGTTATTCTTTTCTTTCTGTTACTGTTTCTTGAGCAGCTACAATCCTACTCTGTAAGAAGCTGAATATTTCAACATACCAGGCAGCCTGGGCCTTCACTGATTTTGAATTTGGCTCTTCAGGGTATCTGGATGCTGGCTGTGCCTTGCTAGGAAATCACCAGCCAGTGTAGGCATCGTCTTGTTCAACTCAGCCATCTACAAGGCTTATGTCTTCATTTTTACTGAGGTGCCTTACAGCCAGCACAGAGAAACAAGGAGATCTAAGCAGTCACTGGATCCATGAATACAGGTACACTGCCCTAGACGGCTGCTCTTATGAAATAAAAGTGTTTATTGAGTACCTCCAGTTAATTTCTACACCAGACATCCAAATACCTAAAATGGGAAATAAATCACAGCTACTAAAGTATTTTCTTCCTCATAAATCTGTGTATTCCTAGTAAGAACCCACCTTGGGTTCTTCAAACCAAGTCTTGGTTTGAGATAAATATGGAGGAAATATCTCAAAAGAACATATTCTCTAATAGAAGGCAGATTTCAGCAGCCCCTACCCCACCAGGTTCAGAAGGAAATTCCTTGGAGGAAAGTGAAAAAAAAAAACCTATTTATTTAACAAGCAGGGTGCACGCAGGCACGAGAAGGAAGAAAAAAAAATTAATAACGTTAAATAATAAAATCTCTTGCTGTGGAGGAAACCTGGTTAGATTCAGAGTCCTTTTTGTAGGTGTGGCTCTGCTCTCTCCAGAGCTGGGGTGTGGTATGGGACCCCTGGGCCACAGTACAGAACCTCCTGGTGATGTTCTGGTGTTGCTGAACGGTTCCAGAGGAAGGGGAAAAAGCCACAGTCCCAGGAATAGAAAAGTTCTTGCCTCAGCTAACAGGCCAGCTAAAAAGAATGCACCTCTCTTCCCTGCTGCAGAGCCAAGATCTGGGGGAGAGTGAGCGAGCTATCTGTGTTTTTGAACAGAGCCTCCAAAAGAATTCCAGCACCTTCGCCCCCTCTCTCTTGGATCTGCCTTAAAGCCATAGCCCAAAGATAGGGAATACAGTATCATACAGTCACCCCAGGACACCCAGACATGTGCATTTTATTTCTGTTGAAGCTGAAATAAGAATCTGAGATGCCAAAATGCTTTCTCCTACTGCCAGATAAGTAATAGCACAGAGCCCAGAGGTCTCTTTTCGCAAATGGTTATTAGAGCACAAATCTCCATTCTCTGCATAACACTCGTACTGCTACTCCAGAAAGGTCCAGGACCACAGGTAGCACCACAAAGTATCTCCTCACTGTCAGTTCTCATCACAGACAGCCTGGGAAGAAAACCAAAATGTTTTGCATTGAGCAGATCACCAGTGTTCCTTCCTTAAAGGAGTGCTGCCCAAGGGAACTTGGCATTTAATCAGCATTTTAGCCTTTAATACTCCTTCTGTAGATGCAACCTATTGTCTTAATATGCCAACAAGTGGATTTATGGATAACAATTTTGTTAATGGACTCGGATTATGAAGTGGCTGAAATTGCTTGCAGACTTGCCTGTTTTATTTTTTCAAGAATACCTAGAGTTTTCAGTTGCCGAAGAGTAAAGCAATAGTGTTTTCTTACTTCTTTCGAAAACTTCCCATTCCAAGACTCACTGGAGCTGCCTAGGAGATAAATTCCCCATAAACAATTAAAGTTTGGTGTATCTGACTCGGGCAAGCACTTGGTACGTGCCACACTGATTTTGTATTATTCATGTTCCTTGATCTATCCAGGTCAAAGAACCCTGCAGAGGCCCTGGCTGGGAGCAGACATACTTACTTCTATGAAATAAGTCATAATAAAAGATACAAAGTTAATTGAGTCACACAAGATCAGTTGTTCATAAATTCATATCAATTGACATTAATTGTACTACTTTTACTTAAATTTGTTATGAAACCATTTCATTATTTTAACTAACACTATATCAAATTGACTATAATGAGCCATTTATCCCTTTAATACTCTACATTTTGACATCAGCTTCAAACTCTCTAGAACATCCCCTGTATTTCAGTGTGGCTGAAGCAGTGCTCGCTGCCATGGTTTAGCCCTAGCAGGCAGCCAAGCACCACTCAGGTTTTGTGCCTACTCCCTTTCAGGGCATTGGGAGGAGCAGAAAAGTCCTTGAGACTGTGTAAACACTGCTTTGGTCAAGGTCAGCATTAGCTGAGACATTGTTTATCAGAGATAGATTTGTACTTCAGAGCAGCAAGTTGGATAATTTTATATTTGTGATAGATTTTGGGTTTAAATTTAATTATTCCACATGTATTTAGCTTTTGAGAGACAGATTTGGTGACAATACAGGGACTGATTTTACTTAGGGTTAGCAATATAATACATGTAGAAAAGCTGACATTTCAGTTATGGATGTTCAGTTATTGTTATAAAATAGGATATATAATCAGAACCCATCTGTGCTTAAGCCTCTGCTTCTCAAAACACCTCTAAAAAGTGTTCAAAAGTTCAAAAGTGAGATTAATCATTTTATTAGGCTAATTAGCATGCAAAATATAATTCCAGTTTTTGTTTTGTCATCAATTTTTAATTTTGTTGCATTAAACTATTTTAGATGATCTATACAGATATTAACGTATTTCTGTGTTACAAAAATGAAATCAACATGGAAACAAAGAGTTTCCTGTATTAGCCAACTACACTGCATTGTTGTTTACATGGTACTAATAACATTTGTTGCAGATCTCTAAGAAACAATTTGTTTTTTCTCACACTGGCCATCCATATTTTCAAAAACACCCATATACTATAGAAGCAGCTCACATTGTCAATTTGTCTGACTGCTGAACACAGACAGCCCACAGATCTGTTAATAATATCATTTATTTCTGTCAAAACCAGGACATCTTCACTTTGTTTCAATACAAGTCATTCTCTTTCATTTTTAAAAGCATAACATCTCGGCTTTCCTTATGATCTCTTAAAATACAATGAAGATTGAGTTTGAGGTTTTGAGATGGTTTTGAGGCAGAAATTGGGCCCTTAGGTATGTTTATTTCAAGCAGACCCCGTTGATATTCTCAATAAATCTGTTCTTTCCAGGAGTACTTCTGATCCACCCCCTGACTTAGTAACTCATCTTAGGATCTCTCCTAATGTTATGGAAAATGTTAGAAGAAAAATTAAAGGGCAATTAATGCCACAGGCCTGTTAAAAGCAGATATAGCACTAGAAAACAATCTCATCCAAATTCTTAGTTTGCTATAAATACAAAAAATTTGAACTTAGGTAAGAATAGAAGGATATCAAAAAGGAAGTGTGGAAGGTCATTTTACAGAATGACATAGAAGAGGTGATGAGACCTAAGCAGGAAACATATGAGTTAACTAGAGGTGACTGAATTAAGCAAAATTCTGCCCTTTCTGTTCTGTATTATCTTTT
>VZTN01001472.1:2058-30788 GCA_013400515.1 Erpornis zantholeuca | reverse complement strand
CCAGACAGTACCATACAGGATGCTGGTTTATACCAGGGACAGGTACAGTGAAATATTATTTCTTTTCTTGTATATATTTATCTTTTTGCTCATGAAAATGTAGCTGTACCCAATGATTTTTGCTTCTTTTTAAATGAAAATTGCCTCCTAATAGATTATGTTAGGGATAGTGGATTTTATAAAGAAATCGGTAGAAATTAAAGTAGTCTTCGTGTTTATTTTAAGGATTAAAGACTAGTTTAACTCTCTTGGTGAATTAAAACTAAAATTTTAAACATACTTCTAAATTTTAAATGTTATGTTTACCAAATTTTGTGAAGTTGCTGATATGAGTTTGGTAAAATCTGAAATCTAAAAAATAAAATAGTCCTAGGATCTGGGATATCTTCCTGTAATGAAACCCAAAATTTGAAGACCTTCTTAGGTATTCTAAAAGAATAATGTCTTCCACTCAGATTCTTCTGTCTAGATCTCACAAACAAAATAAGAAAAAATGAAAATACTTTGATAAGAACAACAGAGGCTTGTAAACCTGCTTGAACATGAGACAATATCATCACTTTAAAATCATCACTTTATGGGGGAATTCCTCACAAGATAATTTTTTTACCTTTCCAGATGAATATAAAGAACAAACGTTGAATGTTAAGCTACAAAATAGAAATGTAAACAGATTGAGCAATTGCATTGATAGAAAAACTTCTCAGATTATTACACTGATTCTGTAGTCTTCAGATAGAGTTGAATGTTTCTTCAACAGCTGTAGCTCATGCTGTCATGCTACAAATGTGGATAGATGAAATTTGATGACAGTAATTTTAGGCAAGATTATGTTAAAGTATTTCCTTTTGCCTTGAAATATTTGACTCTAACCTACTTACCAGCAGTATTTATGCTGTGTTTCAGTTTTCTTTTATGGCATGGAAGGTGGGTAATCAGTGCACCAAAGTAGCTGCTTGAACTATTGCGTCCTTTAGCTTCATGCTGTGTGCACTTAAATGCTCACACAGGTGATTTTAACAATGCAAAGGTCCTACTGGATGAGCCCATGTCTCCCATAAAAGATTCACATCAAAGATGTAGCTTGTAAATTGCCTCTATCCCAGTGAAACATTAACTAGGAAGCAAGCATGGTCTAATAAAACCATGACAGGACCTCTATGTGACATTTGTACTTTGAACAAAACAAATACTGTTTAAAATGGAGTTTAACCATGGTTTCTGAAAATGCCAAATGTCGTGGTAGGCCATATGTGTTTGGTCAGTTGCACTTGCTGACACACACGTGGTTATTTTTCTTGCTGAGCTTCTTAATCTAATAATAGTTACTCTGACTATTACAGTCAGTCTAACCTAATAGTTATAATAGTGTATGCAGTTGAGTAACTTAACGCTTTGAATTTATCAGTTGATTTCTGAAGCAAGCCTTTAAGGATTCCATTGAACTCTTCAGTCCAAATCTACTTTTTATTTAGTGAGCTCTGAGAGCCACTCTGAGAGTCAAAGAAGTATGGCAGAATCACTCTTTCAGCATCAATGACCAAGGATAGCAACTGCTCTGTTCCCGATGGAAAGCTGGTCATAGTAGAAGGCTTCTTTCAGTCTCATGCTCTAGTGTATTCAGACTGAAAATATGATTACATCTTCAAGTGGCTTGTACAAAAGGCTTTGGTCATTAGTATGTATGTCAATTTATGTCATGATGTAGGCACATACAGGCACAGCAAGGCAGTTAATTAGAGTCCTGAAACATCAGTGTACAGTTGTGCAGAATTAGTTGCATTGGAAGTGGGGAGTTAGATTCAGTTTAAGTATTGGAGTCTAGTTGCCATTTTAAAGGATCAAGCCATCTCAGCTGTCAATCCAGAAAAAGACATGAGCTGTTTGTAGGTCCTGTGTCATATGTGCCAGTGTAGGGCAGATACCTGAAATACCCAAAGGAGTTTCAAATGACACCTGATGCCTGTGTTTGGGACTGAGTGTTCTGTACTCCTTTCCGTACCAATAACAAAATTGAACGAAATTGATTTCATTAGCCAACTGTCCTGTTAAAAAATAATATTAGATAAATGCTTTGGTAAAATATATAGGACGACCAAACAGGTATGATTTTAAGGCTGTCAGTGCAGAAAATTATTTTGTTTGGGTATTTTGTTTGGGTTTTTCTTTCCTTACTCATCTGTGTGAGGCAAAATTCCTTCAGGGATGTCCTTTCCTTAGCAGGGCTGCTGTATAGACATGTGATTTCTATAGATTCATAGGTGCTGTTTAAACATTGCAGGTCATCTTCTGTCCTTTTTGAGGAATAAGTGGCTTGCCATCCATGGATTGTAAAGGAATAGAAATATTAAGTGGTGTGCCCAAAATTGCACAAATTAAGGTGTGGGGTGAAAAAAAGTAGAGAGGAAGGTACAGTGTAATGGATGGGATGTGGAGTGTAATGGAATGTTCTTGAATCTCGGTGAATAGCAACTTAAATACCAGTCTTTTCTCGATCACATGTCAGCAAATCCATTAAACAGATGGAACAGAAAGCAATCTACTGATATTTTTATTTCAGTTTTCTTATACTTTTTGTGGTAGGTCCTGGTGATAGAACAGAAGAATGAGGATGGAACATGGCCAAGAGGTCCTTCAACTCCTAAGTAAGTTATGAATTCCAGTCATGTGATTAACTTTGCATATTATTTTTTATTAAAAAAAGGTTTTTAAAGTAGCATTTTATTTTGAAAATCTGCTGAATATATTTGTTGTAAGTGCTGTGCATTGTAGAACACAGCATAATAATGGTGAATGCCTGCATATAGGTTGATTAACTTCGTTGATTTCAACCAATTATATACATTATCCTGCTTAAAATTGGAAAAAAATCTACAATAGAAAACTGTAAAACTAAGCTTATTTTATTTAGATTTCTGTTTCAAAACACAGATTATCTGTTAGGTCAACACAGATAAGTGTATTTTCTCAATATTTTTCTTATATGTAAATATTTTCATAGACAGCCTGTTCATTTTGTCTCCAGAGCACAATATTTACCCATAAAGTTTATCTAAATGGAAGCCTACATTACCATCATGTGACTTTTGTTCTTCGTTGGGCTGTCATCAGTTAATGCACAATAATGTTGGTTTTGTTTTCTGGTTTTCATACTGCTGTTATCAACAGCACCTTGATAGTGGCAAATGAATAGAAAGACTTGTGTAGTTTTCTTCATTTAGATGGATAAACTATTTTTAATATTATTTCCAGTATCTAAATCATGTGCTGTTGGTTTTGAAAAACAGAACCAATTAATTTATATGATGTCAGCCTTACAGATCATTAATTGTGGTTTTTTTGCCTTTGTTGGCTGGTTCTTGATCACACCTTTCATTTAAAAGTTTTAAGTTCTTTCAAGTTCTCTTTATTCCTTTTGAGATTATGCATGCATGTAATTAAGTGTCAGTTTTGTTCTAAAACATCTTTATAGTATCATTGCTTATCATTTGAAGGACAGCATTTCTTTGTCTTTGTTTTTTCTCAAGCACTTCTATTTGGAACACTAGTTTCTTAAAGTTATTTAATGAAGTCTAAGTTCAGTTTAAGATTAGTATTAGCAGTATAATCTTAGCAAGATATTGTAACACAAGGGATTGAGAATATGGAGCAGTAGAAAGAATGGGATGGTAAGTATTTGAAGTTTAATCTCTGATCTCAAAAAGCATCTAGTAGAAATTTAAATTCTTAGTCAAATTTTAGATGAAGATTTCAAAGGTTAAAATAAGTTACATAACTCACTGTCATGGATTCTTTTGGAAGTTTTGGTTGGAAGATATTCTGGTGATGGTATTTGCTTTTATTCTGCCAAACTTCTTTTCCATTTTATGGAAAGCATTCAGGAGCAGTATATAAATTAAAGAATGTCTCCTGAAAAATGTTTGATCTGGGGACAAGCGGAATGGTGATTGAGAATGCTGGTGTCAGAGGAGGCTGTAAATAAACCAGCAAATGAGGATGAATAGTTTTACTGTGAGGTTGGGGTATGGTTTTGAGATCTGGCAGCTATCAGAAGGTTGGGAATTTGATAATCAAATGCACTGTAACAATGGAAGGTCTGCAAAATTTAGTGAATTCAAATAGCAACTGTCAACAGGCAGTAATAGGACAGGTTTTTACATCTGTTTAAAACTTCATGAACAATCTAATAAATATTTAAAGGGACAGAAATATTAAACACTCACTTTGGAGTTTCCTGTGTGAGATCCATTAGGAGTATTCGTTTGTCAACACAAATAGCATGTATCCACATACCTTCCTACAGTCCTCTCATTGGTCACACACTGGCTCACACTACTGAAATTACCTCTTTATAGTGCTTCTTTCTGAAGAGTACAAATTGTAAATAAATTCCAACATCAAGATATAAAAGACCATATTTAGAAACATCAAAATACAGAATATTGACAAGCATGAAAGATTATAAAGCTTGAAAAGGCAGGATCATTTCAGAACATGAACTAAGCTTTTCTGCAGATTCACAGAATTGTTGAAGTTGGAAGGCATCTGCAGATTTTCTGGTCCAACCCACTTGCTTGAAGACAGGTCACCTAGAGCAGGTTGCTTGGGACTGTGTCCATTCAGATTTTGAGCATGTGTAAGGATGGAGGCCCTACAGCCTTCCTGGAAAACCTGTTGCGCTGTTTGAAACTCCTATATTGAAACAACATTTCTTACATTTAGAAAAAATTACCCCTGCTTCAGTCTGTACCCATGCCTCTTCTCCTTTTAGTGGGCGCCACTGAGAAGGGTCTTGCTCCATCTTCTTCATTCCCTCTCACTGGTTATTTATACATGTTGATAAAATCACTCTGGACCCTTCTCTTCTCAGCTTTCAGCCTCTCCACAGAGGTCAGATGCTGCAATCCTTGATCACCTGTGTGAATTCTCACTGGACTTGGTCCAGGATATCTCCATCTCTCTGGTTCTGGGGAGCCCAGCACTCCCAAGTGTCTCTAGCCAGTTCTGAGTGGAGGAGAAGGATCACCTCCCTCAACCTGCTGGCAGTGTTTTTCCCAGTGTAGCATACTGGGCTGAGGTGGTTGGCCTAAGGACACACTGCTGATTCATGTTCAGCTTTTTGTCCAGCAGGATGCCAGGTGGTTCCCTGTCAAGCTGCTGTCCATTTGGTCATCTACCCAAACACCCACTTCCTCCCTGTGTACTGGTTCCTGGGATTGTTCCTCCACAGGTGCAGGCCTTTGCATTTCCCTTGACTGGACATCATGAGGTTCCTGTTTGCTCATTTTTACAGCCTTTGAAAGTCTGTCAGAATGACAGCAGAATCTGTATTGTGACAATTGAAAATGAGAAGCAGTAAGATGGAAAGATGTTCTGCACATTCTCCCCACCTCTTTTTAGCAGAAGCGTAAACAGTAATTTTTGTACTGGTTGATTGTTTTGGCAGTTTATTTCTATAACAGGTGATGAATGCTTGCAGTTTTTCATGAGCAATATGTTGAAGGTGTGAGCATCTTTTCTTCTACAAGAAAAGAACATATTTACTTCGAAAGTGGCCAAGTTGAGACCTCAGTTCAGTATAGGAACACTTTGGAAAATGATAATTCTCTTTTCCTTCCAAGTATAATGAATTTGTACAAGAAAAAAAGATTATCATCATAATTGTCTCTCCTTTCAAAATTAGAAAGGAGCGATTTTAAGTTTGAGATCCTTTTCATATAGGATCAGAGACTATGCTGTGCAACTTAATTTCTGCTCTGTGGTCAGTCCTGTCAGTGCTGGCATTTGTTGTATGTGTTCTTCTGACTTCTGAATTTACCTTATTTTGGAAGTAATCGCAACATCCACTGTAAAAACTATGCATGATTTAATGATAGTGGCTATTGTGTCATATTTTAATGCTGCATAAAATGTTTGTGAGTCTTGGTATTTTTGTCTGAAAGTATCTGAATGTGGTGTACATTCCTAAATTGTTCACAGGGTCAGTCAGGTTTAGGAATGGCTGGATTTTTGGCTTTCTGAGAGGTTGTTTATATCAGCTACTGGGATGTTTTTTGCCCCGGAAGGTTGACTTCTGTGAAACTTTCTCTTTCTCGTGGAATGTCTTAAATGTCATTTGCTTCCAAAAGAGATAATACTTAGCAGTCGTGATCATTTTTGCAGAAATTTTTTTTATACTAACATGTTTGTGAGTAGCTGTCTCCTCAGTGTCATACATGTGATAAACTTACATAAACATACAGATCCCAGTTGTTTTGGTAGCTTAGTTGCTGGTGATCCCAGTATTTGAATGAAGACTTGTGATCTATGTGCAGACTTTTTTTCTTACCAGTGTCCTTATATGGGAAATTATTCCACAGGCAGAAAAAACAACTAAACCTGTTTAAATGGTTTATTATTGTCGAGATGGTGTTTTAAACTACGATATGAAAAAAAAATGTCTAAGGTTGTAGTTCAAGTTACTTAATGAACTGTACTACAAAATCAAGTTACTTGTGTCCAGGAAAAACTGTACATCACTGAAAACCTTTCACCCAATCCATGATTATAAAAGTTAAGGAGAAGCAAGGAACTCGGGTTTTGACATTCCGTGGGTTACCAACTGAATATTCAGGACAGGTTTTCTGTTAAGAAGTTGTTACCTGTTTATATGTAAATATAAAAGCAAGTTAGGGAAGCATACAAAGAAGCTGTAAACTAGTAGGTTATGTCCTTCTAATGTTAAAAAAGTGTTGTAGCTGGGGTTTTTTAGAAAACTTAACAAGTTTTAAATCTACTGATCTTATTCTTTAAAAATGCTTTCTATATGGAAAAAAACTAAGAATTTTTAATTACCTTTCAATCTATATCTCTGTATGGGTAACAAAAGTAAGATCAGGATTTCATTCTGATACTTGTTTTACTTAGATTCACTGTGGATTCAGTCATCCTAATGAAAAGGCTGGCTACTTAGCATAATTTACAGATGGCCTGCTGTTAACTTTAAAACAATTTTTGTGTGTGTAAGGGAATATATTGTTGGTTGGTTAGAGGGTTTTTTGACTGTACAAGAGTGTGAGACTGTACACATTCATAGCTTATTTCTTTTTCTCCTTGTAATAATGAATGTTTTCTTACAATATTTTTCACATAGAAAGTTTTTTCACTTTTTTTTTCTGGTTCAAATTGTATGCCTTTTTATCTTGGAAGAGCATTAAAGGCCCTTTCTTGATTCTTCTCTGTTACTGGGTTGGACCCCATAATGTTTGTTAAGAGAAGAAAAAAATGGATGAGAGATGCTTAGAAGTCCTTTTTTTTAAATAATATAATGCCTGTTTATCCAAGTTCTTTAGGAAAGTATATCCATGAATCTTCAAATGAAAAATAGTGTCTGCTGAAATGAGAGGATTTTTTTTCCTGAAGCAGTTGATATGCAGACAGGTGTGCCTTTTTACTGACTTTCTGAAAAGAAAGAGAATTGTGGTGAATAGAGCTAACTGGGGACTTACTCTGAAGTCTTAAATTGTATAAGCAAGAGCTGTCAGCTTGTTTGCCAGTCAAGAGCTGGACTGCCATTTGCTGATAAATAAATAACTTGTGATAACCATGTGTCTGTGCTCCTGTGGGTAAACATCAAACCTTGGTAATGTTCAACAGGCATTTTCAAGTTAGTTTAACAAACATGTTCATTAATATGAATTAATAGAAGGTTGAAAAATTCTTTACAAATGCATCTCCTGAGCATTACTTTTTTTGATTGATGAATGTTAAAATTTATCAACCTTTTTTTACTGCAAATTCCCCAAAGAAGTATGATTAGCTGAATTCAGGTTTGAAAGAAGAGAATAGTCTAACTAAAGCTTGCTTTAAAATTGTATGTTAGCCGAATCATAGCTACAGCTTCAAGGAAAAAGAGTCCTTAATGATGGAAGGATCTCTTGAGACAGGTCCCTACTCAAAGCATCAGAAACTGGAGCAGATTGCCTAGGACCATATCCAGGCATGTTCCATGTTCAGATAGAATTTTATTTATTTTGTTTTATACCCATAGACTTTTGTCTTTTCAGTGGGCACCACTGAGAAGATGCTTGCTCCATCTCCTTAATTCCCTTCCACTGGGTATTTATACAAGTGATAAGATTATTCTGGAACTTTCTCTGCCTTCTCCAGGCTGAATGGTCCCTGCTCTCTCAGCTTCTTCACATACATCAAATGCTGCACCTTTATGCTGTCTCACTAGTCTTGCTCCAGAATGCCCCTTTCTTTCTGGTACAAGGAAGCCCAGAAGGGAACTCAGCACTTCAGGTGTCTCCAGCCAGTTCTGAGTGGAGGGGAAGGATCACCTCCCTTGACCTTCTGGCAATGCTTTTCCCATTGTAGCACACTGGGTCAAGGTGTTTGGCCCAAGGACACACTGCTGGTTCGTGTTCAGCTTTTTGTCCAGCAGGATGCCAGGTGGTTCCCTGTCAAGCTGCTGTCCATTTGGTCCCTCCAGGGGTGGGATTGAATGTTTTTCAGTCCATTTCACTGTACACTCATGTAACCCATGTTTCATCTGCTTGTCTGTGAGGGTGTTGCAGGAGACACTGTCATAAGACTTAAGGAAGTTAAGATAAACCACACCCATTCTTCCCCCTCATCAGCCAAGATAGCCTTCTATAAAGAGATTACCATCAGGCTGGTTAAGGAAGGTATCTACCACTGCTTTCATTCATACACTTTCTCTTCATGTCTGAGTTGGGTCAGAAGCTCCTCGTTCATCCATTCATGCTTCCTGCGGCCTTTGCTTGATTTTGTTTTTCTCTGGATGGACCATTCCTGAGCGTAGAGGAGATGGTCCTTAAAAGGTTGGACTTAATGATCTTAGAGGTCTTTTCCAACCTAAATGATTCTGTGAATATCGGCCAGCTCTTTTGGGGCCTCCTCTTCTCTCTGTATCCCATGGGACTTTTCCAAGCAGATCCCTAAAAAGGCTGAATTCTACTGTGCAGTAATCCAGAGCTTTGTTCCTGCTTTCTGCCATGTTCTCTCTCAGGATCTCGATTTCACCATCTTAAGGTCATTTAGGCCAAGGCCTCAGCCTTCACATTCCCACCTAGGGCCTCCTTTGTTTTAAGTATCAGATGCAGCCAAGAAGCTCTCCTTGTTGGCTCCTCAGTCACCTGCATCGGAAAGTTGTCATCCTTGCATCCCAGAATCTTCCTGCATTTTTTTTGTGCCCTGCTGTGTTGTCGCACCAGCAGGTCTGCTGGAAGGACTAAGGCCTGTGAATGTTAGGCTTCTTCCAGTTGTCAAAAAAAGTCTTATCTGCCTTTCTTTATCCCCATTCAGTCAGTCTGGATGACCACAGAGGAAAAAAGATCGTTCTGGGTACAGTTTTTTTCCTGATGTCTGTATCTATCTCCTTGCTATTGGTCATTAGGGGAATTCTGGTGCAGTTTAACTGTAGTGTTAATGAGGTATGTGGGCAGGTCAGTATCAAACATGAGTTACCATTTATTTCGGCATACTATAGTAAAGTGGATTTTATTAACCTGTCTTTTGCTGGAATGTTAAGATGCTAAATTATAATAAATAATGTTGTGGGGTTTGTTTGTTACGTCATTAAAGTTACTTTTCAAAATGATCTGATAGTTTCTGCTGCTGTTGTAACTATGTGGAGAATTTGGTTTACTCTTCTGCATTTGAGAAGCAAGCCATTTACTGATTATGTAGACCTTTATGTGGCTTATTCTGGTTTCTTTTAGCTTTTATATACTGCAATTATACATTGAGTTTTAAAATTTAAAACTATATTGCATTTTCATTTGGTTTAAATCATATAAAATCTTCAAATTTGTTTTGAAAAGTTCAATTTTAGTTCAGAATTATTCAGATGAAATAGCTTCTTCTAAAATAGTTACATATATAAATGTTATAACTTTTGTCTTGGATTTAAATGGGGTTAAACTGACTTTGATTAGTTATCTTTTTTGTGGACACAGTCTGTGTATTTTTACTTCTTTGAAGACAATATTCAGAGAGAGTGGTTTAGATTGATAAAGGAAATTACATGAAAGCTTTGTGAATGTTGATCAGAATACTTGAAAAATTAACTAACGTGTTCATGATGTGGTGATACATAGAATCGTAGAATGGTTTTGGTTGGAAGGGACCTTAAAAGCTGATCAAATTCCTTCCCCCTGACATGGGCAGGGGCACCTTCAACTGGACCAAATTCCTCAGAGCCCCATCCAACCTGGCCTTACAGGGATCCAACTTACAGGAATGGGCCATCCACAGTTTCTCTGCACACCCTTTTCCAGTGCCCCGCCACCCTCACAGAGAGGAATTTATTCCTAATATCTTATAAAACCTACTCTCAGTTTGAAGTCATTCCCCCTTAGTCAGATGACTACATGCCCTTGCAAAAAGTCTCTTTCCCTTTTGTAGCCCGTGTTAGGAAGTGAAAAACTGCATTAAAGTTTCCCCAGAGCCTTCTCTTCTCTTCTCTGGGGAAGAGCTGAAGAGCCCCAACTCTCTCAGCCTGCTCAAAAGAGAAATATTCCAGCCCTCTGATCGTCTTGTGGCCCTATCCTGGACTCATGTCAACAAGTTCATGTCCTTATGCTGGTGGCCCTGGAGAAGAACACTGCACTCCTGGTGGGGTGTGATGAGAGCAAAGCAGAGGGGGAGAATCCCCTCTCCCGCCCTGCTGGTCACACTACTTATGGTGGAGCCCAGGGTATATAGCTGGCTTTCTGTGCTGTGGGCTCACATTGCTGATTTCTATTGGGCTTCTCATCCACCAGCACCCCCAGTTCTTTCTCTTCAGGGCTGCTCTCAATTCATTCTTGGCCCAGCCTGTACTTGTGATTAAGACTGCCCTGGCCCAAGTGCAGGACCTCGCATTTGTCATGGTTGAACTCATGAAGTTTGTATCAGCCCACCTCTCAAGCCAGGTCCCCCTGGATGGCATCCATTTCCTTCAGCATGTCAACCACACAAAACAGCTTGGTGTGAAAAGCAAACTTGGTGAGCATGCACTAATCCACTGTCCATGTCACTGCCAAGCAGCACTGGTCCCAATACTGACCCCTGAGGAATACCACTGGGTTCCACTTGGACACTGAGTCATTGACTACAACTCCTTGAGTGCAACTGTCCAGTCAGTTCCTTATCCCGAGTGGTCCATCTGTCAAATCCATGTGTCTTTGTGTCCCGGTTTGAGACAAAACCCAGGGGAGAAATGTCCCCCAATGGAAAGCAGGATTGCAATCACCCCTCCCCCACCAGGTTTGGGAAAAGAAATATTTCCTCAGAGGAAAATTCTATTTATTTAACAAAACACACAGGGAACGGAAAAAACACCCAAGAAAGAATAATAATGCTAAACAATAAAATCTCTTGCTTGGGAGGGAAAAAAACCTGGAGAAGTCCTTCCAGCTTTGATCCCTCTTGCTGGGTTGACGTGGGAAATTCCCCCCACGAACCGGTGGAGAACCAGTAGAGGAAAACCAAATCTCCCAGTGAGGTCTTCTGAGGTTCTGATGCTCCAAGGCCAGAAGAAAAACAGAAACCAAAGTCCCCAAAAAAGGAAGAAAAAAACTTCTTCTCTCTCCTCCCCTTGAAGAAAAAGAAGCAGAGACGAAAACCCTCGCTGGCAAGCTGGCAAGCCCAGGAGAGAACTGCTGCCTTCCCCCTCCCATATCCTTCGGCCGCACCACTCCCCCACATTTGACCTTGGGCATCAGTGGCTGTGAACAAAAATTCCTCTGGCCTTTTTTTTCCTCCCCTCTCAGGCACAGAATGGCATAAAATTCATTTTCTCGGCATAAAGCAGATGATATAGGATATATCATACACCATAAAAATCACTCCAAGACACTTTGGTTAGAGACAGTGTCTAATGCTTTGCAGAAGTCCAGACTGATGTCCGTCTTCCCTCACCCACCTCTTTAACCCTGTTTTAGAAGGCCACCAAATTTGTCTGGCAAGATTTGCCCTTAGTTGCCAACATGTTGGCTGTCACCAGTCTCCTCGGTCTTCCTGGTTGGGTGGCCCATAGCAGACCCTCACTATAATCTTGCCTGTCCCTGCCCTTCCTTTAATCCTTATAAATAAGGGATCGTGGATCCCTTAGAGGACCTTCCAAGAAGTTCCCCTGCCTGTCCTTCCTAAAAAGCCTATGTCCCTTCATTCCAACACTCCAGACATAGTAGCTATCCCACCACTTATTTGCCATTCGTGGCAATAGGATCATACCCCTACAAGCATATGCACATCTCCAACTCCTCTTGTTTTTTCCCATGCTTGTGTGTTTGCATGGAGGCATTTAAGTCAGGTCCTCAGTGAAGCTGAGGTGCTGGCTGCAGTGGCTGGAATTCTTTCATGCTGTACTTGAGGTTCATTCCACCTGACCTGCGAGCCCTATCTAGGCTCTGGGTGGCAACTCTTGCTAGCTGTGGCATCAAATTGGTGTGAGCGGTGTGGATGGAGGTTCCCCTTCCCCAACAGCTTTTCTTTTGGAAAAGATTTATTGATAGGAAATTGAAAATAAATGTGAAAATATATACTTGGGAACAATTCCCAGTGTAAAAATGTTTATTTCCTTACAGCGTTTAGTTCTTGAAAGAGGCTTAAAAAGTCCTGAGCATGCAGAAGTTCTTCTCTTAATACAGCAATACGTATTTCAAAGCTTTTCAATGACAGCTGGAACTCCAATTCGGTTTGAGTTACATAGGTCCCACAAAAACAGGATAGTGCATGAACTCCTTTGGCTTTTGTGTCTTTTCCTTGCTTACCTGTAAGATTTGCTCAAGAAAAGAAAAATACACTGCAAGATCGTTGTAAATACTATATTCAATTGTTATATTCAGAGGCCTTTGTGAAAAGACTGATTAAAATAATCAGTTTTCTTTTATTTTAAAGTAGTATCTTAAACCATGATGACAAGTGATAATGCTTCTACTTTGGGCAAAAAAAGTTTTTTAAAAATTTTGTTTTGCATAATATCCTGAATATTATATTTTAATATTAATATTCTAACAGTATTACTGGGACAATTATAACTAAATGGTTGAAGTATTTATCCTAGTTGTTCTTGTATCTCATCTCAACATCCAATTCATTTGAAATGAAATATTAATAAAATTCCCACATTAGAAACGTAACATTTCAAGTTTGAGAGCATAAAAATATCTACAGCTCTACTACAAGCTGAAAACAAGTTTTTCAGTACAGTGGCCTGTGATTTCTTTTGGTATTTAGTAACTCTATTTCTTCAAGAAATTATGAAAGTTTTAAGTACTGTGAAGCATTACAGGTTTTAAAAGACAGATTCTGAGGGTTGCATGTCCTGGGCACTTTTAGTGCTTTGCCCACTTTTTAAAAAGTGTTTCTTTTCCATGCTTGTTTATCTGCTTTGTTCATTTGTTATCTTTCTTTCATAGTTTTTAATATCTCAGCATTTTTGTCTAATTTATCATTTTCATATTTTTAAAGGTCCCCAGGTGCATCCAATTTTTCAACTTTACCAAAGATCTCTCCATCTCTATCAAATAATTATAACAACATGAACAACAGAAAGTAAGCAATATACCTTAAAACATTATTTAATAATCACCCCAGTGTGATATAAACAAAGTTCAGTGTTTTATACCTCCTAGCTTAAGAATTTTGAATTGCTTGGAATATTTCACTTGTGAATTGTTACTGGTTACTATTTCATAGTGTAGGTAATGCTGACACCAAGAAATGAAACAACATTAGAGGTGTTTGTAACTCTTACTATTCAGCAGGGAAGACACTAAAAAGAATTTTGGGTGTTGTTAGAAAACTCATAGACTTCATTAAGAGTTTATCATTCTAAAAATATATTGTTGCTATTATTGTCCTGCCTGAATTTAAATGGATGAGAAAAATATAAAGTACTTATCTTTATGGTGATCAGGTTTTCCCTTGTTTATTGCACCTAAGGTATTAGAGCATCATATGTAACATCACATTTTGATTTCAAATCATGACAGCTGAATTGTGTTAGCTGTAATGTAGCCAGCAACTTAACTTCTGTTTCTTAGTGCTAGAAGAGTTGAGAGAGATCAGGCTAAGTGTGCTTGACTATTACAATGAACAAAGGCTTAGTAAGAGACTTCTCACTTTTACATGTTTTCTCCTTTACATTCCAAATTAAAAATTTAATAAATAATGTGATAAAACTTAAAAACTTTCATACTGCATTGGCCAACTTTTTGTGTAATTTTTTTGTTGTTGTTATTGTACACAACTGTAAAAAAAGTTGGTGAATATTGAAAAACATGGAATTATTTCACTTTAACAGATAATGGAGCATCTTTCAAATGCTTGAAACCAGAGAGCACTCATCTTTAATGCAAGCTGGGGGAAGTTGAAGAGCCTTATTCTTACAATTCATTCAGATTTTTAATATTTTTCTAAACAAGCTTTTTTTGATCAAATTTGAAGATGTTAAATATTAAAAAGGTGACATAAATATTAAATATACAATATCTTCCAGTTAAATACTGCACTTATCAGAAGTGATTTTTCCTAAGGGGTGAAGTGTCACTTGTGCTTCTACCAATTGTGAGTAGCCCCAACTCTCACTGTTGAAAAGTTGAAATCTATGTATTTAACTGCAGTCTATTGTACTCTGTGTGTGAATGTGTAGTAAATAAGAAGAGTATTGTATCTACGATTATGCAAAATGTTACTTGATCAGAGCTGAGCCTCTAGCTGAGAACTAATTTCTTCTAGTGTTTAAGCAAAAGGCAGTGGTATTGCCAATCCCAACACTTCTCAGTTACTTTTTTCTAGGGAGCCATGATTTTAAATCAAGCCATCAAGGCTTTCTTACTTTGTTTTCTTTTCTTTTTTTTTCTTTTTTTTTTTTTAATGTTAGCTTCTTGCTAGTGATGTAGTTATTTTTAGGAGGCACTTATGAAACCTGTTGCCAGCTCTTGCAGTTTTTAAATATAGTTCATTCACGTGATTTACCTGATTTTAATTTTATTTCTTGGTTTATTTCGGAGCCAAAATGTGAGTTTTTAGAACTTAAAGGAAAAATTCTGGGGTTTGGACGTGTTTGTTACTTTGTTTGTTGTTGTTTTACAATTTATGACTTTCAACAGAAATATTTAAAAGGAAGTCATATAAATTTGAGATTTGATGAGGAATTGGTCCTTTTAAGTGATTTAACTGTAATTTGTAAATCAGTTAATAGGTACATGTACTCTGTAGTGTTATGAAGTACCAGTCAGTTTGCTCTTGTATATCAAAACACAGTGCATCTGGATGTTAATAAGACATTCAGTGCAGAAGTATATGGTTTTCCTTAAAATGCAATAATCCAATTACGGTGACTTTAAAATAATTTTATAAATCACAAATTAATAATTCAATACAAGATGTAATGCAGATGAATCTTCAGCAGCACTTCTTTCAGAGCGTATGTTCAGTGATGAAGGCGTAGCCATTAATACACTTTGTACTTTAAAGTACATAGTTTTGCTTTAAGAATTTTTGGCTTCAAATAGTAAATGGAAAGATATATCTCTATTTAATTGTATTATGTAATTCTGCATTACGGATGTTCCACTCTTTTCACAAATATCTCCTTGTCTAAGAAAGTACTTCTTTTTCATTAATTCACTACTGTTCTTTTTCTTAATTAACTACTTAATGTCAGCTTTGTCTGGAATTAATTTCCATGCTTCTGCCTTATTGTCTCTTACATTGCACATTGTCCTTAGTACATTAGTGAAATTATACATTTGTGGCTTTCTAGCATCTGTTGGCATCTTCCCATGGGCATGAGATGTTGTGACTCTAAAGGAAATACCAGCATTTGTTTTGAGGATAATTTTAGCTGAGGAAGATGATTTATAAGGCAGAAAAAGTAAACAAAAGGTTGTGTGTATTAAGGGTCATAGATACTAGTCATTGCAAGCCTGCTTTTGCAATTACTAGTGCTCACCTATAGAGTACAAATTATGTTAAAAATCTGAAAGTATCAGGGATTTTTTCATGGTACACATTTCTGTAATGATTTTCTAATCCAGGAGGTGTTCTGTGTAACAGTAAGCCTCAAATTGGTGGATATTTAATCATGTGTTGAGGTAGTAATACATTAGATATTAGAAATAGTTTTTGCACATTTTATCCAGTCTCAAGCCTTCATTTCTGTAAATGTGAGTTTGCATTTAATGGAATGGAGGATTCCAAATAATTGATCATTGATGTTCTTTTGCCTTTACAGGTGGCCTTGTTGAAAGAATAACATAGGAGGATTAGCATAATATGTGTTAGTTGATTCAGAAGAACAGGGAGAGACACGCATCCTTTAGGTCTTACTGGAATTTCTGTTTATTGCTGTTAATAAAGCAAGACATTTCATATCACATACAGTGTTTTTTAAATTATGTGGGATTGGGATTAAAAACACCTGAACAGGGATTTTGCTTGAGGAATTAAGTGAAAAGTTGTTCTGTTTCTTTCATTTGTAACCACTGCTTTATGCTCTTAAAATGACTTGTTTGCATCATTTAGTAGTGTCAGCCTGTCAAGATGGACAGCTGGCAGCTTGGTGTATTTCAGTATGCTTATTTCAAGAAGTACAAGTGTTAATTACAGTACATTACCTCTAGAAACAGTTTGTTCATGCTGTACATGACACATAACCAAATATTATGACAAAGGCAATTTAAATAGATTATAATATTGTCTTTTGCTCTCTGGACAATGATAATGAACAAAAATAAAGATAGTAATCTTGTGTCGTGACATGGGGCCTCTCTTGCTGCTTCAGGTATCTCTAAAATCTGATGAAACCTGGTAACAGGTTTCTTAAAGTGGCTGGTCACAAAAGTACATAGGCAGTGCATTAAAATGGTTGAAATATTACAGAACTCAGTAAGCCTTCCAAACTTTTATTTTTCTGGGCTCATTCTTGCAACTCAAATTCCTTTTACAGCACTTGTTATATACCTGTTGGTATATGGCATTCCACTGTCAAATGATGTCTTTTCCAAAGCTAGTGATGCTTTTCTAGTCTTCTCTGTTCAAAATCCATGCTTCCCAGAACTCCAGCTGTACAATGAGTGAGTGCATCACCATTTGAAAGCTGCTTTGATGTTTAAAGACACATACAGATGGTACAAATAAGTCATTTCAGATCTAGCACATGCAATTCGAAATGGATAGATTTACAGATAATAAAATCTTATTTGGAAACCTCCTTTTACCATTTTTGCCATTTCAAGAACTCTGTTCAAGGGTCTGAAGAGGGTTTCATGTTTTCAAATCTTGCCTTACTTTTGTGAAGCAATTTTTCTAAGAACTATCTGTGTTTTCTTTCTGTTACTGCTCTTACTTGACTGGCCTATCCTAATACTACCCCTCTGCTTTTCCCTTCATTGTTCCTTCATTAAAGGTAGAAAAGTTTTGCAGGAAAAGCACCTGGAGACTTGGGGACACACAATTATCACAATTATCAATTACTTCCTCTAGGATATTTCTCTTTGAATGAAATTCATATAGACTTCCATAGCATCTTTACTTGTTTTCCATGGCTAGCTATTTTCTATTGACTGTTAATTTCTTTTTATCCAGCTCAAAAGCATAAAAAGCAAAGCAGAAATGTAGTTTAAATAAAAATCATTCTTCCACAAAAAAATAGTTTGCAGACTGTTAGAGCTGTAGAGAGACATCTTCTAGTATCCTACATACAGTAGGTACTGTGTTTTGTAGGATATGTTTGGATAAAATATCATAGAGCCATGAAAGAAAAATATATTAATCAACCTGGTTCAGAGGATGAATGGTAACCTTACTCTCTAAACCCCTCAAATATTTCTGTGGGCAATTACTGGAGGTGAAAGAGCTTGGAAATGGCTATCCCTTTTGAGAAGTAAACAGACAGTTTGTCCTTTAGAGGAAATACACACTACATCTATCTGAACTGCAATTATCTTGCACTAAATTATTGTCATGGTACTCAGCTAATTTGAGAAAACCTTTCACATGAATAAAGTACAACCAAAAACACCAGTTACATTTCCTTAGCTTCCTAGTGTCCCTCCAAAGTTGGCAGTTTCTGAAGGGGGGAAAGCTGCAGAGAAGGATAATAAGAATAATAATCCCCTGAAGAATTAAATTCTATCTGTTCATTACCCCTACATCTCCTAAATTTCAAAGAGATTTATATTTTTGTTTATCTTTAAGTCAGGTAAGGACAGCAGTAGGAAGGAAGCAAGGCTGAAAGAAGAAGCTTGTTGTGTACCCTGTGCCTCTGCATTTCTGTTGCTGCTGCACATGGTTATGTTGTGGGGGTTGCATTAGCACCAGTGGCAAGCTTGTGGTTTTGATTCCTGGGGGAACTAAGGCTTGCCAGCTTGAGGGGATTGGACTTCACTGCAGTAACTGGGCTGCAACTGCAAAGGGAGGTGGATGGTAATTTTTCCAGGGAATCTCTCATACATGGGTGAACATTAACTTTACAGTGTTTTTTTTCATTGAGAATGACTAGTAAACACAATACCTCTTAGCTTTTTTGGGGGCAAGCCAGAGAGCAGAGAAAATGTGTATGTATAGAAATGGGAAGGACTAATGGGAAAGTCAGCTATTAAAAAGAAATGAGTGGATGTAAAAGTTTGATAGCAGCTTTATGGATAGTGGAACTATAAACTACACAAATTTCTAAGACCATTGAAATGGAGAAATTTTTATCCCCTGTTATTTGAAATTAGTGATAATTTGATTAAATAACAGTTATTTATGAAAAGCGAGTAATTGTGCACTGAGGGGACAGTTGGAATTCAGTAAAGATCATGATAGTGTTCAGGAGTAATGGTGGGAATGTAAACAGCCTCAGACTTTGCAATTATAAATCTCAGTTATTTATCAGGATTGATTCTTTGCAGTGCGTATTCTTCCTTATCATTCTTAGCCACTGACTTTCAAATTTTTGTTCATGTTGCTGCTAATGGGAATGATGCTTAGTAGCTGCAGAAATACTCCTGAACTTTAGCTAAAGCTGCTGTCACACAGATTTTGTTCTGATCAGTGCCTGAAATGGTTAAACCTTTGTGTTTGCTTGGTTTTTCTAACATATTACAGAACATCCTCTTAGAAGATTTTTTTGCCTTTCTAGTGTTCTCAGATATGCTCACTACTGTTTTGAGGGTCAGTTTATATTTTATATTTTTGTATTTCATCTGGAAACAAATTGTTTTAAATAGTATCATATTACCTATTTCTTCTACATATTACCATCTTCTCCAGTCTCTCCAAACAGATGCATCATAGATTTATATTGAAGTTGTTGCAAGGCATTTTGCGCATTCCTTTACCTCTCAAGGCTTTTCTGCATTTGCATGCTGGATTGTGCTGTCCTAGCAGGGAAGCTATAAATAGACTGTCTGATGCAGTGAGGCAGCTATGCCACAGTGGCCTTGGAAATCTCAGCTTTCACCTGTAACTCTGCATTCCCATTCCCACCGACCTCACTCTTGCAGTAGCAGGATGCAAAAGGAACGTAAATGATTGATTGCTGCTGGTGGTGTCTAAAGTCTGAGTGTATTAAATACGATGGAGCAATGAAGAATAGAGTAAGCTGTGAAGCTGCTCCTATAAAAAAGGGGTAGGGATGTAATAATTGCAGTTACTGCAGTACGTTTGATTTTGGTTTTTTGCACAAGTGCCTTTTAAATTGGCATTAATGTTATTACAAAAGTTAAGTATTTTAAATCTTTACTTGTTTGCAGAAGTTAGTTTAACATTTTTAATAATTTTAAGTTTATAAACTACTTGTATGTTTTAGAGTACTATAGAGTACATGTTTACATTGTGAAAGATGTCTTGTTTTCTTACAGTGTGAAAAATTCAAACTATTGTCTCCCATCATATACTGCTTATAAGAATTATGATTATTCAGAGCCAGGAAGACACAATGAGCAGCCAGGCCTGTGTGGCCTGAGTAACTTGGGGAATACATGTTTCATGAATTCAGCAATTCAGGTATGCACTTTAAAATAAAATCAGCTAGTCTTATTACTTGGAAATAGTATCTTGTTTTATTTTGTCATGTTTCAAAACTAATATTAAGAGATCTGCTAAGTAGTGGAATAGGATTAAAAGTGAGGAAATAATACATCTTTATTGGTATACTTTAAAAGTTGATTTACATAGCTGCATTCATAATGATCAGTGTCAGAAGGAGGTTTGACCAGTGTTCTACATGAGTGACCTCTTTAAGTGGGATTCTTTGCTTTTTGTAATAATTGCTGTGCACAAAAACTGCCTTTTCCTTTTGAAATGCTTGAGTACTGATTGTTGTACTGAAAAAAGTGTGAAAAAGTAGGTGACTGATAGATTATTGGGCCTTTATTTCTGGCTCATTGTGTACGTTTAGTGCACAGGTGAACATGCAGGAGCCTTGGAAAAGATTTTCCTTTGACCTCTACTCTCTGAATAGCTGCTGTTTCATGGATGAGATATTTTACAGGAATGTGATAGCTTGTTTCTTTGCTATGAATGCGAGAGAAATACTAGTATATCTACTCTTACTCCACCAAGATGAAGAAACCTTAAGTGTTTTAATTTTAAATGGATGCTGCAGTTGTAGAATTATAACTGTAGAATTATTGGTCAGAACTAGGAGTTTCATTTGGTTTTGTTTAGTTCTTGAACTCGCTTTTTGTCATTGGAGCAGCCTTTTGTCAAAAAACTGTTACGTGTATTTAAGTTCTTGTTCACATATTTTCCTGCTGAGTATGAAAATGTTCTATCTTAACTAAGCATGCTGCAGAGTTGTTATCCTCCTTTCCTCCTTGGTCATTACAAGGGTTTCTGGGTTCCAGGGTTCCTGGTTTATATCTGTGATTTCTTTGGGTAAAATTTAAAAAAAAAAAAAACAACACCAAAACCCACAACCCTAATGTTGCATTCCTTCTTTAGCTTGTTCAGAAAAAAAAAAGGAATTTCAGTTACATTTGTAAGCTAAGTTTATGAAGTTGTTGAAATTTGTTCAAAAGAAGAAATGTTCCAGAGTTTCATAGTATGTAGATGTTTCTACCCTTTCTTCGTGTTGAGAATCAGTGAATAATTTGGCCTTACTTTTCTGTAGCTTCCTGTTAGATAGCTGCAGAGAGCCACAAGGCCTTGGTCTTGTATTCTTCAGATCAAACTAATGCATATAGCTCTGCCTTTCCTTTTATATTGTTCTCCAGCCCCTTGGCCATGTTAGTGTCCTTTCTCTACTTTTTCTTACACTGGGTAGCACTAAACAGGACAGTGCTCCTGCAGCAGTCTCACAAGTCCCAAATGGAGTTGGAAGATTTGCTCCCCTTTGCCTCTGACTGCAGTTGCTGATACAGCCTGTTTTGCAGCTGGATACCTTTCCCACGGGGATGAACAGCAGGATCACATTTCAGAAGAAAAGGACCACTGTGTCTTCTAATGCAAAGCTTCTTTCTAGCCAGTCAGCCCCCATATGTTAGTGGTATATAGGGTTATTCCATACTTACTGATATAAAGCATCCATAAAATTAAACTTATTCCTGTTTCTATAAATGTTTTTATAAGATACATGAACAGAAATTGAACAGTGCAGGAAGTAATTAAGTATTTTTTTAGCATGCTACACAAAAGATGGCTAAACTGAAAGGGGGAAGGACACACATTTTGCAGTGTCCATTCTAAATAAAAATTCTACATGTAACCTCTCTTGATTACTGAATTGCATCATTATGCTATTGCAAAGGAAAAATGAGTATGTTTTTGGCTAGTGCATCAACCAGAACTATCTTTTAAAAGTTGAATTCAAAGAATATTCTTGCTACATAGTGAAAGGTTTTTTTATGATTCTACATTGTTCATCAAGCTATATTGATTAAATAAGAATAATTCTAATTACTTACTCAAACCTTAGTTGAACTGGTATAGATGAATTTGGGTATAAGTAATTCAAAAATAACCTTTTAGGTAAGAATTCTAAGCATGGGTTGTTGCCTTAGGAGACTTACACAGTGTAACAAGCTGGTTACAGGTCACATCATTATCCCATTGTGTTAAATGGATTTAATTCTGAGATCTGCATTAGAAATTATATCAGCTTTGACTTCACTGCTTTTCAGTTACATCTAGAGAATTAAGTGTTCAAATAAGTTTTGAGAAACTGTAGTGTAAATCAATAAATACAGGTTTGCTGATTACCAAGACAGTGCTCTGGGTAAGAAAATGAGGTGTTTTTTGAGCAGTGCAGCTTTGAGTTTGGCATGGTACCTTTAATATGTCCTTGAAGGTGTGTTTTTTCAAATGCGTTATTTGGTGGCTTTCTTAGCAAGGAAATGGAAAGTATCTTTCAGTTTCACCTGCTATATCTCTCAAAGAAAGTGCTGTTCAGAGTTTAATGTTATCTAAGAAATCCATGGAAGTGCTTTTTAGTGAAAGTATGATGTGTTCTTAACACACTAAGGTCTCTCAGGCTCCATTCTTCCTCTTGCCACCACTTGCATCTTTTTTCAGTTACAAAGAAAGCATGCATTTCACTGTCCTAATTTGCTATTAATTTCACCTCCTACTTCTGTCAAAGTAACATTGGATTATGTTGGCTGTCATGCCTATGGCCAAAGCACTCTGAACGTGTTTTTTTGATCTGTCTTAATCTTGGAAGCAACAAAAACATGAGCTCAGATTGTACATGGATGGCAAAATAGGGAATTCTGTTTGGGCATATTCGGTGCTCTAGGTGTTAATCTGGGTGATGGAGCAGGACACACCCTGAGCAAGATTAGAGATCATGCAATTCTGCAATGAGGAACAGCTGTACCAGATGGCAGTGCTGCCATTCAGAGGGACCTCAGCAGGCTGGAACCTCATGAAGTTCCATCAAATCAAATGCAAAGCCCTGTGCCTGGGGAGGAACAACACCAAGAACCAGTACACACTGGGGTAGGGTGTCAGCATCTGGATGGAAAGCAGCTTGGCAGAGGAGCACCCAAGATCCTGCTGGACAAAAAGCTGAACATGAGCCAGCAATGTGTTCCTGTGGCCAAGGCAGACAACAGCTTCGTGGGCTGCACTGAGTGTTGCCAGTAGGCTGAAAGAGGTGATCCTTTTCTTCCACTCAGCACTGGAGAGACACCGCCAGAGTTCTGAGTTCCCTTCTGGGCTCCCTAGAGATCGGGATATATTGGAGCAAATTTGGTGAGAGACCACACAGGTGATCAAGGATTGCAGCATCTGACCTATGTGGAGAGGCAGAGAGTTGGGCTATTCAGCTTGAAGAAGATAAGGCTCCAGAGTGGTTTTACCTTTTTTTGGAAGTACCTGGTGGAGAAAAGTAAAGAAAACTGAGCGAAACTCACCTCAGTGGTGTCCACTGAAAGGAGAAGAGGCAGTGGGCACAGGCTGAAGCAATGCAATTCTTAAATATAGGAAACTTTGTTCCAAAATGGTGTTTTATCAAACAGTGGAGTTGGGTTTTCAGGGAAACTGTGTAGCCTTCATCCTTGAAGATGCTTAAAACTTAACTGAACAAAGTCCCAAGCAACCTGCTCTGGGTGACCTGTCTTTGAACAAGAGGTTTGGACCAGAGAACCTGCAAAGATGCCTTCCAGCCTCAAATATTCTGTGATTTTCTGATCTGCTTTGGTCACCTACTTTAGCTTACTTATCTTCCTAAAGTGTATTCCTTCACAATTGTGCTATCACAGGGCTGTTAATCAGGATAAATCTGTTTTCTTTAAACAGAATAGTTTATTGTAGAGTATTGGACTCTGAAATGGTTTCAATTCCATTAACGTACCAAAAGCCCTGCTTTGATCCCTTTTGTTCAGTTGGTGCTGGGTGTGATCAGTGTAGCTTCCTTCAACAGACCAGCTGATTGCCACTTTTCTCAGATCTCTGAGCTGTCCAGGGAGCATTGAGGCCCCTGGAAGGGGCCATTCATTTCTGCTTCAGAAACCACAGCATTTCTCACACAGCTCCTCTTTGGTCTTGTCTCATGTACAGTGAAGATGGTTTGCGTCAGACCTATTATCAATGTTCCTTGAAGAAGAGGGGTAATCCCTTCACACAGCTTTGTTGCCTGAGTCTGACAAACTTGTCTGAAGGTTGTTGCCCTGTAAACATACTAGGTAGAAATGTGAAAATCCTGGCAATGTCTTAAATTTTGTCGCAAGTTCTTTAGTAGTTCTTCAGTCTATAGGTAAGGTTAGGCTTGCCCTTTTATCTTTCCAAGTGGTTATTGTAAAGAGACCTTTGCCCTCCAGGTAGGGCTTTTCAATGTTAAAAAGTTCAGGACAACTGGAGAACAGATGATGAAGAGATAGGTAAAATCCTGTTTGCAATTACAGACAGCTGCAAGCCGAAAAAGAGTTAAGGCCAAGAAGGTTAAAATACCACCGTATATCTCCCAAGTGCTGGTCTCTTAGCACTGTTCCTTAATTTTAAAAAAGCAATAATTCAGTATTCTTATTTTGGTTGTATTGGAACTTTTGTATAGTTTTTTCCAGATTCTTTTGAAGGGAGTATTCCATGTATTTATTTTATTTCAGTGCAGACACCTAAGGCTTGATATTTACTAATTAGGCCTAAATGTCTGCTTTTGCCGGTCCGAGCATGAAATAAAACAGGAAAGACAAAAGGGAGCTTGTGGATTTTATGAAATAGATATGAATGCTTGAACCCATATTAAAAAAGTATTTGGAAAGCAGATGTTTCATTCACATTCACTTAGGTACATAGCTATATTGTAAGCGAAAATAAATTAGAAAACATGAGTCTCATTAAGCATTGCTGTGCTGCCACCTGTGGATGTTTTCCAAGTATTACTTTCCTATTTTGGTGGGATAATACAGATTAGAGCTCTGTGGAAATGTTCATTTTTCTTTTACAGTGAAAACCTGAGAGTTCCAAAATTTTCATTTTGTGATTAAAAAATAGGAGAAGAAAGAAAGCAAATGTTTTCATTAAAAACACTCATTTTTCCAACATTTTTGGTTTTATGTGTTTTCCATCATTGTGACTACATGTTTACCTGACTTCTGAACAAGCTTTACAATGGGTATTTCAGAAGTTTTCTTTCTTTAGAAAGCTGAAAAATATTCCCTCTGCAGTTACTTATGGCTGTGAGTTTATGTAGACAAAAGATGGCATATTTCACCAATGAAATTACAAAGTTTTTATTGCTCTGTTTCAGTTGCCATAGGCATGTGGAGTTTGGATTAAGGCATGTATTAGCTGAGCACTTTTTGCCATGTCTGATGGCGAACAGACAAAAGTAAGATAGACATGTGTAAAGTAAATCACTTTTTTTCCTAGGACTTGGATCTTCCTTTAAGTCTGGCAGTCTTTTGTCTTTTATTAGAAAGCTGAAACACAAAATTTCAGTGTCCCTTGCATAAAATTCTTAGTAAGTAGCACCTGAAGATGAAGAACCTGGACACTTACAAGAATATTCAATTTTCAGTATCTCAGTTCATGATCCTAGTGTCTCCTTCTCATTTCCCCAGTTTGCTGGCTTGATACGTAGAGATGTTTTCTTTATTTTGGAACTTTATTTTTATCATTATTTTTGTGTAATATTCCATATGGGATGTGAAGAAAGGTTTCCTTGTTTCCTTAGGATTATAGGATGATTCATGGAACTTCTGGAGGTTTCTGGTGCAACCTCCTTCTCAAGGGAAGGTTGGCTCTAAGGTCAGAACAGGTTGACCAGGGCTTTATCCAGTTGGATCTTGAAAACCTCCCAAGAAGGTAGAGCCTCTTAGTTCCACTGCTTGACTGTTCTTACAGTGAAAACGTTTTTCCTTATATTCTTAACCTTTAGTCTTTCAACTAATGCCCATTGTTTCTTTCTTCCTAATATGTGACACTGTGAAGAGCCTGGTTATATCTTCCCATTAATTTCCGTAGAGGTACTAGAAGGCTGCTTCTGGACCTCCCTCAGTCTCTTCTGCAGCCTGAACAAGCCCCAATGCTTCAGCCTTTTCTCACAGGGCAAGTGTTTCTAGGCCACTGACTGCCTTGGTGGCATTATTTTTTTTTTTTTCTTTGTATCAATTAAGTCAGTGAAAACTCTTATATCAGAAGTATTCCCTACTTAAATTACATGGATTTAGAAGAGTATGACATGACTATTTTTATTATTATATTTCCCCCTCCATGAGGGTTTCATAGGACAGGTAGACTTGCTAACATTATCACAGGCTGGTATTGTATACAGTATTTCAGTAAGACTACAGCATTGAGATGTGTATACATATGTGTGTGTATACATAACACTGAAAATCATGATTATTTTTTTCATTTTCCTGTGCATCTTAATAACTTTTATCCAAGTTATTAATATGTGACATGGAAGTATGATTTCAATGTTAACCTTTGTCATGCTGAAAACTATTTCTCTCTCCTGTGGTTTTTCTCTTAGAGTTTCTACCTTCTGTTCCATACTTCCCATGATCTTTTCACTAAATGACCAGTTAGGTTCAGAGAATGTTACAGAAATTTTGTTGGTTAAAGAAAACTTGTAGAGACTGCAGTACCTGAAATAAAGTGCCATTCTGTTACCTCTTTAGTTCACAAACAGCTTTCCATAGTTTTACTGTATTTGTTTGGCTTTTATGGTTGCTATTATTCTTCATCTGTTGGTATATTTTTAGTGTACTTACTGTGTTTTGAAACAAACGGAAAACCCTGAATCACTAGGTTGAACAAGACACATAAATCTGAGCACTTTACTGTCCAGTAGATTGTCTTGGTTCTAATAGGCACTTTCCATAAGGCTTCCTTGGTAACCTATAACATATCACATGAGAAAATAAGAATGTAGGCTTCCTTTCAAATTAGATTCTGAATGCTTTTTTTCCTGTGACTTTAATCATGATCTTAAATAATTCTCTGTTGTCAGTCTTTTCAAAGAGCAAACATGTTTGTAATTGTTTAGCTTTGTCAGTTACATGGAAAAGATCAATGGGTATGTGGCCAACTTTATTCGTTCCTTTAGCAGCTACTCTTACAAAAGTTATAAGGGTATCTGACATTTTAGAAAAATATGTCAGCTCTGTACCTCAAAACTTGCTGTGTTGAGATAGATGTTTGTGCATTCAAGTTCTACCATCAGTGTCATCTTATATTGTAATGTGGAAATGGTTAAAGGAAAAAGGGAAGTTATCTGTAGTAATCTTCCCGACTTATACTACAAATATTAACTAATACTCTGAGAAAGTGACAAAACCAGTTTATAAAGTGAAAACTAGAAACATATGAATTTTTTTTTGGTGGAATGCACATTGTCAGCACAGTGTATAGTGCTTGACTAACAGAAAGACCTGTAGAAATATATACTAGTTTGTATTGTTTAGTTCCTTGTGTTGGACATTCCTCACACTAAACTGAATAGTTGAACTGATTTAATCTCCTAAACCAGCCCAAAAATAATCCAGAAAACAGCACAGATCTGTGAGGCAGGGGGGAGTTGGGATCACCACTACTGGAAGTAAAAGCTCTGTGACATATAGCAAGAGAAAAATTATTTCTTCAACCCTGAGTGTCCAAAAGGGTCTGTAATACCAGGAATTTTTTTTTGCAGTGTTGACAGATCCTGAAAGCTTTAGGTGAGGAGAAGGAGGAGAAAGGAAGGAGTTTGATATAGGCATGAAACTCAGCTCTCTACAGCATGTGACTGGTTTTGCTTTGTAATATTGCACAGGTATGATAGGCAGACATAGGAATAACTTTTTTTGCCTCGCTCAATAAAGTTGCAATTCTTACAGGCTAGTTCTTGTATCTTATGTAGTGGCATAAGTGGAGCTCTTCCCCTTGTTTGCAGAAAGGCAGGTGAGACTGGTGAAATACTTGACCTTTTTTCAAATCTGTTAATAAAGGAAAAAATGCAGAAAAGTTTACAATATTTAGTGAACAAACTCTTAAGAATATATGCTAAGGCATGGCATGGAGATCATTCCTGAATGATGGAAGTGTTTGTGTTTAAAGAAGTGTGAAGAGTAGCACACAAAAATTCAAAGTGAAATTGTAAATTGTACTTGAGTAATTTAATCCTGCTGTCTCCAGATGTTGAGATAAGAGACAAACTTGTACAGGGGATAAGTGATTATTTCAATCAAAACAAGGTCCTTGCTTTACTTGGATTAATTTCGGCTCTAAACAGCATCACAAAATTTAGAAGAGCATAGGAAGGGCTGCAGCACTGTGATTCAAAGTCTAGTCCCTCTAGCATAGATTGCTGTCTCCAACAGCATCCATAAGCTGATACTACCAACGAAAAGGAAAAGGGCAAGCATCCTCACCTTCTCTCACCTGCCAAAATAAATCTTTTTTTCAAATGTTGCTCTGAATATGGTATAATTTGAATTAATAAGCACTGTTGGTTCTCTCTTCCAAGTACATACGTACTCTCCTCTTTGTGTATCTATTACAACTTCCAGCAACATGTTTCATAAAGCCATTCATGTCTCAAGAAACACCTTCTCTTGTTTGTTTTAAATCTTGATACAAATTATGTTGTCATGCTCTGGTTGGTTGGACTACTCTGTTTTATAAAAACTTATTTTATTTTATTTTGAGGTAAAGCTCTTGACAGATACCTATGCATCTCTTGTAATGACAGCTGCAGCCAGTTGGTTTGAAACCATTATATGTTCCTGGAAAAGATTGTTTGGGGTTTTTTCTCTCTTCCTTGCAGGCACTAGACATTACAGTTCATGGCTGCTTTAACAAAATTCAAACATTCTTTG
>VZTN01001468.1:2163-14237 GCA_013400515.1 Erpornis zantholeuca | reverse complement strand
AAAAAAAAAAAAAAAAAAAAAACCAAACCAAAAACAACTAGCCAACTGATATTTTCAGTGATTTCCTCTTCTGTAAAAAACTCCATTCTTATTCAAGTGTTTCACTGCATCTAACTAGTGTATACGCAGTATTAACCCCATTTTCTTTGCTGTAGTTTTCTAATCATGATGTCTCTTTCTCTCCTTGAAGATGTAGAAAAATTAGTCTAGTTTAACTTGACTTTGTACCTTTCTTTGTCTACATTTTGTTGATGTTGTAATCTCTCTGTTCTTTAAAATGTCTTCATGGCTTTAGGATTTTTCTTTGCTATTTTTACCCTAAGATTTTTCCTCTTTCTTCCTTAGCTCATTTTGTTAGACCTTGGTGCCAATAGCATCAAGAATGTTTGTTCAATCTCCATATGAGCCATTCACTTAATAGCTGGACTCTGTGATCCTTCTGGATGTCTTCCCAATCAAACTATTTTGTGGTTCTTTGTGATTCCTTCTCTCTTTTTTTTTTTTAATTTTTATTTTTGCCCCCCTTTCCTTGTATTTCTTTTACTGCTTTCACAGCAAAAACTTGAAATCTCTACTGGGAACTAAATAATTCCATTATGGATTTCCTTCTTGGGAGAGGTGAGGAGGTAGAAATAAGACTTTTCTTATTTTGAACATTTCAGGAGATCTAAAAACTACTTTTGAGTGGTTGGTGGGGGCAGGGAAGTGAAGGATGGTAATTTTTTTGTTACTTATTCCCCCTGTTGAGACTCGAATGCCAATCGACTCTTCTCACAGCACCACCTACTGTGGTGGTCTAGCTGCAGGCTAGTGTGGAGAAAGATTAAGCTTTTTCATCTGTAGTGTTACAGTTCCTGGGAGGCTCCTGCACTGCTGTTTCGGTAAAGAGATTTATAGAAGCACTTGATGAATTTTAGTCATTTTTTTATCAGTCTGTAACCATAGAAATGTGTGTGTAGAGACCACTGCCATCTTAGGCACTGCTGCAATTTCTACAAATCATCTTGCTTGTCTGCCTTATGCCTTGTTTTATATCAAACTTTTCATTAGGAAGGAATAAGACAGCTTATATACAGAAACAGTACCCTAGTGCATCTTTATGCTGGTCATGCAGTGCAGAACATCACAAGAATGAGCTGGAAGAACAAGGCAGGAACTTCGTAGCAGAAGGGGATCACCTGATTGTGTAAGGCTGACCTGGATGAGAGTGCAAAGTCCTTTGCATTTTCCCTTAGACACACAGAAACTTCAGGAAGAAAGAAGTCTAAGGGATCTAATAGAGGATATTTTATTGTCCCCAATATGATATTTATGCCTATTGTCCCTGAGATATTTTCTGGCCAAAAATGTCTCCCCCAGCCAATTTAAGGTTGCTAAGAATGAATGTTTGGGGATGAATGTCTCCAGAGACAGTAAATGAATCACAAGTCTACCACCTGCTATCAGTGCAAAAGTTAATATGTAGATATCACTCTAGCATCTTGTCCTGTGGCTCTTGGGATGTGAGATCAAAATGATAACCAGTGGTTTCTGTTTAATTAAACAAGGTGACAGCACTGGCTGTTCCATAGCTGCCTCTCAGTATAGCAATGTTCATCTTCTGTATCACACAATCTGTGAAAACATAAACGGGTGAGGTTGGCCCCAGCTCCCTGCCCCAGCAGGGCCCTCCCAGAGCACAGGGCACAGGATTGTGTCCAGACACATCTGGGATATCCCCAGGGAGGGAGACTCCACACCCTCTCCGGACAGTCTGTGCTGTGCTGGGTCACTGCACAGGACAGAAGCTGTTCCTCATGGCCAGGGTAAATTCCTGGGATCAGTTCCTGCCCGTGGCTCTGGTGCCATTGCTGGGCCCCGGAGCAGAGCCTGGGCCCTGCTGGGAGCCCTCCCTGCAGCCAGGGACAGACGGGGATGGGGTCCCCTCTCAGCTGGGGCTCCTCTCCAGGCTGAGCAGCCCCAGCTCCCTCAGCCTCTCCTCATACGAGAGATGGTCCAAATCCTGAATCATCTTTGTCACCAGTTATTGGACCTACTCCAGGAACTCTTGTCCTAAGGAGCCCAGAAGGGGTATGATTATGTTCTTGTATGCTAAATTAAGTTTTCCTGGAAATCACTGGCTTATTCATGTGTGGCTGAAATGATGATTTCCCTTCCTTGTCTTTCCTTCCATCCTCTTCCTTTTTTTTTTTTTTTGCTGTTGTTGTTTTGGGGATTTTTTGTTTTGCTTTGTTTTGCTTTTTCTTTTTACCCTTGGATTTCTAGGTCTCTGGTATTTAGAATGTTAGATGATTCTGAATTTTTTGTGTTTATATAGTGCTTATAGACAATTACCAGTAGGTAAATGTATGATAAATATGATAAATCCCAGCTACATCTTGAAACATGAAGCTCGGGTGAAGAGTTGATATAATCACGTTTAAGGGCAAGAAGCCTTCCTGTGTAAAATTAAAAGGGTTTTTTTACTATTTTTTCCCACCTCTTTGTTACTGTTTTATATTTCCTTTTGTGCTCTGAAAAACCTCCTCACTGCTGCTTTGACTACTGGAAAACAGAGCTGTCAAAAATTCACTTTGCTTCATGTGTAAATGTAACTCCACTGACTTCGTAGTGCTGCTCTCGATTGTCCTGAGTGGGAAAGGAGAATGGGCCATTAATCAAGACACAGCCAAATTATATTTAAGCCAAGTGATACTGTCACCTGTAGGTATGTACACATCATCTTTCCACAGCAGTGCCACAGTTCTTCTCTCACAACCTGTAGATACCTGCACCAATCAGTTGCACCTGCTAACGCAGAATAAAGACATCTCCATTCAAAGACTGCGCCCTCGGTTTCAAAAGTCTCTGCAACATAATGCAGCATAATTCAAAACTGAAGGAACTCTTCATACAGGATTACATCCATTTGCAATCTGACATTATTCAGACAGGATTGCTGTATTATGCAGAGCATAATTACAAAACGCTATCCCTGTAGTACTGTGCTTTTGTGTGTATGCAGATTATTAAAAATGGCTAATCTTAAAATCATTGCACATACAGTGCAGTCAACAGCAAAGAGAGTCTCAGCTTTTGTGCATTGGTATAACAACATTACAGTTCGTGGAGTTGAGGTCCTGGCCTTATTTCTGCTCCATTATTGCGTTGTTGTATACAAAGGATGAAACCTGTTTCTCCATTACATCCTGCAACACTTGAGTAATTCTTCAGAAATAAAAGACGAATCTTGGTTTCACATTGTTTTTTTCTGACTCAGCATTTGAATACCATTAGAGTGACAATATCTTTTTTTTTTTTTAATTCTGCCGAAATTGTCCAGCTGCAGATATAGGATCTGAAATATGAGTCAGGACACATAGGATTCAAAACTCTCAGCAAGTCATAAATGCCCTACCACATCCATATCACATTGTGCCCTCCACATTCATATCATCTTGTGGAACTGTTTCCTTTTACTCCAAACTGAAACAAAAGTAGACATCTAAAATGCAGGTCTTCATAGCTTCATAATCATAAATCCTTAGAATTATTAAAGTTGGAAAAGACCACTAAGATCAGAGTCCAACTGTTAACCAGTATAACAAATGTGTTCACTATTAAACCACATTCCCAAGTGTCACCTTCACACACACTTTGAACAATTCCAGGATAGTGATTAGACCACTTACCCAGGCAGCCTGTTTCTATGCCTGACCACCCTTCTTGTGAAGAACTTTTTCCAAACATCTAATCTAAACCTCCTCCACTGGTGCAACTTGAGTCTGTTTCCTCTTGGTCTGTCACTGGTTACTTTGGAGAAGTATCCACCTGGTTACAGCCTCCTTCCAGGGACTTGTAAAAAGAAATGAGGTTCTCTCCCAGCCTCCTATATTCCAGAATAAACACCCTCAGCTCCCTCAGCTGCTCAGATGTGTGCTGCAGCCTTCCCAGTCTGGGGTAGTAAAGACCCACCAATAACACAGATGTACTAAAAAATTAGAACAGGTGGCACATCCTTTCAACAAGTATGGATTTCTTGAGTCTGAGAGGATTAGCTGTTGTAATGATGCTGTTCTCATTGGAACCAACAGAGGTGAGAACCATCTTGCATTAGCATGGAAACATGGAGCCTGTGGTCACCACAGGCTGAGCTGAGCAGTGACTTAACCAGCCTGCAGAAACATAACCATAGTCACCAGTACAGCAGGGGCTGAATGATGGAATACATAGAATAAAAACACATAGAATAAATCCACGCTGTGAAGAAGAAGAAACCTTTCCCCAGCTGATACAAGGGAAGAAATGAGTGGATCTGTATTTCTTATGATTAGTCACTATATTTTTGAAGGACATCTTCATCTGATGACAGAATTAGGGCAGGTGAGTGGGACAGAAATTTTAGAAATTAATTTTACTTACTTAGGGAAGCATCTTCTACTAAATTCTGGAATATAAGTTTAATATTATTGGTGATTATAACTTCCTCATATCTCTCATGAGTTGAGATTTATATGAAAACCTGATATTCACTTATTATTTGCATTTTCACCAAGGTTGCCTTGTCTATCAAGTGTGAGAATGTTCTTTATAAATTTAAAATTATTTCAGTAAATCCACAAGAAGAATTTTATTTAAAAAATATATTTTTATATACATTTTCTGAGACAGTAGGGACAATGTGGGATTTAACTCTCACACTCAGCATCATAAATTCCACCTGCCATCAGTTAAACTAAATGAATTGCACTGTTTATAAATGCTGAAAGAAGAACCCTATCCTTTTGTGCATGATCTCCAACCACAAGTGGTTCCTTACAGTAAAGGCAAATGACAACCCCTTTCTGTACCACACAGACACCCAGAAAGTGCTGCACAAATTCAACGTATAGATGTGAAGATTGCACAGGGCTTATGCCTTTGCCCAGCACTGAAAGCAACCACAACCTCAAATAAAAGTGCAGCTTGCAACCCATTTGAAATGTTGTTCAGTTAAGCTCTATTTATTGCCATCAAAAATAGCACACACAGGGACAGACAAAACAGTCCCGTTCCACAAAGCACGACCGGGATCAGCTGACTGGAACTCACACTTATGTTCATCCAAGGGCCGTATTCTCATTTTGTGCTCCTTGTTCCTATTTGGAGTTAATGGTAAATGTCTTTTCCTTATCAACTGTCAAATTGTCAGAACACACTTTGTGTGTTCGAGGCTGGAGGATTCAGGGGGTGTCGGAGGAAGGGGGAGGACCATCTGCTTTGTTGACAGAAGTTTACTCCCAATATTTTATACTGAGTAATTATTCAAGGTCCCTTGTATTTTGTGTCTCCCAGAGAGGAGGTATTAAAAATGCCCACTATTAAATGCTTTTCACAGAAAGCAGGGTTTTATGACCCTGTAACTGCAGGATCAGTGGTTTTACACTCTTTAGCCTCTGCAATAATGTGTGCCTGGTTCCCCCATGCAGGCCATGCTGTGGTTAGTGTTGATTCAGTAAACAACATTTTGTTTCATCTCCATGGATATTAGGTCTATAGAGGACAGATTGCATTTGCTGATAGTGCCTCATGGTCTTAAAGCACACTTGACTAATTCTAGCTATCATTTGTTGTTTGTTGTATTTTAAACAAGGGCAGAATTTTTTAAAGAGAGATAAAGTGGAAGAAAGAAGAGGAAGGAATAGACATGAATTGAAGAAAAGACAAGAGAACTTTTCAATGGCATTAAAAAAATTAAATAAGGAAAAAAAACCTGCCCCAAATCCTGCTTGAATGATTGCATACGGGCAATATTTAAAGGAAAAAATCCACTCAGGTGGATACCTGAACCATACCTTTTAGCTTCTATTAATGGAAAGAGTAAGGTTTTTTTTTATTTCCCATTTTTCACTCTTTATACTTAGATGCCATGTTCCTTACTTATGCGGCATCTGAACATATCATTTTCCATTTTTTGGGCTAGCACATGGTGCGTGAAATCTTATCACATCCTTTGATTGACTAATCTCGTTAAGAAGTTTACATAAAAGATACAGGTGTGAGGCAAATTTGCCTGAAATTATACAACTTCTGTTGAGAACAAAGGACTTGCCTCAGTAAGGAGGTACTGAAGGCAGGGATCCCTTTCAGGGCTCTGTTCCTGTTTTCTTTGATTATTCCATGCAGGAGTGATCTCCATGGGAAAAAAAAAAAAAAATATGTCTTGTTCTGATCTTAACGTTGTTGCCTACTTGAGTGTAATGATGGGGCTGAGGGGTTTGGGATATTGGTCCCTCCCCAGTTCTGACAAGGAATGCAGAGAGTGGCAGAAGAGAAAAAGTCATGAGCCTGTCCTGGTCACCAAAGGGACAATCCTACTGCAAGACAACTTCATTCCCAGAAGTTCATTAGCCTGTATCAGTTCTCAAAGAACACACTAAGTTTGTCTTTGTGGTAGCATCATCATTTCCAGCTCAGGGACATGAAGAATTTCCCATACAATTTATATTGAAAGATCAGCTTCAGGTAGGGCAACATCTCATTCCCAAATAAAAAGCTGATGAAGGTAGGTCTTCCACTGTCCTCTTACTTATTTGCTTGCAGAAGAATTGCTTAGGGAGGAATGTCAGTACCCTGCACCAAAACTCAGGTTTCAGCTTTTGAGTAGAAGACTTAAATCTTAATATATGGTTACTGATTTGACCCCTTTTTCATTCCTGACATGTGTGCTGTGCACAGGTCCTAGACCGGTCTGCCCCAGACTGAGATTCATAACCCATTACTCAAAAACTTCAATATTTCACCATTGTTTGAAGCTTGCTAGAGTCCTCTCAGAAATTATCCACTAAAATTGCATTCCTGTTGCTTCCTAGCCAGGTTTGTTGCTGCTGTTGATGTTGGGGTGTTTGTGTTTGATGGGGTTTTTTTAACCTCTTGCAGGAAACTCTAATCAGCGTCCCAGCACCAAAGATTCAATTTTTGGTGGCCATATCTTTACTTATAAAATTATGTCTTCATCACTGTCCTTGGTTTTCAGCCCTTTTTAGCAACAGCCAAAGTTTCATCCTTGTGGAAAAAAAACAGAAAGGTCTGATTCCTGAGGTTGCACCATCCTCTTTTTTCAAGCTACAACTATCTGGATAGAAGATCATAGAACCATAGAATGTTAAGAATGGAAAGAGACCTTAAAATATCATCTCATCCCAAGCTCCCTGCTTTGGGCAGGGACACCACTAGACCATGTTTCCCAAGGCCTTATCCAACCTGGGCTTGAAAATCTCTAGGGTTGGGGTATCCACAATCTCCCTGGGGAATCTGTTCTGGTATCTCATCACCTCCACAGGTAAAGACTTTTTTCCTAAGAGCTAATCTAAATTTGCCCTCTTTCAGTTTGTACCCAGGCCCCCTTCTCCCATCCATTACAGGTGCAGAGTCCCTCTTGGCTTCCCTGTGGACCCTTCGGATACTGGAAGGTTCCTATGAGTTTTCCACTCCACCTTTTCTTCTCCAGGACGAATAGCCCCAACTTTCTCAGCCTGTCTTCATAGGGCACATGCTCCAATTCTCCTATCGGCTTTGTGGCATCCTCTGGACTTGCTCTAGCAGTTCTCTGGTTGAGAGCACCAGAACTGCAGCCAGTTCTTCAGATGGGGTCTCACAAGACCAGAGAGGATGGGGAGAATCCCCTCCCTCAGCTGCTGCCCGCACTCCTTTGGATGCAGCCCGGGACACATTTGGCAAGAGCTGGGGCTGCTCTCAGTCACTTCACCACCCAACCTGTAGGTGTGTCCAGGGTTGCTGCAATCCAGGTGTAGGACCTGGCACTTTGCTGTGTTGAATTTCGTGTTCTTTACACCGTCTTCCCATCTAGCAAGACCTCTTGTAAAGGTCCCTCTGGGTCCATCCCCTGTCTCCAGCATGTTGACCACACCACAGAGCTCAGTGTTGTCACTGAACTTGCTGAGGGTGCCCTCAATCCCAGTGCCCCTGCCACCAACAAGGATGTTGAACAATGTCAGCCCTGGTACTGACCTCTGAGGGACACCACACATCCCTGCTCTCCACATGGACAACGAGCTGTCGATCCCAACTCTTTGTGTGGTTAACTCAGATTATCTAAGTTAATTATTATCCAGTATTCCAGCTCAGAGAAAGGTTTGTACCTCCTTTGACAACAGATGGCTGTCCATTCAAACACATTTAGTGGTACACGCCTTCATAAAAACCCACCAGAATTCACACACCCTTCTGGCACACATTATCTGCATTGTCATAAGAAAGAAAGACAATTAAAAAAATGGTGGAATGGAAACATTAGGAGTATTGAATACCACAAATGAGATGTCTTTCCTATCCAAGTTACCCAAGCTCATTTTTAACCCTGAATAATCTTTGCTGGGAGTAATGTCTCTCAGTACACCTGTCTTTCTACCTATTTACATAAATATATACATAAAACCAGTCTCGCTCACAAGCTTCCCATGACAGTAGTCTGCTATATTTTTTCCACACATCCTCACACACTCCCCTCCCCTCTTTACCCCTACCAAGTAACTCCTGCTGGGGAGATTCGCCAGCCAACTCCCTTGATGTGTCCTGCCCCAGAGATGGCAGCCAGATGGCCTGACATCTGCAGCAAGAAGAGCTGGCAGGTCGCCCTGAAATCTCCCACTCAAGGGAGCTGTTGTTATGTACTGAAGTCCTTATCCCTAGAAAGACTTCTTTGAATAAAATATATAATACATGATAAAATGCAATAAATCCTGAAGAAAAGGAAAGCAAATAGTATTTTGGGACTACTTACCACAGACTCAGAAGCAACTTTTCCCCATGGGCAATATTTGCGGTGGAAGCCCACCAAGTCTGTCATCCTTCAGTACTTAAACACAATATGTGCTATAACACACACCATGAATTGCAATTTTTGTTAACACGCATTAGAGGAGGCCATGGTATGTACAAATGGTAGAACAGAAGTGGGTAAACCCAAAGAGGAACAATTTCAACTTATGCATGTTGTGTCACTTCTCACGATCACGATTTAAGTACCTCCCTGCTTCCAGAGAATGCATTTTGGGAACTGTGGGGGAATTCAAATACCTTTCAAACAGAGGCTGGTCTGCACTCCATTACTACGAGGTTATGTAGAGAGGCAGAGAGATTGACAGAATTCTGAGAGGGCAAAAAATAGAGGAAATAAGGTTAGTAATATAAAACACAGCTTTAAGTATTTTTTTTTTTTTCCTAAAGCTATGGTGAATGTTGTAGCTTCAAACACCACCTGTGCAGGATTCAAAGTGCACTGTCCCTAGGGAACAGCTGGAATCACCCTGGCCCTCTTAGAACCATCTCTGTTGCTATCTCTGTTGAGTTTCTGGGTGTTCATTCTTACATATATAGGCTCTGATCGTACTTCCTTGCTGGAAATGTAAAGAAAAAGAAAGAAAAAAGAAAAGAAAGAAAAAGAGGAGAAAAAAAAAAGGGTAGCAGGCAAACAGCCTTTTTAATGTAATCTAAGTTTGAAGAACAGTTAACAGTTAAATCAACAGATGATTTGAATAATAAAATAACAAGAAAATGAGAGAAATGGAGAAAGTATAGAAGAAACTGCAATCAGCATATTTTAGTATTAATATGAATTTTCTGCATATCTCATTCCTTTTGGAAGAGCTCTGCATGTGTGTATAAACATAGAAAGCTCAAATCTGGGTGCCAAAGGACCTCTTTATTTCAGATGCAAATCAAAATGCTATCTGTGCACTCATTCTCAACCTAGAATTCTCCAAAGGTGAAAACCAAGTTAAAGGTTAATTTTGTTGCAAGAGAGCAAGACACCTTTTGCTAAATTCAGAGATAAAAAGCAAGCAATATCTGGTGAAAAAATAAAACTTAAAAAAAGCACCACCAACATAAATCACTCAAACCAATCCACAGGTCAAATATGTTACATGCATATTTGTCACCTTTTGATGTCCAAAGCAATATCCACAAACTCGTTAGTGTTTTCCCATATAGACAGCCAGGCAATAGGCTCTAGCTATTTTATACAGCTGCTGGTAACATCTCTTGCCCAGAAGGCAGTGACAGACAGAGAGAGAGAGAGAGCAAAGAAATAACTTTCACAGTTTTTTTGTTTTCCCAGCTATCAATCAAATTCCCTCTGACATTGCTTCATTTATGGATTATTGCAAAAACACTGAAACAATGTGCAATGATAATGTTGTAAAGCTACAGAAATGAAATTGGTAGGAGTAACCCATTTCTCACTGTGTTCCCAAGAACCTCTCCACTCAGAATCCCCAGCATTGTTTAAGCTTCAGTTCTATATAAGAAAGCTAATCAAATGACACTCAGGAAAATTGACTTGGGTTTTCAATCTAGTTTCAGATCTCTATTGTACTTATTTCAAATAGCATTTGTTATTCTCTGCATATCCTTAGGAACATGCCCTGTCAAGAAATGCCATACAACTTCAAACCATGTTTTTTCCCACCTCTATAACTTTTTATGTATTCCCTTTTTACATTTTATTACAGCATAACATCTAAAAATGAAATAAAGATTATAGGCAACGCTTCAGGACTTGTAGTTCTGCGGCTTGCCCTGAATATCAAGTATTGTTGATAGGAACTTGCTTCTATACCACTATAAATTGCCCAAATCTCCCCACTGACCATCACTGTAATTATTTCTGTTTGGAAATGAAAGATTTGATCGTAGAGTGATTTTTCTTTTCTTTATATTTCCCACTCCCTTTCTTGCCTATCTTTCCCCCATTCACCTGGACTGTGCATTTTCTCTTGATAGTGGATTTAAAGATTAAATCTGTATTTATTTACCATAGTTATCTCTAAAAGTAAAAGAAAACAACAGATTGCAGGAGAAAAAAAAAGTAAAAGAAAACAGAAGTAAGTATGAAGGAGGGAGGGAAGAAAGCATGGGGAGAGAAAATGCACAGAACAGCCATCCCAGCCACTAATTTAACATGGATTTTTTTTTCTCAAAGTACAAGAAAAGGAAATAAAACAGAGGTAATTACTCCCTTTGCATCCAACACCTAGGGGTATTGGTACGATAGGTACTGAAATTTGAAACACACTTCCTACAACCCTTTATTGCCCAAATGTGTCAGAATGGGAACAACAGGTCAAATTCAGTGCCAGCAAAAGTCATGTTTGAGGAATAACTTACAATTTAAATCCAAACAAATCAGAAAAGAAAAGTCAACACATCAGTGAAGAATAATCAGTGTCAAGGCGTGAATTGGAGGTGCAGGCCAAAAGTACATAAAAGGGGAGGATTCAGGGGGCTTTGTGCAGGAGCTGGGTTCAACTCCAAGGTCAACAACAGAGTTGCAATAAATGGGAGTAATTTCTTTGTGTCAAAGAAAAATGTCAGGGAGAAAAACTGGAGTTTGTTATTGTTTTATTTTCCTTTAGACTTTGGACCGAGACTCAACTGTTGTGCAACCTCCATTTCCAAGACTGCTATTGATTTTCCAGGAGACAGAGAAGTGCTGTTCTCCACCGGGGCCTGGCTTTTCTCCTGAGCAGAGGGGAAGAATAATGGTCCTTTTGTCCTCGTTTCTTTACGCAGCATCCACCCTCTCCAATGTGGAATGGTGCACTGAGTAGATCTGCATCAGTGGGACTATACAAGTTTTAGAGAAAAGAAATGTTGTGGTGCTATCCAGAAAGGAAATTTAGAGCCTTAAAAAAAAATGTGGGGATGATAAGGGAACATTATGCCGGTCTGCTAACCAGGATTGCAAAAAAGCCTTTACTAAAGTATCATACTGATGAGTCTAACCTGCTTCTGAGTATAGAACTTTTTCCTTCTCTGGGAGATCTTCATACAGATTTCTGTTTCTCTGCATTGTTTGAAGGTGCCTCAAAGCTAAGGATAATCTTGACAAGTACACCAAGAGGTTGCGAAATAATTATTTTTTATTTATATGCCACTTGTTTCAACTAATTTGTTTAAAAAAATCACGAAGAAGTTGTTTTTAAATTGAAAATTGCCAAACACTTGTCAAATACTGACAAACTGGGGATTCGCTGATCCACAAGCAATATGAATTCTCTGTTGTTGTGAGATGTATGCACACACACTCACTC
>VZTN01001467.1:310-17866 GCA_013400515.1 Erpornis zantholeuca | reverse complement strand
AAGTGATGAATGCATGTCTCCATGGGCATTCGCCATCATGATTGTTCCAGCCTTGCTTAATGGCCCAGGCACACCACTGGACAAATGCATGGTTCAGCACTGCACTGAGATGAAAAGGTTACCTGGAATCTGAAGGGCCAATGCACATGGAGAGGAGAAACGAGAGGACAAGACAAATGTTAATCTTATGCCCCGTACACAGTTTGGACTGTGAGGAGAATTGTTGCACTCATTGTGGCAGCACTGAGCAGGAGCAGCAGCAGCAAAGCCATGGATGACTATGCTGTGTTGTATATAAAGCATGAGTAAAAACAATTGGAAAAACTGGTCCCAAATTAGTTCTGAAAGAAATCTACATGGAAACAGTTCTACGAAAATCATGGGAATTAAACCAGGAATCCAATTACCCTTTGCCATTTGAGAAAGAAATTCCACAAAGTTTTTAAAACCAAGGAGGTTAAAATCCTTGCTTTGCTTCTGATTTTAGACAGAATTAAAAGGTTAAAATGTGAGACCTCCACCTAAAAACTATAGTAAATCTGACTGAGGTAATAAGTTAACATAAAGTAAATGGTTCTGAAAAGGGAAAAGACTTAAAAATTTGGCTAGAAAAGACAACTAATCTTTTTAAGTTTTAAAATGGTCCAACTGAATTTTATTGTATTTATTTTAATATATATATACTTGGGTAAGTCTTTCTTGAGAATACATGAGACATTTCAACCAAAAGGGTCCAGTTGCCAGAAATTTTAGGAACCTAAGAACTTACATTTTGAATAAAGGTCTGTTCTGCCACAGACAGAGCTCTGACAGTGCAAAGCCACAACGCATTTTCAGCACAATACCTGAAGGCACTCCACCAAGAACTCAGAACTTCTATGGAATGCTTATTGTAGGAAAAAACAAGCATTTTTTTAAACTCTAAAATGTAATATATCTTTACCTGTCAAGTTGAAGTTTGGTGCAACTGTGCTGTCAGCTAAAGTAAACCATATTAATCCTAGACTCATACATAGGGCAGCAGACACGTCTACAATATTATAACGTTTTCCTACAAAATACAAACAGCAAGAACAGACTGTTAGCACCCTCAGAATTTCATGTTTACTCTGTTTAACAGACTAGGAGCCAAAGGAAACATTGTTGCAATGTCATTCTTAAACAGAAGACTTAATGTTCTGGTCTCACAACGGGACTTACTTTCTTCTACAACAGGAGCTCTTGCCATGCTGGAGGACCCTATAGGAACTCCTTTCCCTAATGGGAAATACCTGATTCTTGTGGTCAGCTTCGGTTTGACTCCTACTGGCACAAAGCACATCCTCCCTGACAAAGCATTCTCTTAACAACTTCAGGATGGCTTAGATGTTTTCTTAATACTTTTCCCTCACACAAGACATTTCAGCTGCCTTCACTGATCAGAAGGAAATCAATTCCAAACACTAACAGACAATTCTAGCACTCAGAGAACCCTATACTGTCTTATAGTTTGGGAAAGACAGGTTGTGGATGGGAATAGAAAAAGAAAGTATGGACATGAAAAAGCAGGAGTTAGTATATATTGTTTGAAATAACATATTCCTTGGTCAGAAGCTGAACTTTGAACATGAACTTCCAAGGGAACCGTTTTGAACTGAATTTTTTTAACAATAATATTTAAAATAATAGATTCTGAGACTACAACACTACTACAACAAAACAAAAAGTTTCACAAAGCTTTAAGGAAGTACCAGTCACTTTGCATTAAAATGATAAAAAATTACTCCTAGTAAAAGGCAAATACTGTGTAGGCATATGCATATGTAAAGTTGCAATCCCCTCTGAAAATTCAGCTGTTTTTCAACCAGAAGGCCAGAATTACCTACAGAAATAGAAATACAGCACTCTAGATTTTGTTCCATAATTCTTGTCCACGTAGAGCTTTAGTGACTGAATTTTTGTGTATTAAACAAACAAACTTTTATAAAATACTTAAGTCTTCTAAATCCAGAAACGTATATATTTATATATATTCACATAACTATAACCTTTATCTGTTTTTCTCCAGATTCCATTTTCTCTTCTTGGAATATGAACTATGACTTTAGGACTAGCCAAAGACAGAGAAAATCAGGTGTATTGCTGATTCAATCAAAATATAGGAATTAATATTTTCAAACAGGAGTAGGGACTTTCTTCACAAATGATCGTTGGGGTTTTTTTTTTTTCCATTTCAAGTTTTCCATTTCAATATTGAAATTGTTTGATTTATAAAGGGATTTATTTTAGAAAACAAACTTCCTTTTCTTAAAAATTAATAAAGTTTGTGTGAAAATAAAGTTTTGCAAGTGACATGTAGAATGTTTTTCCCCATATCGTCTGTTGATCTAATTATATTTGTATGTTTTCTCAGAAGATGCTTCAGAAATTCTCATTTTTCCTCCTACAGGGAAAACTCTACCAGTGGAATTTTAAAAAGTACAGGATTCCATATACAACTGCCTCCCAAAGAAGCAATAAAATACCATCTAATAGCAAGATTAACACTTACCTTGTATAAAAACCCCACCTATCATAACTGGAATCAGCTTACAGCACTTGAAGATGACTTGAGTAGGGTAATTCAGATATCCTAAAGAGGTATTTGACAAACCCATAGTTCCCACTGTCAAAAATGCTATTATCATGTAGGTTTTGCCAGGAATTCTACAAAACATAAACATACAAACCTTTGCGTTACAGATTCATCTACAGGAGATTTAGCTTGGAAATTTAGGTGAAGAAATACTTATGTAATACAACTTCAACATCTTTCTCACTGAATTTCACTCCACAGAAATTTAAAAATGCACATAAATGTCTGATTTCATATTTCATTTCTTTCAATTACTCCAAATAAACAGCACAAATACAAAACAAAAAAAAATATGGCTCAGGAAGTATTCAAGGAGTAATTCTTTAACCTCCTTCTGAGAACGTATGTTATTTACACAAGAATCAAGACAAAGGTTTCAGTAACAAGAAATCTTGTTCCTTTGTTTTCCAAAGGAAACATGGAAGATTGGTATACCAAGATAACCTGGATCTTAGCTCTGTCACAGGCCAGTCACTGTGACAACTTCTTTGGTGAAGTTTTCACATGAACCTTGATATTTTTAAAATAAAGTAAGTTTTAAAAATTTCCATTGTTTTATGAAACTCAACAAAACTAAGGGAGCGGTGATTCAGATACCACGAACAGAGAGCCTTGTTGAACATTTTCAGATGTTTTGCTCACAATTTGATGAAATTAACACCTGACAACAGATGATCCAACAGTAACTTCTGTGCTCACTTTGTGATTTTTTTACAGTTATTGCTGTGCATATGTTCTTCTACTTTTCATGCATACTGAGAACATAAGGAGCTGTCCTGCTCTAATCCTGTCTTATCTGCAACTCATTATGTGACATACACATATTCTGAGGCATGCGAGAAAAATTTAAAATTTAAGAAATATAGATTTCTGCATGTCTACAAGAAGATGCCTAGGTTATAGAAAATAAAAGCTAAAATATATTTCAGATCTACATTTCCAACATAACTTACTTGAAGGGTCATGCTCTTTAAGCATTACTAACTGGTAATAAAAACCTGTAAATACTAGCAGCAGAACACCCAAAAGGTAGCTGTGCAATATTACTGATGTGTCTCAAAAACAGACAACTTGAAATATAAGCTGTTATAAGTGTTTAAAATAAAAGGAATTATTTATCAAAGTTGTGTTGTTTGGCTAAAAAAGAATTTTATAAACTAAAACCAGTATATGGAAAATCATCCAAGGTTTATGGCAGGTAAGGAAAACTAGTTATATTCAACTAGAATATAAGGCAATTTTAAAATTCATGACACCACAACAGCCTCTATTCGAGTTTCCAGAGTGCCTCAATGTACACTTTGCTGAGGCTATAGGTGGGTAGGAAGCTGCAGGATGGCTACATTGAGTCAGAAATTTCCACAAATGGGAATTCAAAAATCTCCTTCTGCAGCAAAAACACAGAGCAGTTTTGTGGCAGAGTGTAGAGTGCTGTCCTAAATGAAAACCACAAAACTTTAGCATATCCTTTGAAGCAAACACACTCAGCCACACGACAAGCAGAGAGCAGACCTCTGACACTCTCCAAGATGCACAGCATGTTAGAGGAACCTCTTGGTGAGGAGGTGCCAATATTTGAGGAAAACATATTCACTGACAGATGGCTTCAAGTGCTGTGAAATGCACTGGCTCTACTATAGATGTGATAATCCCAAGCAATGTGAGCCAGTCTCTGTCAGCCACCTTAAGGATACGATATGTTCTGTAAGTGGGACAAAGTGACAGTGGAGTTAACAAAGTTATTTACAGGTCTGACACCTAAGTGGGTACTTCTAAAACATTCTCTCCCTCACCCAGAAATTCACTTTCTTTTATCAACAGAACTGCTAGCAATGCCTCACAGTACTCACATTCAAAAAACAGCAGTTAAATTTACCGTAAGTATCAAATACTTCTAATTTCATGGACAGTGGGTAAAATGCTTGGAAAAACACATACCTTCTTCTTTTGTCCTGAATCAACTGCAATTCTATTAGTCCAAAAATGGAATAAAATCCAAATTGCACTAAAGTGAGGTACCAACCAAAAGGTTTAAAACCTTCCACTGAAAATATCAATTCCTATAAAAACAAAAACCCACCAAAGTCATGTACATACACCAAAATATTAAATGGACAAAAAAAATCAACAGACCTTTTTCCTTCATGTACATGCAAATCTAGCCTTTGCAGATGCTGCCTTTAACTAGATTTTATCCGCCATATGTAATTTGCAAAGTATTGAAAACACAATTTAGGTTCTCCAAAACAAATGAAGAAAATTTACTATTGTTGTAAACACACTGAAATTAATGGATCAATTCATCAAGGGAATACATTTGATCCATCTGTAATTATCTCAAATTACAGATGGCTTCCTTTCCACTTTTTTGCTGGTTTTCAGTTCATTTCCTTCAGTGGACTGTTTTTATTCAGATTTTGTAAATATCTCAGAATAAATGCACTACAAATTTTCTCTAACAAACACCCTTACTGATGTTAGTTTTATGTTAAATGTTAATTTTCAGCTCTTAGGAATGCACACCTGATATTTTGAGTGCCTACATTAAACAGCACTTGGGAGTTCATGAGCTTGCAGGCTGTAGGAACATTTTAAACCAGAGCAAATCATTAAGGAAAAATACATATACTGCATAAAGACTTATGTAGGTGTGTCAGTTATAGAAACAAAAGGGTACCTAGTATTTTCCTTTTGAGAGTCTGCTTTTAATTACTGATAATGTTGTCTAAGTCTTTTGAGTAACTTATACATTAACAAACTTTCAGCTGCTTTTGAAAACTGCATTGGAAATGTGATTTTTAATTATCAAGTTTTTAAATCACTGTTTTATTGAGAACACTCAATGAACTTAAAAATAACTAAAAAAATGGAACAGAAATGTAGCTGCTCAAGATAAAAGAGAAAAGATTAGCAGAACGGTAAATGTTTAACTAAAATGGCATAAACATTATGCTTCTGTTTAACAAACTACTGCAGTACATGTTTCAGCTGTGTCGTGAGAGCAGAGAGAAAAATAAGATGACTGTAACTGTACACCACTCATGGAACTTAGGGAGATGGAAAGGTTTCAACATGAATGAAGATCTTGGTATATCTTGCACACAGAAGTAAAAGATCAAGTTATGAAAGTCCAAGTGATCTAAACTTTGCAGGCACGTGAACTATAATGAAAACTTAGATTATATATTACTTGCTGTTCTTGAATACTGAAAGGCTGACTTTGAAATAAATATCTAGTTTAAACATTTCTATATATTAAATTACACACTATATTGTTATCCTATTGAAAAACAAAAGGGGTAGGAGGAATTGGCCTCAGACACAAGTTCATAGCACTTACCTGTAAATATCCATAAATTAGATAAAACATAAAAACTCCAGAAACACAGATGAAAAACTGAGTAGGTTTGCTAAATTTGCTGAGATTTATGCCAAGAACTACAACATCATCTACTGATTTGATATGGGGAGACATAGCTTGAGATTTGGAAGGTACACTGATGGAAATGTATTTTCTTGATGAAGTGAATTTCAGATCCATGGTTCCTGGTTCGCTGCATTCGGTGCTACTGCTGTCTTCTGTCTGCTTTTCTCTTTCTGTTTGTTTTCTTTCCAAAAGCTGAAAGAAATGCTAAAGTCAGAGAGGACATAGCATACAGCTTTCCAAAAGCAACAGTAAATGAATGAGATATTTATAGGAAAAATACAAAGGTTTCAGTTTTGTTGAATTGTGTAAGCAGGTATGAAGTGATTGATCACGAACAAATTTACCCTCTCCATCTCTAGGCTATCTGTACTCTAGAGCAGCCTAAAAATGAAAGAAGGAGCAACTGAACTGTTTTTTTCAAGGTGAAGCTTATAAAAGCCATTGTGTAGAGTTGTTGAGATTGGGCATGATAAAGAGCAGTCGTCTTTAATGCCATGTTTACAGCATCCCACCACTAAGCTGCCTGCAAAAGATGCTTGGTAACTTGATCACTAATCCCAATATATGACCTACTACTCTCCCCAAAAGAATTGCATGCAAAGTCAGGACTTCCAAGTTCAAGCCCAAAGATCAAAGCACCATGAAGGAAAATCAATGTAGCTCAGAAACTATCCCTTGGTGGCATCTCAGCTGAACTTGTATTTTTGTCGATGCCTGTTCACATCTTCCTGTCCAGTGAATGCTTCCTCTTACAGGTTCACAGCATTTGTTCATGTCAGTTTCTCACTGGAACAAGTGCTGCAGGAGCAACCTGAGCCTCACTTTTCAGCTACGTGGAAACAGAGTATGACATATGCTCAGAAGAAGACATGGCCATGTACTGTCATGGGTGCTTCAAGTGTCCAAAAACTGAGTTTTAGTGATTGCCAAGAGAGCTTTTCTCTCTCTCTCTGCCCATCCCTACAGTGAACAGACTGGAGTCCAGGCAGCAGGCTGGGAGGGGGCACAACCTGACAGATGACCTGAACTAACCACAGATATTCCATAAAGCGTCAGGGACAGCAACAAAAAGGAAGGTGGGGGGTGGGGTGGGGGTGGTGTTCAATGAGGTTAGCCAGGTTTTGATCAGGGACTGGCTAGACATTGATCTACCTGTGGGAGGAGTGATCATCTTTACATCACCTGTTTTCATCTGCATCTCTTTTTCCATTTCTTCTCCACTTCTTAAATAATTTTTATCTCGACCCATACATTTTCTTTTTTACTCTTCCTTTCCTCTTCCTCAACCCCTCTGGGGGTGGGGAGGAAAGTGAGCAAGTAGCTGTGTAGTGCTGAGCTGCTTACTGGCATTAAACCACACAACATAATCTTCAATTTTCAACTATTTCTAGTCAAAGTATCTCCTCAGGAACACAATCAGATTTTACAATCTGTCCATTTCATTTTTTTCAGATTACCAAATCTGTCATGAAAGTAGTAAGAAACAACACTGATTACCATCTGTAAACCTATGATACATGGTAATTGTTTTTCTCTACACCTTTAAGGAACATTATGTAACAGCTGAAGAAACTGTAAATGTATGTATGTGTTGAAACAGTCTCCACTAAGTAATTTCATTAGCAACAGTGACAGAACTCTTCTGAAATTCGCTGTGACTTCTCAAACTGTTATCTAAGTATGAAAACTGTTATTCCTTCTCTCATCAAAATCCCTCAAGCAATTAATTCATGTCTTGAATTAACATACTGCAAAAATTTGTTTTATGAAGGGCTAAGACCTGTCCTGGTTGGTGTAAAACACCAATTTCCTTCTTTTCTTTTTCCTTCTGTGTGTAAAAGTGTAAACAACACATTCTTTACATCAGACTTCCTGTTTCTTCCCCTTTAAAAAAAAGTCCCTTACAGATTAGTACTTTAACCTACCACACAAAACAGTGATTATATGAAGGAGAAATAAATGAACAAGTGAGGAGAAAAGCAAAATTTTTTTGGCCTCCAAAAAGTTAGCAACTTCCACTAAGGATGGAAAAAAAATCATGAAGGAGCCCGAGCCGTGGTTGGCCAAGTTTTTTTAACACTGAAGAACATCTATTAAACCCACAATTTTGGCAGAAACCAGCATCTCACAAAAACTGCTTGCCTGAGACACCCAAGGCAAGCTCCACGTTGGCCTCGGCCACGATCCACTGGAGACTTTGCTAGAAATGCTTTGCTAGAAATGTCCTCCGGTGGCAGGACAGCAGCTGGCACCACAACAGGGATGCGCCAGGTAACCGGGACGCCAAAGCTCATCTGTGGGAAACCTGAGCAGATACTTTGCTTGACGGCACCTGCGTCCTGCACCGGAGGCTACACAGGGAATGGGGGACAGGGTCCAGCATGATCCCTGAGGCTTCCTTCCTGCCCACTCGCCAGCGGCAGGTGTGTCCCTTCCCGAGCACCTGGCAGCTGTCCCGGGCAGGGCTGACACGGAGGCTTCCCTCCCGCTGCCACAGGCCGCCATTCCCCGCCCTTCCCCCGGGGCAGGGAACGCCTCGCTGCCCCCGGGCCCCGCGAGACGCCGCCTCCTCGGGCCGGCCGAAACCCTCCCGACACTCGGTGTCAGCCTCCTCCCGCTCCGGATCCTGTCCCCGACGCCCCTCACCGTCGCGCCCATGGCCCCTGGATGCTGGGCGACGCTGCCCAGGAAGCGACCCCGCCTCCTTCCCGCTCGCCCCCCGTCCCTGAGGGAGGGAGGGAAGGAGGGAGGAGCGGCCCCGCCCCCTACCTGTCCGGCGGGCGAGGAGGGGCACGGCGNGCGGGGGGGGCGGGGAGGGTGCCGCGGTTCCGTCTCGCCGCTCCCGCCTCCAGCGCCCGCTCCCGGCTCCGGGTTCCCGGCTGGCTGCCGAGGGGCTTCCCCACGTGTCTCTGACCGGGGAGACCGGGGAGATCACAGAATCATTAGGGTTGGAAGGGATCTCTGGAGATTATCCAGTCCAAACCCATTGACGAGGCAGGGTCACCTAGGGCAGGTGACACAGGAACACGTCCAATGTCTCCAGAGAGGGAGACTCCGCGACCTCCCTGAGCAGCCTGTTCCAGTGCTCTGCCACCCTCCATGTAAAGTTCTTCCTCGTGTTCAGGTGGAACTTCTAGTTTATGGCCATTGCTCCTCGTCCTGTCACTGGGCGCCACTGAAAAGAGTCGGGCAGCATCCTCTTGGAACCCACCCTTGAAATATTTATATGCATTAATGAGCTCCCCTATCAGTCTTCCGTTCTCCAGACTAAACAGGCCCCGCTCCCGCAGTCTCTTCTCATCAGAGAAATGCTCCAGACCCCAAATCATCTTTATGACTCTCTGCTGAACCCTCTCCAGGTGCTCCATGTCTCTCTTGTACTGAGGAGCCCAGAACTGGACACAGCACTCCAGATCTGGCCTCACCAGGGCCAAGCAGAGGGAGGAGGACCACACTCTTCCCGATGCACCCCAGGATACCATGGGTCCCGCTGGCCAATAACCTCGGCTGTGCCCTGCCGCGCCGGGCCGTGGGGAAGGAGCCCAGGGTGCAGGAGCACCGGGAGGGGCTGAGGAGTTCCTCGCCTGCCTGCGCTCCCCGCAGCTGGCAGGAGGAGTGACAGAGACCCGTGCGAGGGTGTCACCCCCAGGTCCAGGGCTGCTTTGGTCAGGCGCTGCTTTGCGTCCGCAGCCACTGGGGCTGCCTTAATACTGTGGGAAAGCCTCCTGGAGAAGGCGATTTCACAACATGTGACATCAAGTCTGTTTGGAATTCTGAAAAAGTTTTTTTCCCCGAGGTTTGGTTGATGCTCTGCTGTTCTGATGTAAGCAATGAATCATCCATTGAAAGCTGCTGCTTTCATTAAAAACAATGGCAAAAAGCGTTTAGAGGGAGCTTCTTGTGATCATTCCGCATGAGGCTGTAGGAAGGAAATAATAGAAGTATTTAATAATGACGATTGAAAAGGTAAATGAGAGCAATAACAGCAGAATGCATAGAGCATAATGGTCGAAGGAATCAGGTAAAGAACTTAGAAGAAAGGTAGCTAAAGGCATTTTGGGGAAAATGTGCAAATTAGATGCAGCTTGAAAATACATAAAATGCAGTTGTTATTCATATCAGTCTGTAAATGGCAGTGCTGTGTTTTCTGTAATTATGTGCAGAGGTATTAGCATTATACATAATCACTACAGGACAATAGATATGTATTTAAGAAATTCAAGCTTTTATGTTTACGTTGTTTTAAAAGTTTTCTTTACTTTATCCAGTGCTAATGTAGTAAATCAGTGCATATTATAGATAGTAGTAACGAGTGCTCCAGCATTAAAATCATAATTTTTAAGTGTATTTATTAAGTGACAAACACAAAAAAGAGAATGTGCGCTTCAGGGTTACCTAAAAACAAACAAATAAACAAAAATTCGAAACCTTTTAGCCAATAGCTGTTTCTGGAAAATGGGATTAGTGATTATTGAGAAAAATACTTGCAGGCATCTTCTTGTGAAGTTTCAGTGCTTCTTGGTTCGAGTTTCCTTTACCTGGATTGAGGGATTTCACATTTAGCAAACAATTGTGCTTTTTTTGCAACAAATTGGATGGTGTTTTTCACTGTCTGAGATAGAAGTAATTACCCCAGTAACTCAAGTAAATATATTCAAGCTTGCACATGATCAGCTGGGATTTTCTAGCTTCTTGTGAATAGATTCTCTAGGTATGTCAGCCATAAAAAACTTTACTGTTACAGATGTAAGGGGAGTGATTACACAGGAAATTCCATCTGAACATGAGGGAGAGGTTCTTTTCTGTGTGCTTGACTCAGCACTGGAACAAATTGCCCAGAGTGGTTGTGGATTCTCCCTCACTGGAGATATTCAAAAGATATCTGAACACAATCCTGAGTAATGTGCTCTAGGGGACCAGGCTCGAACATTATCCGGATTAGATGACCTCCAGTGGTCCCTTTTAACCTTACCCATTCTGTGCTTCTCTGAGTGGCCCTTACTGACTCAGTGGAAGCAGGCAGATAGCAGAAAAAAAATCGAACTGCATCACTAAATTGGATTGACTAAATAACCTCTAACTGGGTGGAAGGAATCTGGGTATGTGAGACCCTTGATTAGGAAGACTATTGAGGAGAAACATACTGGCTGATGTGATCTGATATTCCCGAATATCTGAGACTTGTTGATATTCTACTGTAGTCTTTTTTAGTTCAGAAATGTAGAAACTAGGCTGCTTAATTTTGGAAGGTCTCCTGCCTGTTGTTAAAGAGCATGTATTTTGCTGTTTGTGATGTGTTTTTCTATTTCTATTATCTGTATTCCATCCTTTCACCTGGAAAGTGGCATGTATGGTGGAGAATGTTCTCCTTAAATAAAGCAGAAGAGTAAACGACGAGTAGGATATTTATTATTGATCTCACAGATGCTTTTGCAGTCTGCAATATGAACACATATGGATTACTGGTAAAGCTGGAAAGCAAATTACATTTTCTTTTATCGTTTGTAAAAATGAAGTTAGAGCTTATGAAAGGTACTGGATTCAGGCTCTGGGGACCTAACTTCTCTGTTTATCCAGGAAATAGATGTTGTACATCACAAGCAGAGGCAGTAGAAGTATTAAAGATCTCAAAGTTCTCACACTCCCTGTCTGTACTTCTGCTTCTTGGCCAACTCAAGGTACCAATAGGAAAGCTTAGTCTGTGCACAAACTTAATCTTGTTTTTCTCTTCTGTAAGGTACACAATAATGCTGTTGGCTGTAGTTTTATTAACCAGAGCTTTTGTTCACTACAGTCTAATTTAGAAATACCAGTCCATAATAGTCTTTGTTGCCTTTGTTGTCTAGCGTAGATAATTTTCACCATTTCAATATGAGCATTTCTAATTTTTCAGCAGTGAAATGGTACCATTGCACCCACATCCATACAACAGGTTGGGAATTTACCAGAACAAAGGTGTTAGGCTCTTCTTATTTGTGAAAGGGAACACAAGTTTGGAATATTTATAATAGGTACACATCTTGCATTTTTGCTGCTGAGCTATGGACAGTAATATCTTCGTGGCATAATGTCTGTTGCTATTAAGAATTTAAAGGAGTAAAAAATATTGTGTGTTGCAAAATTACCCAACATGGGTATGTGTGTGTGAAACGTGTGTAGGTATACCGTGAGTGGCACGAGTATTCATGAACATTTTCACCTGGGCAATAAATAAAATGAAGCTAATGAAGCAGAACAATGAGGGGAGTTGTTATATTTTAGCATGAAAGGCAAATTAATATAATCTTCAGAGGCTTGAACCAACCTCTCAGAGATGTGTGTTATTTGTATAAATATTTTTAGAATCTTCTACGTTGACTGAATCAGGGCATAAGCAAATGAGGATACAGTTTGTGAGTCTTGATAGAGCTAAAGCCAATGACATTTACTGGTTTATCATCTTCATCAAAAATGGGGAATTACATGCAAAGTGGCCAGTTTTCCTGTGAATTTTGTTTTAGGATTTGCATTTGAGACAGTTAAGTATTACACCAAAGAAAGTATTTTGTTTAGATGAAAGCGCATTTTGGCTGTCATGACTGATCATCTGCTGCACTGGTGGGAGTTAGGTAAACCTAGAAGCTTGACTGACAAAAAGAAGAGCAGCTGTTTACTTCCGTAGCATGGGAAAAAAAGGGGGAAACCAATACTTCTTTTCTTCTGTTGAAGATATAATGATATTTCTGATAATTTAATACAGTAACATTTTTCTGCCATTTTTGTACAGGTGTTGATTGCTGTTACTCTGAGATGCAGTAGAATGAGGAAGAAATAAAAATGACACACAGAAGAAAGGCTCAATGGGCTTTTTGCTGGGAATATTTTTAAAATATGAAATAAGTGCCCATCAAAACTGAGGATGGTTAGTTAAGTATCACAATATCAATGCAATTAAAAATCCGTATGTTTTAATGTACATGTTATTAAAACATGTGTGTTGCTTGGGCTTCTGGAATAAATGTTTTCTGAATATTTTCCTATAATTTTCTCTACTTAAATTCCAGCTGCAATGATTTTTCTTAGCCTAATTAAAAAAAACCCCTTTTCTAATGTATTCCTTGTACTACTGCATTTTACTGCCTCAGAACCTAAATTGTGGCTTTAACAGTAACAAAAAGCTCTATGATTATAGAATACAGAGTTTGAAATGTGTGATACATCACTCCATGTTCAAGGGAAAGCAATTGTATCTAGAATTATAAAGTTAAATTAAGGTTCTGCCTTCTGACATTACAAAGTACTGTAATACTGATTTTTAAATTTTTAAATTGCACTTAAAACATGGAACGTGGGGCCAGACAGATAATCTATCAAGTGTTGATAACAGTCTAGATACAACTTCATTATTTCTGTCTCGTCACTGCTGCGTATAAATGCTAGTACTTATAAATGCAAACAGTAAGTAATTTTTTCAGAGAGAGTGGATGTCCAGATGTATATTCTACAACTTGGCTGGAATAACAACGTAGGCAATTTTGCAGTCATAACTGGTTGATACCAGAAAAATTATGCTTAAACCGGGATGCATTCAAATTGTTTTGTACTTTGTCACCGGAGGTGTTTAAAGTAACTTTACCAGTCAGTTTAGGTCACAAGCAGCCTTCTTTGGAATAACTTCTTTTTATTCATACACAGTTGTGAACAGGCTTATGAATTGATATTGACAGCATTTCACTGATGACACTCCAGAGCATGGGAGTAAAAGTGGTCTCACTTGTGCCTGCAGGTCTTGTGTTACCCTGAGGACAATGGCAGAATAAGTACTAGTGAGGCAGGTTGATTGATAGAACGTTTTCTATAAAAAAATTTCTCACCGTCCTGTAGCATGATTTTTGAAATAATTCAGGGCCTTCTAGACTGTAAATAATAGAGTGTGTTGTGGCTGTGCAAAGTTTGAATTCAGGTTCTGTTTCTGAGGAGTGAAGGTGTGATGGATGTTTTCTGTAGAAGTGTAAGATTTGGAAGGTGTGCTGAGTAAAGAGGAAGCTGTTTATATGTCCTGGAGATATATGATGTGTGTTTTGATAAATGTTGAGGGATATCTGGGTGTGAGAAGTAACCTAAGAACAAGTATTAGGTCAGATCAAAGGTCTGTTTAGTCATTCTCTGTGATGGAGTCTAGGGAGCTGAGGGTATGTTAAGTAGTCCCTTTGTTAGCATAGCCCCTGACTTGTGCTAATGATTTGTGTGGAGGTTGTGTATAGATTGTTTAATTGCCTCTAGTAGACATTTCCTCCTACACTTTGTCTATTGCTTTGAAGTAATTTAAGTTTTTGGCCTCTGTAATGTTTGGTTATAGAGCTTTAAAGGATTATCTGTCCAGAGGAATCTGGGACTGTACAGTACTGTTGTGAAGGTCATGGAATTGATAAGTGAAGTTACCATAGAATGGTTTGGGTTGGAAGAGACCTTAAAGATCATCTCGTTCCAATTACCCTGCCATGTCAGGAACAGCCTCCCACTTGAACGGGTTGCTGAAAGCCCCATCCAGTTTCGCCTTGAATGCTTCCAGGGATGGGGCATCCACTTCTNTTCTCCAGGCTGAACAACCCCAGCTCTCTCATCCTGTCTTCATAGGAGAGGTGCTCCAGACCTCTGATAGTCTTTGTGACCCTCTTCTGGACTTGCTCTAACAAGTCCATGTTCTGCATAAGCTGGATACAGCACTCCAGGTGGGGTTGTACATGACTGGAGTAGAGGGCCAGCATCCTCCCTTGACCTGCTGGTTACACTTTTTTGATGCAGCCCAGGTTAGGATTGGCTTTCTGGGCTTTCTGGCGAGCTTGCTGAGCGTGTGCTCAATCCCACTGTCCATGTCACCAATGAAAATGTTTAGCAGTGACAGTCCCAACACTGACCCTTGAGGAATGCCCCCTGTCACTGGTCTCCACTTGGCTGTTGACTCACTGATTGCAATTGTTTGAGTGCACCCATCCATCCAGTTCCGTTTCCATTGAGCAGTCCACCCATCAAATCCATCTCTCTCCAGTTTAGAGACAATGGCATATCATGGGACAGCATCAAATACTTTGCACAAACCCAGGTGGGTGGCTTCAATTGCTTTTCCCTCAATCACCACCACTGTAACCCCATCATAGAAGGCCAGCAGATTTGTCAGGCATGATTTGCCTGAATCGAAGCCATGTGGGCTGTCACCAATCATCTCCTTATTTTCCATGTGGCTTAGCACAATTTCCAGGAGGATTTGCTCCATGATCTTGCTGGGTGCAGAGGTGAGACTAAGCAGCCTGTACATCCTGAGGTCTTCCTCTTTTTCCCCTTTTTGAAAATTTGGGTTATATTCCCCCTTTTCCAGTAAGTGGGAGCATCATCATCCTGCCATGACTCCTTAAATATGATGCACAAGGGCTTAGCCACTTTCTCCACCATTATACATGTGCATTATATGGTGTTTCAAGGTACATCATCTTGGAAGTTGGTGTTTGGAAAGAAGAGTATGTTCCTGAAAAACAAAGCAAACAGGTTTTTTGGTGTCAAGCAGATACTGGAAAGGAAAGATTGATATTTCTCAGAAGAAGAAAAGAAGAGTATAGGGGTCTGTTTTATACTTCTGATTGGTAACTTTAGGGAGGGAATAAGTTTGGACAGTCTTGGCTGGAGAATGACACTTTTAAATAAGCATCCAAATATTTTATATTGAATTGAAATTAATTTGAAACAAAACTGAGTTTCTGAAGTTCATTCTTCATTACATCTTAATTCCTCTTTAAAGGGGATTGAAGTAATTTTTACACTACATTGGTTTCTTCTTCTGAATTAGCTTATAATAAAAGTTATTAATTGGTGTCAAAGAAGTTTGTGTACTTTGCTGATGTGCTAGAAAATAAAATCAGCTGGGAATTAGTCACAATTGAAGTTAAAAGCAATATACTGTATTTATTACTAAAGACGTGGTGTAATAAATAATGGATTTTATACGTATTCTCAAATTTTCTGAAGGCAAGATTGTGAAAAACCTCTGTAGCATAATGTAAACTGAAGTAACTAGCATGTTATGCATGGGAAGGTATTGAAATGAATTTTCACATCATTTGTTTTGTACTCATGGGTGTTTTTATGAAGTTTTATAGTGTCTTAGGGGTATCTTTCAAAACTAAAGCAGCACTCCTCTGAAGTAGTTTTGTCATTGCTTTATTGGCATTGGAACAGGTATGCTACAAGATAGGATGATATGCTCACACTTATATGGACTCCAGTGTCTAAGGTAAGAAGGGAATGCAGATCTCCCTCTTATGTTAACTCTTCCTGGTGTTTTACAAGTATAGGGAACTTGTCCTCTGTGTGCTGACCCATTTTAATAGTAAGTTCTGTTGAGGTATCCTAATGTCTACCCTGCAGTTATCTGAGAATGAATCCATATGACACACTACAGCAAAGAATAACCAGTGAAACTGCAATTGAGCCTATTTCTGCCTGCTCCAAGTCAACATGAAACTGTATCTTCCATGTGTGAAAAGACTGCAGAGAAATTACTAGAGGAGCCAGAGCGTTGATGACAAAGATATGCACTACCTGTCATTGGATTTATTCTCTTTTGAACTGACATGTGCCAGGTACAGCTTCCTCTGGTCCTTTTGTTGATAAATGTGGTTCAAATTTGGCAACATTGAAGCGTGTAAAGCTGTCAAAGCCAGACACTTCTGTAAGTGCCAGCTTCACCCTCTGCCATCTTCCTTGCTAAAAAGTTCATTCTGGATTGGTTTGTAGCATTTGGTGTCATTGGGAATGTTTTCTGTTACAGATGTCCTAGAAGACCTCTAAATATTTTATTTCCATGGTATTTTACTTTTAGAGCAATTTTTAAAAAAAATGTTACATAATAAATATCTTCTTTGTCCATTAGTAGTAATGTCTCCTAATTTTGCTTCAACCTTTTTTATTACTACGTGGCATCTAGATTTTTACAGCAAGACAGAGCTTGAGTTGTGGTCAAATTTGCATAAACTTATAGCAAATAAGCCTCTCTGACCAGGGGACTTTATAATATGGAAAAACTCAGGAAAAAATGAAATATCTACTAACTCATCTGAATCACGTTCTGTTTAGTGTAGGGCACCCTCTGCATGGTCACTTTTTATTTGGGCATCTCCTGCTGTGCATGGAGAGAATGCAAGGATAAGTGGAACTCCATCGTCATTTCGAAGCTTGAGGTTTATCTGCATTATTGGAGTTACATTGATTTCTTTTTATTAGGATTAAGTATGTTGGTAAATTTTCTTTTCATTTTTTAAAGCATTGGCTTTTCAAAATAGGGTAAGATATGATGCATCCAAAGTCTCTCTAAAAGGTTTGAACAGAATTATATTTTGTGGCATAATAAATGCAGCTGACAAAGATAAATTTATATCTAGAAAGTTATATGCAATGCCCCAAGAGTTGTCCCATGTCTTATGTGACTTCATTGCCTTCATGAAAAATCCTCGTGGATGAATCCAACATCTAACTGCACAGGGAT
>VZTN01001465.1:3216-19218 GCA_013400515.1 Erpornis zantholeuca | reverse complement strand
GTGCGCCGTGCCCCGCGGGGGCTGCGCTCTCGGCCCCTGCGCCTCTTCCAGCGGGACCCGTGCGGGGCTGGGGCTGCAGGGCAGGGCTGTGGGCGGCTGCTGTCCCAGCCGTTCCTCGCGTGAAATGTCCCCGCAGGTGCGGCCCCGCTTCCTGCGCCGGGACACGGAGCGCGCTGCCAGCTGCTGCTGCGGGGATCGAGGAATCGCTGCTCCATCCGCCGTCCCGCAGGTAGTGGAACTTGGTGAAGTTGGAGCTGTAGGCCTGAAAGTTTGAGCAGTGCCGATCTCCGTGGCGGTGCAAACGCCACTCTGAACAGCACTCTTACTTCTGGGAGAGGAGGCTGTCGAGAGTCAGCATCGTTCCTGAAAACCACATGCTGTTCTTTCTGAGCTGCTGGTTGTGTGGGTGGTTGTTTTCTTTCTTCACTGTAGTTGCATAATATATACAAGACAAACCTTAGATAACGTTAGTGTTGTCATAATTTACACTTCCACTAGGGAGAAGTTTTAAAATGTGAAACCTCTTCACTTTTGCTTACATACTCCTGTCTTCAAAGCACATGAAGTATCCTCATAGTAATGTGTATTGCCCTGCTTCCAGCACTTACATTTATTTTCCTGGAGGGTTATGTCCCTGAAGGTTCAAGTTAAAGATATTTCTGTGGTGGTGCAGAAAGTTTGTTTAGTGGAAGTAAACATAGTAAAACTTAATCCCAGCTATTCTTTTTTTTCAATTGGAGATTTGAATTTTACCTTTATATGTGTATAATCACAGAGGTAAGAGGTTTCAAAGTGTATGCAGAATGCCACCAAGCATTAGAAGAAAAAAGGGAGGAAAGATGTTCAAGGAGTAAGAGACAGAGGTCTTTTTGTTTATCTGTTGTGGTGTAACGAAGAATGCAGTGTTTTTACAACAAGTATGTTTATGCTAAATATCTTAGAATTAATCTATATGGGTTCAATATAGGTGACCGTTAGACTAATTTCAGTTCAGCTATTGAAAGCAAATATCTATTTCTCATAGGCTGAGTAACTAAGTTATTATGAAATGTCATCTGCCAGAATGCCAGAGTAGCAGAATTGGTACCACAGTGTTTGTACAGCCTTCTTTCATGCTGAATGTTTCTCCAGAATTGAATGCTAAAGGGAAGCCATAGTGGTAGTGGTAAAAAAACTAAAATCTCAACTCTACACATAGATGGAGTTTAATTTTTTTTTTGCCTTAATTTGATTTAGGAGCAAATGCTCTCATTACATGGTTTCCTAAAGGAAATACCTTTAGTTAAAGTTAAAGAGTAAGAAACCTTCTATTCCTTCCTGTTTATTTTCCTGTGAAAGTCAGGATGCTCTTCCAACATAAATAATATATGAATAATGTAGTATTCGTAGACATTAATTCCTGTTAAACCCAAGAAAATTACTTCTATTCTTAGATCAGTTAGGTAAAGATTAATACTGGCCTCTCCTAGCATGACATTTGAAGGTGTGGTGTGGCTTGTGCAAGCAAGTAGACAGGAAGTAGAATTGCGGTGTGGTTTTTTATAACCTTAAAGGTCTTTTCCATCAGCTCTGTGATTCTGTGTGATATCTTTGGTTTATCTTTAATATTGCATTAGATGAGATGCCATTGCTCAGACATTTTGAAAGGGCATTATTAAGTGTTTGAAGGATTTATGAATAGAGGAATTGTGGGGCTTGGTTGCTGGATCCAAGCTTCTGTTTAAGGAATAGTCTTTAGAGATTTGGATCACTCCCTTCGTACTTTGTTCTGTCGTTACAGGAAGACTCCTGTAGATCAGTTCCATCTCCTAGATGGATCAAGTGCACATTCACTCACTGCTTTATCAAAGGCACAGTTAGGAGTAAGCTGAATTAGTTCTAGTTGTGGCAGTTTGCTTCTGGTACTTCCCCTGTCCAGGAGGGTTGTTATAAATTCATCATGGCAGGTGATTAGCATATGTGCAATTATCTGATGGCTTCAGGAATTAGCATGATTGCTGTGTGCCTGTGTTCAGAGTCACTGCCTTTGGATATGCAGAGCATGAATGATGCCTCCAAGGCACAGGGAAGGCTGAGTGCTGAGTAGCTGTTGTGATACAGAAGTGAAGGGCAGGGAGAGCTCTTGGTTTGCATATAGGAAGGTTTGAAATACCTCTGGGCTATAGTAAAGTGCATTTTTGTGATTGATGGTTTCAGGGTGTTGTTAGGGTGTTGTTATTGCTTTTACTGAGATACGCTGGACCCTTGTGGGATACTGATTTCATGGACTTTCCTTAGACATCCTTTAGCTCTGTTAGGATGCACAGGTTTGCTAGAGCATAAACAACAATGGGAACCACTGATTTTGATCTACTTACTCTAATCCACTGTTACCTTATTGAAAAATAATAATTTAATGAATAGGACAAATCCAGTAATCGGGTCTTTGTTCTTAAAATCTTAAAGGACTTTTCTTGCTGGACTTTCATAATATTTAGTATATGTTATTCTCTAACAAAGGCTCTGAGTTTCCCTTGAGTAATCTTTACAGTGCTGCTGTCATGGACACATAAAACTGTTGGACAGGTAATTTATTTTAAGAGGAACTGTAGTTCCTCAAACCATATGCCTTGAAGCTTCTTACTTTGATTGATCTATGGGAATGAAAGTTCTTGGTTTTAATTTTCTTTCATTTCACATTTTAGTGCTACTGTTGGTCGAAGCTTTAGCCTTTTGCTGAGAGGCCCCGAGGCAGACCTCTGTGGTAAGTTACAGTAACTCATTTTTAAGAACTAGTATTTGTAATAGTGAAGTGTCAGCCCATCCCTTGAAATGAACTTGAATGAATGTAAAAAGGATTAGTCTAAAGCCTGCATCTTGTTTCTGCAGTAAAGTACAGCAAGTTTTAGTAAGATAGAAGTTTTTCTTTCTTGAGGGAGATGCTAATTATGTAGTCAATCAGTCAGTGACTCTACTCAGAGAAGTTGCAATGAAGAATACACAATTTAAGATACTATTTACTATTGGATAGTTAATAGATTGTTTTCCTTGAAATAGTTGGTATAAAGATACTCGGATAAAGCCTATAAACACATATGCAAGAAACACATGTTCCTCTGCTTTGCTGCTGTATGCTTGAAATAATTGAATTTTGAAGTCAGATCTGTATTTCTTAATTTTCTTGTTCAAGGCACAATATTACCTTTTATAATTTAGCTCACTTGAAACAAAACACCACATAAAATACTTTTGTGTGAGCAAGGTGCTGGGAAGAACTAAGCATTAAAGATGTGCCTAAAGGGCAAACACACATATACAGGATTAAAAAAAAAATCAGCAGAAGGATATTTAGAAATAATTGTTTCAGAGTAATCTTGTGGACAGATGTCCTAGAAATCAAATTAATATTTTCTCTGCAGGTGAGGTTTTTGGTTTTTTTGTTTGTTTGTTTGTTTTTTTAATAGAATTCTAAACATATTCTTTGGCAGTGTAACTTAGTGATAAATTTTTATATAAGGAAACAACCTGCAAATAGTTGCCTGACTTGTTATACCAGTGTGCTACCAATCCAATAGAATATCATAAAGCTTGTATAAATAGATGATTCATTTCCCATACAGAAAACTATGCATCTGTTCTCAGGTATGCATATACCTCAGATTTCTTAAATATTAGCTTTTATTTTTGATTGGCATAATCCCCAGTAAAGTGAGTGATATGGTCATTAGGGCTTTATCAGCATAATCTTACTTGTTTAGTTCAGAGTGCTCTAATTGCTTCCTGCATACTAAATAGGGAATATGAGAATCATGGAGTCATTTAGGTTGGAAAAGACCTCCAAGATCATCAAGTCCAACCTTTGACCTATCACCACCTTATGAGCTAGACCATAGCACTAAGTGCCACACCAGTCATTTCTTGAGCATCTCTGGGTGTGGAGCATCTCCACCACCTCACTGGGCACTCCATTCCAATGCTTATCAATACTTCCCATGAAGAAATTCTGCCTGATGTGCAACCTGAACCTCCCCTGGCAGAGCTTGAGGTTATGTCCTCTTGTTACCTGGGAGGAGGCTGTCCTCTACCTTGCTACACCCTCCTTTCAGGTGTAATAAGGTCATCCCTGATCCTCCTTTTTTCTAGGCTAAACACCCCCGGCTTTGCCACCAATTCGTCATATGCCTTATTCTTTACACTCTTCACCAGCTCTGCTGCCCTTCTCTGGACGTGCTCCAGCACTTCAGTGTCCTTCCTGAATTGAGGGGGCCAAGAATGGACACAGGATTCAAGGTGTGGTCTCACCAGTGCTAAGTACAGTGGGACAATCACTTGTCCTGCTGACCACTCTTGTTTTGCTACAAGCCAGGGTACCTTTGGACTTCTTGGCCACCTGGACACGCACTGGGTCATGTTCAGCCACTGTTGACCAGCACTCCCAAGCCCTTTCCCAGACCTGTGGTCCTGCATCAGGTTGTTGTGATCCAAGTGCAGGACGTGGTACTTGGCCTTAGTGAACCTCATACAACTGGCCTTGGCCCATTGATCCAGCCTGATCCCTCTGCAAAGCCTTCTGACCCTCCAAGATAGATACAGCTGTCACTCAAGAAGTGACAGCTGTATTCATACTATTAGAAGATAAAGCTTACACTCAAGATTTTGTGTGAATCTTCAAATACAGAACAACTGAAGCTGCTTCTGGTACTTAGGTTGTCAGCATATCAGCTGGACAATTTTTCCAGCTGTTTTGCCTGTAAACAAACTGAAAAGAGGAGCCTGAATTCAAATTTAGAGGTAGGATTTTTAGAGAAGCTGTTTTTTGCTTTTTGTTTTGGGTTTGTTTATTTTTGTATTAATGCAGTGATGAAATTAGCTTGTGAAACAGTCTTCGGTTTTGTAACCTTGTATGAAATGTCTGTTTCCTGTGAGGTCTTGAAAACTGAAGGGTTACCTTGAGATTTTAAAAACTATGTATTTATATGCATGTAGCCTAAGATCACTAGCAATTGTGTTGCTACCAGCCCTATCAGTGAGAAGCAGCATCCATTTGTCATAATTTAATTGTCAGCTTCTTGCAGCAGATGTGGCATTTTCTGCCTTTTTCAGTCTGGCACACAGTTGACATAAAATGCTTAGGTATAGCAAGAAGATGGCAAGAAGATTAGCTGACCAGGAGTAGATTTTATTTGCAAGTTTCTCATGGCCTTTCTGTGTTTATTTGGGCCCTGAGATATCTAAAAGCTACGGATTTTTGGTCTATTGCCAATAGCAGTTCACAGGAACTAGGAAATTTTCTATGACAGTAAATAATTTGCATCAGAACAGGTTTGAGACTTGTGACTAAAGACAGTGATGCCAAACGCACTTCATTAGTCCTTTTGTCTTCTACTGGGATATTTCTGCCTGTCAGACGGGATGCACCTGTGATTGAGAACATTGAGCTCTGCAAGGTTATCTGGGCAAGCCAAGTGACACTGCAGCATGGAGAGGATTGCTGCAGTCCAGCAGTTCCCAACTGCGCAGTTAGATCATTCTGATAATAGATCTGTTCCTTTCCAGGTAGACTGCCATGTTTGCAGTTTCTGTTGAAAAACAGAAAATGACTCAGTTGTTTGATGTGTACCGCTTATCTTCACTAGAATCGTCACTCGAGTTCAAAGAACATTCTGATCTATAAAACTGCAAGACAAGACTAGTGCTTGACTTAGATTTTTGCTTTGATAATTACAACTCAAGCAGAAAACTTGTCATATTCTTAGTTGACCTAATCATGCTCTTGAGCAGCCTAGACATGGTGGAGGATCCCTTGTGACTGTACATCACTGCAGTTCAGATGTACATTGTATACAGTAATTTTCAGTCTTTTCCTGTCCAGATTTTTTTTTTAAGCCTGATATGCTCCTGCAATCATAAAAGCTATTTCAATAAAAAGGACGACTGAGCCACTACCTGGCTATCAGACATTCTGATGTGCTTTGCCTCCCTTTAGGGTGTACCCTACATGGAGGGCAAACAGTTGATAGCTTGAGAAAAGCAAATGTTTTCATTAAATTTGACCAATGTGGAGCACAGCTGCCTTAATTACACTAACTAATTAAATCACTAAATATATTGTTATGTATTATAACTTACTGGCAGTCGAGGCTTATCCTACCACAGACCAAACAATATAATCTGTTATAATCTGTTACATAATGTAATGTAAAGTTATTCCAGAATTCCAAATGTTCAAGTAATCCGGTCACATATCACAAACATTTGGTTTGCCCACTAGATGTGTTGTAGAATGGTATTTTAAGAGGTAAATGCACTAGTGCAGCCATGATTTGTTTTTCCCTTTCTGGAGAGATGGCATTTTGCCAGATTCTGTATTGCATCAAGTCCTCAAGAAGAGATTGCTTGCTTACCTGACAGTGACTGATCTTTGAGGATGTTTATCATCTTTAGAAACCCTACCACCCACCTTTCAAACCTTTGGAACTTTTCAGCTAACACAGGCTTTTAGAAGTAAGGAGAATTGTGTGAAGCTGGAGTAATTCTTCCTTTCATGCATTTGGGATGATGAGGATTTGTGCAGCATGGGCAGAGCTCCAGCAGATAGTGCAGTTTGAAAGACTCCTGACTTCATACATGTGAAGCATGTGTGCCCTCTGCAAATTCTGTAAGGTGTGCAGTGTTGAAAGAGAAGTATCCCTTGTTTATTTACTAAGTTTCACTACCTTAAGTATGCTTTGGATTAATGAGATGTGACTTTTTCTTTCTAATAAGTATTTTACTAACTTTGAACATTTATAATGTTACTGAAAATCAGTTGTATATAACTATTTGTGGTAAAATGTATCAGTCTTGTGGAGAAACATTTTTTTAAAGAAAAATAGCAACATTATTTCTTGAAATGCATTAGTATGACAGACATCTTTAACCTATTATACAAATATAGATTCCTAATATTCTCAAAACTTCTGAGGAAGATGCCTTGCATTATTTTTCATCTTGGATTTTTCAAAACCAGAAATGGTAAAGATTAAAGGACCATCTTGTGATATGTGAAGACTTGCTCTTTGACTGGATTTTGGGTATCCTCCACTTAAATAAATGCATGTTCTTGTTACAAATGGTCTTTTATCTAATATGGGCACAGTTGTTGCATCTCAAGTGAGAATTTGCATTTCAGGGAAGAGAATCAGCCTTTTTATTCTTCCCTACTATATGCTAAAGGATGCTTTTTGCAGAGCACCTATTTTGCTTGTGGTTTGACACTGGTCAAATGCCAGGCACCCACAAAGGGTGTTCACTCAGAAAAAAAAAAATAATAAAGAGGTCTTGAGTTGAGATGAGGACTGGGAGAAAACACTCTAAGGGCAAAACAGGTTCAAATTTAAAGGTATAAAGTAAATTTATTATTAACAAAGTCAGAGGAGGATAATGAGAAGTAAAATAAGCCTTTAAAACACCTTTTTTTCCCTCTCCAACTCCTCCCTCTTTCCCACCAACAGCGCAGGGAGATAGGGTGTGGGGAGTTTTGGTCAGTTTGTTACTCGAGATCTTTTTCAGTTCCTTCAGGGAGAAGAGTCTTTCTTCTGCTATGCTGTGGTAGGTTGAAGACTTGGTTGATGGATAAGTTGCTAACCCAATGGGAGGGCTGGTAACGCCTTTGCAATCGCATATTTAAAGGAAGGCAAGCGTGGGAAGTTCCTCTTTTGTTCTGGCCTCAAGGGCCGAGGGGTGGTCCAGAGGCAGAGGGCTCTGGGCCTGGGCTAAGCCCCCTTCTTCCCCCCTTGGCATATTGGCATTACAGGGCTGGCCCTACCCCCCAGGGGAAAGCTGTCCCAGCTGCATATGCAGTGTGTAACCCAGACTGTGTGGCTGAGATGATCTGAAGTCACAAGACCCTACACAGACCTGGTGGGGCCAGTGGGCCCTTCCCCTGCCAGGTCTGCATGGCCGAGACTCCATCTGAAGCCGCTGTGACCTCCCACATGAGGCTGGTGGGGCATCCCTGCATCCAGCACAGCTCACACCAAAACCAAAGAAACACCACATGCTGCAGCCAACAAAGATACCCTTTTCTTTCAAGTCAGCAAGGAAGAAAGAGAAAGTAAAGTCACATGGGAAGAAGCTGGACATGGCGACTCCAAGGTCAGAAATGGAAGGGAAGGGCAAGACCACATGGGGTGGAAGCTAACTGATGGCAGGAAAAGAAGGCAGTCGCACTTCCAGCATGGAGATTAAAAATCCTTCTTGCAAGCCATAGAAAAAAACTTTAATCCATTTGAAGAAGAACTTGGGGAGATGGGAAATTCTTTTGCAGCCTGTGATTTTAAAGAGAGGCCCATTCCAGGCCACACAGAAGTTGTGAGAAGCTGTTAGAGATTCAGAGCAGAGAATCTTTGCTTTCAGGCTGAGATAACTCATCCCTAAAAGACTAAAACCGCATGATTTTTTCTGTTCCCCATGACCTGGCAGTGTGGGAAGACTGCAGGGTTTTCATGGGAAAGATACCTTTTTTCATTGCAACAAATTGTTTTTCCCTGTGGACTGTTGGTTTGTGAAGATTCTGTGGCACAGCAGAAGAGCCTTTTTTCCTTAAGCATAAAAAGACTCTTAAAAAAGTGCAACTCTGACCAAATTCCATGTTTTGTTTTGTTTCCACTTGTGAGAGGTTTGTGGTAAAGAGGGAAGCACTGGGAAAGAAAGGAGTTTAAAATTTGCTTTGATTTCTGATCATTTCCTTTTTTTCACTTTTTGTTCTGTCAGTAATAAACTTTTCTTTATATTGCAACTGTTAAAGCGTAGACCTGTTTTGCCCGAAAGTTCTTTTCCATTTTCCTCAATAAATCCATATTCCCCTTATGCACATATTTCATGTGCTTGGCGCTTACACCAGTGTCAAGCTGTGACATAAGCCTTGAGTCCTTCCCACGGACAAAACAGTCTTCCCAAAATTGCTGTGGCGGGGGTCACTTATCCAGGGGGTGCAGTCTTTTAAGGATAGGCTACTCTAGTTTGAAGCAAGGGCCTTCTCTCTCTATCTTTGGGAGCAGGGGCCTTCTCTGTCTATTCAGGTCTTCCGCTGGATCACAGTTTCTTCTGGCATCCACCCACTCCAGCATGACCACTTTTCCCAAAGGCTGTGAGTGGATCTCTGCATCCCCCGTGGACTTCATGAATTACTGGAACACAGTTTGTTTTATCATGGTCCTCACAATGGCTTGCAGAGGAATTTTGGCTCCGAGTGGCTTGGAGCACTTCCTCCCCCACCTTCTCCCCTGACCTTGGTGCTGCCATGTTGTTCTTTCTTACATGTCCTCACTTCCTCCTCTATCTAGAGGAAAAACTGCTGCTCACAGGTACCATTGCCAACAAGTTCTACTAAATCAAAGGTTTTTGCATCATCCCACAGCGCTGAGAAGTTGATTTTGTCTAGGTTCTGTGTTGGGGAATCACTTGCCATGTTTCCACTGTTGGTCACGGGGCCCCACTGCCACCACGTGGGCGATGCTGGCTGCCGCGGCGCTGGCGCTGTTTAATGCCTCTATTCATGCTGCGCGTTGGGAAGGAGAAGCCACTGCCTCTGCCCTTCCATCCATGGCATGGCTGGCTCAGGGTGCCAGGCAGGCAGGGTTCAGCACAGGCCGTACTGGGATGCCCCAGCAGCTGTGGGACATTGCCTTCCCTGGAAGAAACTGCACCTGCACTGTTTTGATTTCTTTCTTGAATACGTCATCACAGAGGTGTTACCAATTTCTCTAGTTGGGCCAGCAGCATGTCCACCTTCAGCCATCAGAGATTGGCTGTGCTGGGCATGGTGGAAGTTTTCAGCAGCTTCTCACAGAAGCTACTTCTGTGCCCCACCCTGCTGCCAGGCCATGCAAAACCAATGCACTTAATCTGCTCTTTTCCTGCATTAGATGCAGAGTGGGAGAGTTGGTGACATGGAGGAGGGGAGGAAGTCACAGAATTGATGTGTTCATGGGAGACAGTACTTGAGATGGACAAGAAGTCTGAGTACACATACAGACAAAAAGAGGAAAAAGCTGACCATGTTTTTAGGTTGACTGGATGCTATCCATCTACCAGTGATTTTGGAAATATTACCTGAACAAAAGAAATGTAGCTATGAGTGCTTTCAAGGACTCTTAATAATGAGGAGTTTCAAACAAGTTGAAGCAAGAAAATTTTGTCTGGTTTGAAAATGCATCTCATTGAAAGTTTAAATTCTGTTGAGTTTCATGAAAACCCTTTCTACTTGCTATTGCAGTATCAGTGGGATCTGATACTGCATCATTTTGTCAGCAGAAAGTTGTTTTTCTGGAAACTCTCATTAAGGAGTCATGTACTGGTCTGCACTGGATTCTGTGGGAAAGGCACTGACTGTTAATGAGCTCGGTCTGGCAGGCAGGAAAGCAATAGGGAATGGAAAATACCAGTATAAAAAGAGAACCAGGAAAAAAGGGGCATACTGCTTTTAAGAGGTATACAAGAAGCCTCAGGAATATTCCCTTAGACCCCAGAATGTTTTCTTTCTATTTTCAGTTTGTTCTTCATCTTTTCCATGTTCCTTTCCCTTTTTGCCTCTAAAAAATCATTCATTTTCATGTAAAGTCGTAGGAGTATAGTGAAAGGAAGAGAGCTGGGTTAGGTTAAGTATAGTTTCATATTCAAAGGCATTGCATGCATATGTTGCAAGTGAGCTGGCTAGATAGAAGCAGATACCTTTCCTCCTGCCTTGTTCTGCTTGGTGTCTCATGTGCTTTTAAGATAAATTAATCCAGAGGGATACTTCCTCTAGACTGTGAATTTACTGGAGAGAAGGCAAACCTGAAACTAAACTGTTCGCTGAATGCATTTATGAAATATGCTTGCATGCATTTCAAAGGTATGTATGGGAAACTTAAAGAACAATTGGAAATTGGAACCTAAGGTATTATCTTTGTCCATGTATGTGTATCATGTTACTAGAAGATGTTATATTTCTTATTACTTATTTCTTATTGGGAGCTTCCAGGGTAGGCTGCTTGTGGAAAGTTTTGGAAGTTTTAGTCTCTGAGTCAAGGACAATTGTACTGTAGAGGTTTACTTCCCCAAAAATTGTTGGAAATGATCAGCTCTATTGTTGAAGTGTATGATGATGGAGATTTATTTTAATATATGTATAAAATAATCTGGTGCTCAGACCTTCTTGGGCTTGCAAATGCATGTTAGACCAATGTGCAGTTCATAACTGATAATTAAGTTGTTTCTGTAGGTTTGTAATATCTCCTGGTGTTAGTTCCAGTGGAGAATGATTGAGGTAGTTAAAGAGTTAAAATGTAAGAATGCTTTCAGTTATTTTTTTTTTTAATGAATCTTCAGAAAAAACAGTTCCCCCAAATTTAGTTGCTACTTGAACTCAGTGTTTATCCTTATTGATAAAATTTGTAGTTGTTTTTGTAAAGCAAGATCACCTGTTGCCTGCTTAAACTCCTTTTACAATTCTTTCATGCTTATGGTTTCAGCTTTTTGTTACAAAAGTTTGGTAGAGGAGTACATCATAAGATTTTTCTCCTTATTTGTGGAATTATTAATAATATCTACATTATAAGATAACTGACATTCATGTGGGCTTTTGGATTTCATTTAAAGCTTGTGAAGTTTTATTGTTAACGATTCAAACCACTGTGCCTTCTTGGAGGTATATCCCATTTTTCATTTGGTTTCTCAAGCATTCTAAGAAACCTGATCTTGTTTTTTAAGTGCAGATTTTGAAATTAATTTTTATACCTGTGTGGTATAAAGAGTGTGACCGTAATAATGCTATAATACTGGTGCATCATTATACTGTAAAATTTGCTTTTGTAACCTCAAATCATCACATCTGACAAGCTCACACTTCTAGTGTTCAGTTAGAGAGTTAATGCATTGTGACAATCCTATTGTTTGCTTTTTAGTGCATTTTAATGATGATTGCTGTTTCTACTTTCTAGTGTGACAAATGGCGGCACAGTGTGTGACAAAGGTGGAGCTGACTATTGCCTGCAGCAATCTCTTGGATAAAGACGTTGGTTCCAAGTCAGACCCTCTGTGTGTGCTTCTCCAGAACACAAGTGGTCAGCAGTGGTATGAGGTACAGCCTGATGCGTCTCACAGATCTCCTTAAAACACATTCTGACTTGTTGGACCTTTTAAAACAGTATAGCGTATGATTTCATTAAAATATTTTCATTTTATACCAGCACTTCTGAATACTTTTCGTTAGATTATGTCTCTAATAGTTATATGGGCAGCACACTAATAATCATTTGCCATTAAATACATACAACTGTCTGATTTATAGCACTGTTCCCCAGCCATGTGTGGACCAACAGAAGAAGCCTTCTAAGTGCTTAAATGTGTTTTTATAAATACAGTACTCCAAAACTAGGGTCTCATCCTGGATTTGACAATATAGGATTTTATGTTGGTTTTCCCTGTGCGGAAATAGGTCCCACCTTAGAGGAAGTGATGAAAAATAGGTCAAGTATCCCTAACTTAGAGCAGTGGGTTTTGCAATATAATGTGTATATATAATATTTGGTAATACAATTTATTTTTGATGAAAGATTTGTAGAAATATACTCCATTGTACTTTGAATGTATTTAATAATACGGTATTTGATTTGCTTGCTTGTTTAGTTTGTGAAATATCAAATAAAGTGGTATCTTTCTAATTTCAGGTTGATCGCACAGAAAGAGTTAAGAATTCCTTGAACCCAAAGTTTGCCAAGAAATTCTTAATTGATTATTATTTTGAGCTTGTTCAGAAACTTAAGTTTGGGGTATATGACATTGATAACAAAACCTATGATCTGAGCGATGATGACTTCTTAGGAGAATTAGAATGTACACTGGGACAGGTAAGTATGCAGATGATTTCCCCTAGAATCTGCTTTTCATCCAATGCAAGCAGTGATCCTAGTTCTGCTGGCTGTAGATTTGCTTCTATTTTCTGGTCATATTCTGCTATTGATGCTATCACAAGTGGGCAACTTCTTTTTAACTTGTTCTTTTGAATAGATCCTTCAAAGTCACTTGGGATTTTTCCTGCTCTGCATCTTAAGTATTTTTATTTTAAATGCATTATAAAGATACAGGCATTATGAATTGAAATTCAGTGTCAATTAAAAATTAATAATTAATTTTTAAAGTAAAGAAGGACCTGTAGAGTGAACATGCTTCTGAGGAAGCATTTCTTGAATAAGGTAAAATAAAATCAGCTGGAGACTGTCCAGGGGAAGGCTTATGGGGTTTTTTTGAGTGACAGACATTGTGTTTATAAATCTGTTTGCTGAATGCATTTATGAAAAATGCCTTGCATGCGTTTCAAAGGTATGTATGGGAAACTTAAAGAACAATTGGAAATTGGAACCTAAGGTATTATCTTTGTCCCCGTATGTGTGTCATGTTACTAGAAGACATTTTATTTCTTATTACTCCTGAAGCTCTGCATGTGTTCATCTGCATGAAGTAAATCTAATGCTGTCATTTCTACAATAAAGGAAAAATTCCTAAAATGAAAACACCTCACTAACTTGTTTAATTCCTTTGAAAATCTATTAAGTTGTGTTAATAATGCTTGATACTCAAATTTTGTCTTGGCAGATAGTTTCTAGCAAGACTCTAACAAAACCATTAGTACTTAAAAATGGCAAACCTGCTGGAAGAGGAAACATTACGGTAAGACAGTTAAGAAATAAATGTCTTCAGAGTTCATCCTTAATTGTTTCTGGGTTTTATTTTTAGTTAGTGCTTGAATGCAGTGAGTATTCTACAGTGTTGTAAAAAGCATTGTAAAGCATTTTTTTTCCTCCACTAATATATTCTGTCATCCAATAGCAGCCCACTTTCTGTATTGTAAGTCCCATTGCATACATCATTAGGGAATCCAGTGGGCTCCTGTTTGGGGCATACCTTTGCCAGTGCCATCATTTATGGTAAATAGATTGAATGGAATCCCAGTGTCAAATCAAATTGTTCCTCTTTCTTCTCACCCCCCATTTTTTAATGCTTCATTTGCGAGAAAATGTGGGGGTTTTTTTAATGGACCTGTCATAGGAATGCTGTGAATGAGAAAACTGTTGTTCCTAAATAAAACTAAGTATTTTGTTTCCCTACTTAGATTACAGCAGAAGAAGTAAAGGATAACAGGGTTGTTGTACTGGAATTAGAAGCAAGGAAACTGGACAATAAGGTATTTAAGTGATTTCTGTTTCTTTGATAAAATGGTAAAATCAGATTCTCGTCAAAGCAGGAAACATTTGAGTATTCATTCTCATTTTTGCTTAAAAAATAAAATGTACTAAGGTTTTACTTACACTAGAAAAGGAATTGCTACAGTGCAACTTCATTGACTGTTCTGGAATGAATTGCAATGGATTTCTAAGTAATTTCTAAGTAATAAATGCATTTCAAGTGTAGCCCATGAACAACATGCTCCCATTTAAATGTAAATCCTTACATTTATTCNATGCTCCCAGTTAAATGTAAATCCTTACATTTATTCATAAATATAAGGGAGTTTTGGTATATCTATTAGTTTGAATGGCTATATAAATGGTTGCCCATTATCTCTTTGAAATAAATGGTGAAGAGTATACTTGGTATATATAAATTGGTTATGTTTAATATTGGGGTGGCTATATAAGACTTTTAAAAACAAAACTAGAAAAATAATATAAAAATGTTTTTATTTTTACTTTTCGATTTAATGATAATTTTTTTGAAGTGGATGAAATCGTTAGTTTTCTGTCTATCCATTGTAGTACTTATTAGTATAAGTATTCTTTTGCTTGAACTGTCAGGTGTTTGATATATGGACATTTTTATCCTAAATTGAAGGACATTCCCCACTTTCTTTTTCTCTTTCACAGGTGGTTATATAATCAGGCTTGCAATTCCTCATCTAAAGCTTTTGTTCCCTGAATTTACTTTTTGTTACTCTAATTGTGTGTGTTAACTAGAATTTAATGGTATTCATGCTACAGGCTGCTCTGATATAATTGCATGCTATTTAAATACAGGATTTTTTTGGAAAGTCAGATCCTTATCTGGAATTCCACAAACAGACTGGAGATGGAAACTGGTTGATGGTTCACAGAACAGAGGTAGGATATTTTCAGTTAACAAATAAGAGGTTAAGGTTATTTAATTTACAGTGTATCACAGCACTAGAGATACAATGCCTTACAAAAAGAGTTGGCTGGCCTGGGAGTTGACATGCAGACTAGTTAGAAATTACATCATCTCTTCCACTGATTTTTCTGGGAAATCTACCTTATTCTTCTTATACTGATTTTGATTTATGCCATTCTATTTGGAAGGAAAACACATTTTGTTTTTCTTTGACTTTCAGCTATCTAGTAGAAAACAAAGAACTGCATACTCACACAGGTACATTTGTCTCAGTCCTACCCATTGCTGAGGTAGGATGTTGGCATTCCTGACTCTGCTGTTCTCAGGAAAATGTCACCTGGCTGTACCCTGTGCTAATGAAAGCAATGGTGCTCAATGCTCAGATAGCAAGGGCAAGCCAAGGAGAATGCAGAGTGAGAGAAAACATGCTTGAGCAGCAGCAGCCTTTCACCCAGGAGGAGGTGTAGGGGTCCTGTGACAGCAACCACCAGGCTTAGAGTAGTTTCAAAAAGTTCTCACTATAGTGGCAGCTCAGGGCCCAGTCACAGCTGAGGTGCTGTGCCTAGCGAAAGTGGTGACTGTATTCTTTTTGTATGGATATTGAAGAACTATAAATCCTATTGATCAGACTTAGAAAAATAGTTTCTCTCATGAGATGGTTCTTCTGCTTAAGGTGCNATCTTGTTCTTTTGTAAGATCATTATTTGTTGCATCAGGTATATTTACAATTACTTAACAGCTGACAAATTTTCAAGATCCTTCAGTATTATTTGTAAATAACACTTATTTAGTATTCGGCTTGAGAGGCCTTTTGCACTGTTTTTGCTCTACTACACCATGAGTTTCTTGAGGGCACATTTCCGTAAATGACATTTC
>VZTN01001464.1:8521-20751 GCA_013400515.1 Erpornis zantholeuca | reverse complement strand
GTGGGGCACACAGGGATGTGGGGCTGGAGATGATGTGGGGCACACAGGGATGTGGGGCTGGAGATGATGTGGGGCACACAGGGATGTGGGGCTGCATGTCCTGACCCAGGAGGCAGTTTCAGTTTGGGAGGTGAAATTCCAGCCTGTGCCTGCTGGGAATGTGGGACGCAGCTCCAGGAGGTTCAAGGTCCTTGTGCAGTTATAAAAAACAACCAAAAAGCCCCAAACCAAAGAGCCCCACAGGCCCCAGAGCAGCCCCAGTTCCTCCTGGTGTTGTTGGCACATGGGCACATCCTCGTTAAGGATTTTAGCCCAAATTCCTGGGAATGCTGCAGGGCAGAGCAGCTGGCAGCACACCTGGCACCGTGGGGAACCCCAAAAACGTGTGGGGAACCCCAAAAACGTGTGGGGAACCCCAAATGTGTGGGGAACCCCAAAGGTGTGGGGAAGGATGGATGGGGACAGGGTGGAATTCCAGGGAAGGGAAGGAGCATGTCCTGCCAAGGTGAGCTGTGGCTCACTGAGGCATCCCCGGGGCCTTGCCGAGGTGCCCTGGGTGCAGTGCCAGCCTGGGGCACCCATCCCAGCCTGGGCAAGGCTGCTGTGGGATTTGCAGCTCTTCTGCCAGATGGAGACTGGCAGGCTCCGAGTAAATCCCGGGATTTACTGAGACAGGGCTGGGGGTGGTGCTGGGGTGGGGGGCGTGGGGGAGGGAGCCCAAGGAGGGGACAGAGCTCTGCCCTGGGCACAGAACAGGGACATGGAATCCCAGGATGGTCTGGGTGGGAAGGGAGCTGGGAGCCCCTCCAGTGCCAGCCCTGCCAGGGCAGGGACACCTCCCACTGTGCCAGGCTGCTCCCAGCCCCAATGTCCAGCCTGGCCTTGGCCACTGCCAGGGATCCAGGGGCACCCACAGCTGCTCTGCCAATCCCATCCTTGTGCCAGGGTGTGCCCACCCTTCCTGGGATGCTGGAAGTCCAAAGGAAGCCCAGGAATGGGTGAAGGGCAGGAAGGAACCTCGGGGTGTGCTGAGGGCTGGGCACGGGGGGAGCTCACCTGGGGGTGTTGGTGGCTGCTGAGAGCTCAGCTGAGTGCAGCTGCTCCAGCTGCCCTCCACGTGCAGCTGCCCTTGGCTTTCTCTGTTCCCTTGGTTGTTTGTAATTGAATCACAGAATTGTTTGGGGTGTGGAAAAGCCCTTGGAGCCCATTGATTCCAACTGCTGCCAGCGCTGCCAAGGTCAGCTCTGCCCAAGTGCCACATCCAAATGGGTTTTAAATCCCTCCAAGGATGGGCACTCCAAACCTCCCTGGGCAGTTCCAAGGCCTGAGCTCCCTTTCCATGAGGAAATTCCCAAATCTCCACCCTGAGCCTCCCCTGGCCCAGCCTGACCCCTTCCCTCTCCTCCTGTCCCTGTTCCCTGCCAGCAGAGCCTGACCCCCCCCCGGCTGCCCCCTCCTCTCAGGGACTTGTGCAGAGCCACAAGGTCCCCCCTGAGCCTCCTTTTCTCCAGGCTCAGCCCTTTCCCAGCTCCCTCAGGAATTCTCCAGGCCCTTCCCAAAGCTCCCTGGCAGTGTCCAGGGGGTTCTGCTGCCTCAGGAAGGCCCCAGGCCCTTGAAGGTGCTCAGTTCCCTTCAGGAACCTTCCTGCAGCAGCAGGTGCCGGTGCTGGGAGCAGAGCTGAGGCTTTGGCACACAGGAATTCCCGGGATAACCTGGGATAAGTCCTCCTGAGCCATTTAGGGCTTGTCTGAGGGACAGTGGCAGTGTCACCAGCCAGGCTGGGAGAGCTCACCTGGAGAAGGGAAGGATCCAGGGAGAGCTCAGAGCTCCTTGCAGGGCCTGAAGGAGCTCCAGGAGAGCTGCAGAGGGACTGGGGCCAAGGCCTGGAGGGACAGGAGGCAGGGAATGGCTTCCCTCTCACAGCACTCTGCTTCTCTGTTCCTGAAGTCATCGTGATGGGATTATTTCACATTATTTTCCTTGGCTCTGCTGCCTCATCCCAGCCCATGAGGCCTTTGGGGTTCATGGAATTTTCCAAGCGCTGGGGCGGCTGGAGGGCAGTGGCAGAAGAAGGGGGACAAGGGGGGAATGTCACTGTGCTCCACCCCAAAGGCAAAATGCCATCTCCTGGCCCTGGCATCGGGCAAAGGGAGGATGAGGAAGGGGCTCAGGAGGAGTGGGGAGAGTCGGGAGCTGCTCCCAGCTCTTGGATCTCTTCCCAGAAATGCTCGCTGGATAATGTGGATGCTCCTCCCTGGGTCTGGAGCGAGGGACAGGGACATGGTGGGTCCATCCCAGCTCCTGTTCCAGTGTGGGATGGGTGGGAAGGAGGGAATGGGAAGGAGCTGGGCTCATCCCAGTTCCAGTCTAGGATGGATGGGATGTAGGGAATGGGAAAGAGCTGGGCTCATCCCAGTTCCAGTCTAGGATGGATGGGATGTAGGGAATGGGAAAGAGCTGGGCTCATCCCAGTTCCAGTCTAGGATGGATGGGATGTAGGGAATGGGAAAGAGCTGGGCTCATCCCAGTTCCAGTCTAGGATGGATGGGATGTAGGGAATGGGAAAGAGCTGGGCTCATCCCAGTTCCAGTCTAGGATGGATGGGATGTAGGGAATGGGAAAGAGCTGGGCTCATCCCAGTTCCAGTCTAGGATGGATGGGATGTAGGGAATGGGAAAGAGCTGGGCTCATCCCAGTTCCAGTCTAGGATGGATGGGATGTAGGGAATGGGAAAGAGCTGGGCTCATCCCAGTTCCAGTCTAGGATGGATGGGATGTAGGGAATGGGAAAGAGCTGGGCTCATCCCAGTTCCAGTCTAGGATGGATGGGATGTAGGGAATGGGAAAGAGCTGGGCTCATCCCAGTTCCAGTCTAGGATGGATGGGATGTAGGGAATGGGAAAGAGCTGGGCTCATCCCAGTTCCAGTCTAGGATGGATGGGATGTAGGGAATGGGAAAGAGCTGGGCTCATCCCAGTTCCAGTCTAGGATGGATGGGATGTAGGGAATGGGAAAGAGCTGGGCTCATCCCAGTTCCAGTCTAGGATGGATGGGATGTAGGGAATGGGAAAGAGCTGGGCTCATCCCAGTTCCAGTCTAGGATGGATGGGATGTAGGGAATGGGAAAGAGCTGGGCTCATCCCAGTTCCAGTCTGGGATGTAGGGAATGGGAAGGAGCTGGGCTCATCCCAGCTCCTGCCCTGGCCTGGGATGGATGGGAAGGAAGGAATGGGGAGGAGCTGAGCTCCTCCAGTGCAGTTCTGGTGCTCCATGTCTCACTCTGGACAGATTCCGGTCCCATTTGGGGCATTTTTCCCACTTTTCCAGTCAATGCAGAGATTCCCATCAGGAGCCTCCATGTCCTCCCTCCCTCTGGTGCCCACCCAGAGCTCCTGGCCACGAGCCCCTCCCCTCTGCAATCCTCCTGTGCCCGCTGTGTTTTCCCAGAGCCTTTTGGGATGAGCTCTGTGCTTCCAGGCTCTCCCCAGCAGGCCTGGGATTTGTCTGTGGGATTGATCCCAGCCCCCTGTGCCCACGCAGGGATTATCCCTGGGGCCTGCCTGGCTCCCTGAGCTCCAGCAGCTCTGGGAATGTCGCTGGGGCTCGGGGGGAGTTCCTACCATCCTTCCTCCCCCCAGCTCTGTGCATCCCAAACAGCCTTGCCTTAATCCATGCCCAAGTTTGGAATGCTTACGGCGTCTTTTCCCAATTTTCTGCCCATTAGGTTGTGGTTTTGGGGGGTTTGGGGTGGTTTTTGCTGGGATTGGCGTGGCTGGAAGCAGCTGTGCTGCTGAAATCCCCGTGGGGACAGGGTCAGTATGGACACAGCTCAGTATTCCTGACAATCCCAGCGGGACAGGAAGCTGATGTTGGAGAAAATGTTGGAATTTTCGGTGGTTCTGTCGAATTTCTCGTTAATTCCCGTTTTTTCCTGTTTTTCAATCGTTTGTTGTTGATTTTCCCATGACCTTGGCTCCGTGTCTGACCCCTTGTGTGTCGTCTGGGTGCTTTGGGGTTGTTTATTTCCTCGTTGAACTCTTTAAGGGTTGTTTTTTTTTGTCCATCCTGGTAAATCCCAAGATGTTTGGCTGGACTGGGGGTCACTCACTCGCTGAGGGTTTGCAAAAACCGAAACCTACGCCGGAGATGGAATTTGTTTGGGTCAAATTGCAAGTTTTGTTGCTTTTCTGGGAAATGAGGGCTTTGCTGTGGGGGAGGTGAAGCTGTTTTGGGTGCCCATGGCCATGCTCAGGGTGGCTCTGCACTGGTGGCTCTCCCATTCCCTTGGGGACAGGAACTGGGATCATCCAGACAGGTCCTGGATGCTGCTCCTGCATTCTGGAGTGCTCCCTGCAAACATCAGGGGAGCACAGGGGAGGGGGAGGCTGCCCCTGAGCCCCCTCAGGTGAGACCCAGCCCTGGGGACACAGCAGCAGCACCTGGAGCTGCTGGAGAGAGCCCAGAGAGGCCCCGGAGCTGCTCCAGGGCTGGAGCCCCTCTGGAGCCAGGCTGGGAGAGCTGGGAATGTTCCCCTGGAGAGGAGAACCATCCAGGGAGAGCTCAGAGCTCCTGCCAGGGCCTCAAGGAGCTCCAGGAGAGCTGCAGAGGGACTGGGGCCAAGGCCTGGAGGGACAGGAGGCAGGGAATGGCTTCCCAGTGCCAGAGGGCAGGGCTGGATGGGATGTTGGGAATTGGGAATTGCTGGCACAAGGGTGGGATTGGCAGAGCAGCTGTGGGTGCCCCTGGATCCCTGGCAGTGGCCAAGGCCAGGCTGGACATTGGGGCTGGGAGCAGCCTGGCACAGTGGGAGGTGTCCCTGCCATGGCAGGGCTGGCACTGGAGGGGCTCCCAGCTCCCTTCCCACCCAAACCATTCCCTGAGTCCACAATTCCCAGTTTTCCTGGCAGAGCAGCATCAGAGATGAATGTTTGCTCTCTCAAGTGTGAGCTGTCATTCCCAGGCTGGGAGCTCCACGTGTGCAATGTGCCAGGCACATCGGTGAGGAGCACTCCAGCTGGAGTCTCCTCTGCTCCACAGGATGGAGAATTCATCCTTCTTCCTCCCATGAGGCTTTCCTGCCTTCCTCAAAGTCCAAATGATCCAAGGATTTCAGTTGACTTCTTTTGGGAGATGGGGGATTTCAGGCTGGTGGAGGTGGAGGAGCTCCTCAAGTCCCTTGGAAAACTTCCAACCTTGTCCTGTGCTCCCCAGGATTCCCTCCCAGGGTGGCTCCCAGGGCCCAGCCCCTGCCCCAGCTCTGTTGGCTTTGGGTGGAGGAGCAGAGTTGTGTTTCCTTCTGGGAAGGATCCGAGGGAGCAGCATTTCCCAGCCCTTCCCGTCAAACAGAGCCTCTGCCACTGCCTGGGGTGTGGCTGTGCCTTGGCTTCGGGGAATCCTGGAATGGTTTGGGTGGGAAGGGAGCTGGGAGCCCCTCCAGTGCCAGCCCTGCCATGGCAGGGACACCTCCCACTGTGCCAGGCTGCTCCCAGCCCCAATGTCCAGCCTGGCCTTGGCCACTGCCAGGGATCCAGGGCCCCCCACAGCTGCTCTGGGCCCCCTGTGCCAGCCCCTGCCCACCCTCCCAGCCAGGAATTCCTTCCCAAAATCCCATCTGAAGCTCCTCTCTTTCAGCTTAAGCCATTCCCTGCTTCCTGTCCCTCCAGGCCTTGTCCCCCTCCCCACTTGGCAATCTGGATTCTCCAGGAGCTTCCACCGAAATGGGGAATTTCAGTTGTGCTTTGTACTGATTTCTACCCAATATCACATCTACATCTCCCCACTTTAGCTGAAACCCCTGGGATAAGCTGGGAAGGGTCCTGAGTCCTGCTGAGCTCCAGGAGCTGGCCTGGAATCACTGATCCTGGTCCTGGTCCTGGTGCTGGTCCTGGTCCTGGTGCTGATGTTGGTGCTGGTCCTGGTCCTGGTGCTGGTGCTGGTCCTGGTGCTGGTGTTGGTCCTGGTGTTGGTCCTGGTGTTGGTCCTGGTGTTGGTGCTGGTGCTGGTCCTGGTGCTGGTGCTGGTCCTGGTCCTGGTGCTGGTGTTGGTGCTGGTCCTGGTGTTGATCCTGGTGTTGGTCCTGGTGCTGGTCCTGGTGCTGATGTTGGTGCTGGTCCTGGTGCTGGTGCTGGTGCTGATGTTGGTCCTGGTGCTGGTGCTGGTGCTGGTCCTGGTGCTGGTCCTGGTGCTGATCCTGGCACAGCCAGAGCCGAGCACTGTCAGCAGCAGGATTGGGCTGGGATCAGCTCCGGGCACAGGTGGCACCTAGAACCATGGAATCCTGGAACATGCTGACCCTGGGACCCCCAGGGATCACAGATCCAGCTCCTGGCCCTGCACAGACACCCCAACAATCCCACCCTGTGTGTTCAGGGTGGGCTGGGTTTGGGGCCCCTGGGTGTTGCTGGGGTGGGTTTGGGGCCCCTGGGTGTTGCTGGGGTGGGTTTGGGGCCCCTGGGTGTTGTGGGGTCCCTTGGGAGCAGTGGCAGGAGCTGTGGGAATGTGTTAATGCTGGTAATCCCCAGGCAGGCTCGGAGCTGGCACCAGCACTCCCTGGTGCTCCCATTCCCATCTCCCTGCTCATTGCTAAGGATTAGAGGTGAGGAGCTGCTCCAGGGCACTGGGGCACGGCTGGGACTGCGGCTGGAGCCTCTGGGGTCATGTGTGCCAGGGGGTTTGGGGGGAGCAGGGTGGGCATTCCTGAGCCTGGGCAGAGCAGGGTGGGCATTCCCAAACCTGGGCAGAGCAGGGCGGGCACTCCCGAACCTGGGCAGAGCAGGGCGGGCACTCCCGAACCTGGGCAGAGCTGGGCGGGCATTCCCAAACCTGGGCAGAGCAGGGTGGGCATTCCTGAGCCTGGGCAGAGCTAGGTGGGCACTCCCAAACCTGGGTAGTGCTGGGTGGGCACTCCCAAACCTGGGTAGTGCTGGGTGGGCACTCCCAAACCTGGGCAGAGCAGGGTGGGCACTCCCAAACCTGGGCAGAGCTGGGTGGGCATTCCCAAACCTGGGCAGAGCTGGGTGGGCATTCCTGAGCCTAGGCAGAGCTGGGTGGGCATTCCTGAGCCTGGGCAGAGCAGGGTGGGCATTCCTGAGCCTGGGCAGAGCAGGGTGGGCACTCCCAAACCTGGGCAGCGCTGGGCTCCTCTCCAGGCTGTGTGCTCAGGCTGAGGGACAGCTCCAGGCCCTGGGGAGCTGCTGGTGCTCTGTGGGAGCTGTACCTGCTTCAGAAATTCCCTGCTGCTTTGGGAAACGCCCATGAGGAAGCTGAGGGCTCCAAGGCAGGGTCGCTTCCCCATCCCAGAGCAGTCTGTGCTCAGTGAGGTTTCAGTTCCCCTCAGCTTCGGCCTCGTCCTCCTCACTGGCGAGGGCCCTTCCCTCATGGAGGGGAATCCCTTCTGCAGCACAGATCCTGTGAGGAGCTGGGAAGGGCCTGGAGCCCCAGGAGGAGCTGAGGGAGCTGGGAAGGGCCTGGAGAATTCCTGAGGGAGCTGGGAAAGGGCTGAGCCTGGAGACAAGGAGGCTCAGGGGGGACCTTGTGGCTCTGCACAAGTCCCTGAGAGGAGGGGGCAGCCGGGGGGGGTCAGGCTCTGCTGGCAGGGAACAGGGACAGGAGGAGAGGGAAGGGCTCAGGCTGGGCCAGGGGAGGCTCAGGGTGGAGATTTGGGAATTTCCTCATGGAAAGGGTGCCCAGCCCTGGCACAGGGGTAGGGTCCCCATCCCTGCTGGCATTTCAGAGCCGTGCAGATGTGGCACTCGGGGTCAGGGTCGGTGGCGTTCTCAGGGAATTCTCCAAGTTCCCATATTGCTGAGACATTTCCTCCTGTTTCAGTTCTGGTGGCTGAGGGAGGCCCCTGTGGAATCCCACCCAGTTCCCACCCCTCCATTCCATACCCAGCCATGCCCATCCCTGTCCCTCCCTGCAGTTCCCCCTGGGTGTGCCATGGGTGTGCCACGCTCCTGCAGCAGCTCTGGCCCTGCAGCCGCCGCTGCGTGGGACCAGGGAACAAAAGCTCCCTCTGCCCTCGTGGGAGGTGTTGATGCTGGCAGAGCCTGGCTGGAAATGATCCCTGTAGGGTCGAGACCAAGTGAGAGAGGGCTTGGATGGTTCCCTGTTCCCTGGCAGGACGTGGGCACCCACGTGGGATCCGTGAGGCACGGCCCTGGCTGGGTTTGGCTTTGGGGTTTCCCTCTGTCCTTGGCTGCCCTGCAGGGAATTGCCTGGCTCGGGTGGCACAGAGGCTGGCACTGAGACCTTTTGTCCTCCTGCAGCTCGGAGCTGCTCTGTGGCCGTGGCTGGATCCTGTCCCACTGTCCCTGGGCATCCCTGAGCCAGCTGGGAACAGCTCTGGAGCCAGGCTGGGAGAGCTGGGAATGTTCCCCTGGAGAGGAGAACCATCCAGGGAGAGCTTCCAGCACATTCCAGGGTCTCAGGAGAGCTGCAGAGGGACTGGGGCCAAGGCCTGGAGGGACAGGAGGCAGGGAATGGCTTCCCAGTGCCAGAGGGCAGGGCTGGATGGGATGTTGGGAATTGGGAATTGCTGGCACAAGGGTGGGATTGGCAGAGCAGCTGTGGGTGGCCCTGGATCCCTGGCAGTGGCCAAGGCCAGGCTGGACATTGGGGCTGGGAGCAGCCTGGCACAGTGGGAGGTGTCCCTGCCATGGCAGGGCTGGCACTGGAGGGGCTCCCAGCTCCCTTCCCACCCAAACCATTCCAGAATTCCCACATATTTTTCCCCCAGGGCAGGAGGGGCCATGGCAGCAGCCGGGGCTGTTTTTAGGCCGTGGGCAAACGTTGGCAGCCCCGTAATTATCACCTGGGGTGCCAGGGGAGCTGGGAATGGCTCCCCTGGGTTAGCATCAGGTAAAAATAGCAGAGGTTCCTCCCCAAAACTCTTTTAGCAGCTCTGGCCACAGAGCCGTGGCCAGACAGTGACACTCCCGATGGACACTGGGATCCTCCTCCTCCGGGGGGAGCTGAGCCACAGCTCCCAGCCAGCTCCAGGTCATGGAATCTCAGAGTCCCGGCATGGTTTGGGTGGGAAGGGAGCTGGGAGCCCCTCCAGTTGGCTTTGAGGCAGTTTGAGGTGGTTTGAGGCAGTTTTGAGGCGGTTTGGGGCGGTTTGAGGCAGTTTGAGGTGGTTTGAGGTGGTTTTAGGCAGTTTGGGGTGGTTTGTGGGGCTGTGGGGCCGTGTCCCCCAGGGATTTCTGGAGAAGTTTCCTGCTCAGCAGTGTCCCTGTCCTGCTGCAGCAGTGTCCATGTCCTGCTCAGCACTGTCCATGTCCTCCTGCAGCAGTGTCCATGTCCTGCTGCAGCAGTGTCCATGTCCTGCTCAGCACTGTCCATGTCCTCCTGCAGCAGTGTCTGTGTCCTCCTGCAGCAGTGTCCATGTCCTGTTGCAGCAGTGTCTGTGTCCTCCTGCAGCAGTGTCTGTGTCCTCCTGCAGCAGTGTCCATGTCCTGCTCAGCAGTGTCCATGTCCTCCTGCAGCAATGTCCCTGTCCTGCTGCAGCACTGTCCCTGTTCTCCTGCAGCAGTGTCCCTGTCCTGTTGCAGCAGTGTCCCTGTCCTGCTGCAGCAGTGTCCATGTCCTGTTGCAGCAGTGTCCATGTTCTCCTGCAGCAGTGTCCCTGTCCTGTTGCAGCAGTGTCCATGTCCTGCTGCAGCAGTGTCCCTGTCCTGCTGCAGCAGTGTCCCTGTCCTGCTGCAGCACTGTCCATGTCCTGCTGCAGCAGTGTCCATGTCCTGCTGCAGCACTGTCCATGTCCTGTTGCAGCAGTGTCCATGTCCTGTTGCAGCACTGTCCCTGTCCTCCTGCAGCACTGTCCATGTTCTCCTGCAGCAATGTCCCTGTTCTCCTGCAGCAGTGTCCCTGTCCTGTTGCAGCACTGTCCCTGTCCTCCTGCAGCAGTGTCCCTGTCCTGTTGCAGCAGTGTCCCTCTCCTGCTCAGCAGTGTCCATGTCCTCCTGCCAGGAACACCCCAGGTCCTTCCTGGGCCGAGCTCTCGGAAGCAGGCGGGGTTTTTTTAATTTGATTACTTCCTCTCCTGCTTTAATGTTTCCAAAGATAAACACAGCTCTCCCTCGGCACGGGGTCAGGGAGCAGCTGGGCTCTACCCAGGCTGTGCCGAGCCCGCTCCCAGCCCAGCTTTGTGCTGGGAAGGGTGGGAATCTCTCAGGATCTGTGTCCATGCTGGGCTGCTCCCTCTTCACCCACCATTCCCAGATCCCAGCATCTTCCCTGACTCTCTGGAGATGTCCTGGGTGCCATCTGTGTGTGTGATGAGCAGCACATTCCTCTGCCTGGGGGGATCAGAGTGGATAATTCTGCAGGATCCAGGCTGGTGGGAGAGCAGAGAACCTCACATTCCTTAAGCTTTTTTGGGATTTTCCAACCGGACTCTGTGCCGAGGATTTGCCAGCGTTGCTGATCTGCACCCCCAGGTCCTGGCAGGGCACCCAGCACTTGCTCCTGGCTCTCCCCAAGACTTCTCCTGAGTTTGAGAGGGATCAGGGAGAGGTTGAGTGGGATCAGGGAGAGGTTGAGAGGGATCAGGGAGAGGTTGGAGGAGTAATGAGCTCACAGGACAGGAGTGGTGTGACCCAGCCCCCCCTTCACCCACCCACATCCAGAGCCTCCCAAAGCCACAATTCCCTGAAATCCCTTGGGAATGGGAGCTCTGCTGCATGGAAGTGCTGAACTGGGAATGGCCCCAGGTCCCAGCACCCCACACTGGCCGGGCAGTGGTGACCCCAACACTGCTCTGGGATGTTGTAACTGGGAGTGAGTGACCCCGGGGTGATGTCTTAAATGGTTTACTAGGAACAGAGCCCAGGCAGGGATAAAGGAATCAAGGAGGGATTGGTTGGAAAGGCCTTCAGAGGTACACTCTGGGCTCCAGAGGCTCCTGCCTCAGTGCATCCCAGCATGGACAAGGACAGCTCCCGAGTTCTTCCCACTTGGATCTCAGCATCAATTCCCCAAGCAGGAGCCAGGCAAGGATGGAATTTGCCCAAGCTTGCCCCCCTGTCCCCAAGCTTGTGGTTTGCAGTTGTTGGGCCTAGGAGGGTCTGGGTGTCCTTGGCGAGCTGGAGAGGCTTTGTTGTGTGTGTGTGAGCATGAGAGAACAGCACTGAAGGAGCTCCAGGGAACTGCAGAGTGACCCTGGGCAGGGCAGGGCTGGCAACATGGAAAAGTTAAACCTAAGGCATCAGGGGTGCAGGGGTTTGCATCCTGTGGGAAGTGTTCTGTGGCTGGATGGAGCTTTTCCAGCCTGGAATTGCATGCAGACAGTTTGCTTCATCACCCAGCTCCGTGTCCCAGGCTGTGGGTGATCCTTATCTTTCCTGGGTGATCCTTATCTTTCCTGGGTGATCCTTATCTTCCCTGTGTCCAGCGGGTCAAGCACATCCTCAGCCATCACCGAGGTGACCATAAACACAGAATGAGGCACTTTTTCCTAAGTTTTTCCCTTTTTTTAGCTGCACTTGGGACAGGAATTGCTGTTGTGGGTGTGACTTTGTGGAGGTTTTTGCCCCAGATGCCCTTGGCAGGTGCAGAGGTGTCCCTGTCACCCTGCTCCTGCAGGCACCCAGGGCTTTGTCCTTCCTGAGCTCCCTGCCCTCTGGAATTGCACTCCAACTGTGGAAAATTATTCCTTGGGGTTTTTCATTGGCTTGTCCCATTCTGGGGGGCACAGCAACAGGAGGGAGGTGGCCTTGGGGGACAGCTGGAGGGGACACTGGGGCTCTGCTAAGTGCCACTTCAGGAAGAATTTCTCCATGGAGAGGATTACCCAGCATTGGAGCAGGGATTGCACTGCCCAGGGAGGTTTGGAGTGCCCATCCCTGGAGGTGGCACTCAGGGCTCTGGGCTGGGGACAAGGTGGGGACTGGGCACAGCTTGGCCTCGGTGATCCCAGAGGACTTTTCCATCCTCGGGGATCCCTGGAGCTGCCGTGGGTGGCACAGGGAGCTGCCAGCACCCAGCGTTGGTGCTGGTGGGGACAGGGCTGTCCCATGCCATGCTGGTGGCCGTTGGTGGCCAGGGTGGGCATTCCCAGTGGTGGCCGGAGCAGCAGGGCCACCCCCAGCCCCACAAATGCCCCTTTGTTCCCTGCAGAGAAAAGGCATTCTCCATGCCCTGGCGGGGACACGGCACCGGGAACAGAGGTCCCTTTGTCCCCCGGGCAGACACTGGGGTGTTGTTCTGGGTGGGCTTGGGGGCGGGGGGCTG
>VZTN01001462.1:3663-21468 GCA_013400515.1 Erpornis zantholeuca | reverse complement strand
AGAAGATAAACCCGGTACACCCTGCGAGGATTAACATGGTTGATAATCAGGCATTTTGGTAACATTACCAGCTCAATCTAAAAGTTTCATTGTAGGACCTAGCAGATTTGTGAGTTCAAGTTGGAAAGAAATGAGACTGGAAAGAAGTGAAAAGGGGAGCTTCATCTCTGAAGCTGCAATTGTGAGGTCTTGGGAAGTAAATTCAGTGCACTGACTTTGACCTGAAATGTCAAAGTGCTTATTCTTGTGCTTACTGTGACTCTGCTGAGTGGTGATCTTGCATTTGTTTGCCATCCAGAGAAACCTGTAGAATTAGGCAATTCCTAATTCCTCCTGAAAGGAAATCACTGTATTAGAATGCTAAGAGTGCAGCACTGGAATGTGCGTTTCCAGTAACTCATTCATTAGCACTGAATATCCAAAGAAGGAACGTGCTCACTGTAGGCTGACAAACTCAGACCATTTGGCAGGTTCTGAGGTTTTTCAGAGGTTGGCATTGTGACATGGGCTGAGCTTTTAACCTTGCCCACAACATTAATAAAATTTAAACTGAAAGAATACATACTCCAAGCAGGGCATGCTCCCAAGTTTGTGCCAAGGTCTAAGCCATGCTGTACCTCAGGACTCTGAGCTCTGAAGTGCTTATTAATTTTTCCCTGTAATTCTTAATAAAATTGTATTGCCACATGAAAGCAACAAGGGCCTCTCTGATAATTTACCCTCTGCAAGTTCAAATCCATGTTAGTGAAATGAACTGTCTGCCTTATATTTCAAAAGTAATGAATTCAATTTCTGCTGGGATTGTAATTTTATTAGAAATTCTGCGTATCTTCTCTTCTTATTATTTATGGGTCAAACGGATCATTATATTGATTGATCAACACTTAATTTGTTATTATCCATAAGTACTCAGCAAATAATGAAAATACCCAGTCACTTTGTTAAAGAATCATCAAAAGTGATAGTAATAAGATACTTTTCTAATTATTTTTTTGCATACGTGTAGATGAACCTTTGGCTGACCACTGAAACATCTGGTAGGCAAAGCTGAGCAGTAAAATAAATCATATATATACATACATAGACTAAAGCCTGCATTTTTAGCAGTGCTCACTGTAAAAATAAACAACATACAGGGCAGTAGAGTTTATGATAATGCTCTAAGGTAAAAATCTTGAGCGCAGCAACAAACTTCTGATGTTGTCATTCTAATCAGGCATTTCTGCAGCATAATCAGCTCAATGTAAAAATCAAAAGTCATGCACCTCTGTTCTAGGAACTAGGTCTGTACTTCACAGCTGGAAAGAGAAGAGACTGGGAATTTTGTTGTATTTATTTATATTTATTGATTTTTTAAATTAATAACTGATTCTCCTGGATTTGTTAGGCTCATTTTCTCCTAATTTCCACTGACTGACAGGAGTAAGAGTGAAACAGCATTCAGCCCAAGTAATGCATATGTTTTATACCATTAGATATAAGTCTTGACTAAGAGACCCTGGGCCTTATTTTCAAACGTTCTTAGTGCATAGAAATCCAATTGAAGCTTACAAAAGCTGAAAAGAATAGTGTTCCTGAAAATCAGCAACATTTTTCCTAGTGTGAATAACCAGCATCCACCATTAAGAGAACCTATAAATTAATTGTTCTGTGTCTCCACTGGCCTAAATACTGCCTAAAGTAAGAATACTCTTGTCATGATGCAAAGCAAAACTGAAAATAAAAATGCATTCCTTTTTATTTTCTGTCACAGTTATCTTATATGGACCAGAGTTAAATGCATTATAGATTAAAATTATTGGTTTATATATTTTATTGATAATGCAGAAAATAAGGCATCTCAATATATATCATGTGTTTTTTTTCTGAGCAGGTCTACAGGTGTGCTCAAATTATACCACAATGGGTTGTTCATGAACAGCAGCACCAATAAATGTGATGTTTTTTGCACCTTGTATCCCAGTTACCTTTACCTCTGCACAAAACCAACTCACTGTTCTTCTCTGAGCATATTCCATGATGTGCTTGCATGTGAGACTTGTAATTACTTCATGTGTCTCATAAATCCCTCCACAGTAACCTTGACTAATTACAAGTGGGCAAGCTAACGTATTGTGGTTGGCACTGAACTCCTCACAGACTGGCCACCTGAGAGGCCAATGGTCCACAGAATTTTTAAATTCTCAGTTGAAACCTTCCTTCCATGGGAGCACCAATTTGTCTCTTTACTACCCAGGTGCCAGTTTTCATGAAACTATGGCAGACTTTATGTCCTTACAGCTTCTGCAGTTCTGCCCCCTCCTTAAAGGAGGGGCACTGACAGATGGGCAAAAGAGCAAACAGTGCAATGTTGTATATTTTATCATTTGAAAACCAGGCTATAATGATACAGAAAACTTCACTCACAAAGCTATGAAATATCAAACACCGCTCACAAAGTTATGTGACAAACACCACTCACAAAGTTATGAAATACCTTATAAATATGAAATATCTTATAAATATAAAAGGTGAAACTGTTTTATGCCAATAATCTCTTCAAGCACTAATGTTTGTCTAATGGATTCAGCTACCAAAAATTATTGCATATGCTACAAAAAGCATTATAATTTGAGACCCACCTGTGCCATTATATCAAAGCTAAAATTATTCCATGAGACTTTGGAACATTCCATGTTGGTTGATACTTTTAACTAAAAGCTTCTCCTTTCACTTTACATCAACAGAAGTGGAACAATTAATGCTTCAAAATACAAGAGAAGCTTTTGTTCTTGTTTAAATTTTTATACCTTAGCTTGAAAGGTATCTTGAGCTCCTTTGAAGTTTCCCTTTAATATACTGCACCCAAACCACTTCTTTATAAGAGCCTCATTTAACTTTCACATTTTAAAGATCTTTCAATGCAAGCCCAAATGTAACAAAAGTAAGTGATAATTGTTGAAACAGACAGAGTTGTGGAATAGTGTAGACATTGAATCTTATGGAAGCCACATCCTGAAAGTATCTTGTGCAACTCTGGTTCTGGTGTATAGCTGGCGGGTAGGTCACATCGCATAGGATTTGCTTCATGCTCTAGACTAATGTTTTCTTGAATTATTAATCAAGTTTAATAATTCACAGAGACCCCAGTTCCACAGAGCTTGTGTGGCCCCTTGCAGAGAGCCCCACTTGCTGCCAGTGGCATTCCCTCAGAGGAATCTGTGCAATTCTCAGGTGCATGCTTAAATGCCAATTCTCTAAGTCAGGGTTAGACTTCCATAGCTTTCCCTGGGCATGGGATCAGACTGCATATTCTTTGGTAAAGGATTGGGTTTTCTCCTGCCCGTATGTGAAAACACCTACCACCCAAATGATAGTAACAAGAACAACAACTGAAATGCTGATTTGAGATTTCACTGAAGCCACTTAGGACTGCAGGCAGAAGGTCAAGACAATCAACACTGAAGAGCGCAGGACTGTTTGCAATTCATCCTGATTAACTGCCTTGGCACTCTCAGTCGCTATATAGCAGTGGTATTCCTGTCCAACAGCAGAGTATGTAGTAGAGCTTGCAGAGTTGTGAGTGCTTTTGTACCCCTATTCGATGCCCTGAATTACTTGAGAGTAATTCATGATAGTCAGTGTACAGCTTATTGAATTTACCCTATTAGAAATGGGTCATTTCAGATTTCTGATGTCTGTCTGTCTTTGAGATCCTGGTGCTGTCATCAGACTCTGTAGTGACTGAGCAAATGTTGATATCATACTGTGGTTTATGAGCCATATGTCATGTCTGTATTTCATCTTGGTTTTGTGCTGCTACACAAACCTAGTGTTGTGGGAATTCACACCATTTCAGACCACTGAAAGTCTAATTCTCATGCACTATGCTTATTTTCTTTCTTTCTGAACTGGGTCATATGTCCCTTTCTGTAATAATTTAATTAACACTTTGGAATAATGATGCATTAATTAATGCCAGATTACAATGAATATGCTACAGAATTACACTTTATATCAACATTAATGCAAAACGAGTTCCTCCTGGATAATATTTCTTACAGAGAATACAAAAAGAGATAATACTAATTACGCCATCAATTTAAATTTACCATAATTTCAATCCATGTCACTTATCTGTTCTCTAGCACAAAACCTTCTGTTCCACCATACACTTTTTGCTGCATTGATATCGGTATGGCAGCCAAACTGGGAGTCATTTCCTAATGTACATTCTTTTATATTATAATATGCTTCTGTATGGTAGTTCTGAGTTTGGAGTCTGCATCATGGAGATGAACTTTAAAAATTTGGTATAGGTTTAAGAATGTTCTGATATAGATCTTCTTTGGGTAGAGAAATTTCACTGGCAAAATAACACCCTCACCAGAGGCACAGGATTTTGTGTCATGCATGGCACATTATTAGTCTGAAGCACACAGTCCACACTAATTCTTCCTGGCATGGCCCAGATTTGCTGCTGCAAATGCAACATCTGCAAAGTCATTCTTTTGTGAGCATTATTATTTTAACTGCTTCATACCAGAATGTTAGGCAAATAAGAAAACAAGCTTTCTGTTCCAAGAAGCTTCAGTCCTGCTATGTATTTCTACATCCAAGGAAAAAATGGTTTATTTAAAGCGTATCTGATCTCATTGCACTTTGGTGCTTTTCTCTTTATATGACCATCACCTAGATGCTGCCTTTTGTGCAGGTAGGAAAAGAGGATTAAAAAGACAATTCTGAAATGCAAAGCATGAAAAAAATTTAGCAGAGATTATTCAGTTTCAGTGACCAACCAAACCAGCTTGCATTCCTCTCCACTCCTGACTCTCTAGCAGTCTGGTGGAACCTGCTGGGTCACCAAAATTTATTGTCCTTGTTCTTCCACATCCTGTATATAGGACCAACAGAGAGTCAAGTATAGAGGCCATTCAGACTGGCTTGGAAGCACTGATGTTCATTTGGAATTCCCAAGGTGTGCAGGGACTTAGCTGTACTTCAGCCCAGACTATTTAATGAAAAGAGTCAGGGACCTGAAGTCTTGTCAGTATCAGCACATGAGGAGTTTGAGAGTTCTTCACAGACTGTGAAGACATTTGGAAATTATAAAAGGAAATTTTTTGGTTTTCCAGAGTGCAATTCTTTCAGAATTTGTTGCATGATAGATTTTAACATGTTTGGGGATTTTTATTCCAAATACAAAGAACACCAAATTCTGACATTCCACGTGAAACCAACTCATTGCACAGCTCTAGTTGCTTTCTTCAAAAATTCAAATATCCTTGTTTATAGAAGTATTTTGCTCAGTATATTTTAATGGATGCTTTTATACTAGCCATTTGTACTAATTTTATTGTATGAAGTTGAATGATTTTGTTCAAAGCGGAAAATGCCAGTGCCTGAACATGTTCTTCAACAAGGTAATTTAAAGAAGCATTTGCCACTCAGCAGACCTGATCAGGAGAGTAGCTGTGAGGAGCTACAAAGTAGTGGCAGAGTTCAAAGAAAACAGAACCCAACATAAATGGTTCTGCCTTATGGAAAAGTGTTCCACCCTGCATAATAGCCCAGGAAATTATTTTGTTGGCATATTGTGTACCTTCAGAGGGGACCATTCTTTTTTTAGAGACATTCTGAGTGAAATGTATGGCATGTAAAGAACAAGCCAGTATCCACTAAAATAACATAGCCCTTAATGACATAGCCCTAAACCACTAGTTGTGTGGGATTTGACCATGACAAAACTGCAAGACATTCTGCACCAGAATGAATTTCACATATTATACTTCGGCTATAGCATACTGCTTTCTCTGGAGAGCATTCTGGTCTCTCTACCACATGGACAAATTGAGGTAATGCACTAGCTCTTCTCCTTTGCAGAATTTATTTGGAACTTAGAAAAGGTCAGATATGTAAATCTGTGTGACTTGTTTTATGAAACTACTTCTTTGTTTGAGACAGTTCACTATAACTGTCCATCTGTGCCCAGGACTGTTAAAAGAATATGTGTTTAGGAGCAGTGATGTGAGCAAATTTTTGAAAATATGAAGGAAACTTATTTTTTCTAGGAGCAATCTCTTAGGTAGAGGAACAGACATTTTTAAGAACTACAGTAAGCTCTCATCATTAGATGGGCTTATAACTCAGTGCAGAGCAGATAGTGTACTGGAAAAACTATGATAACTACTACATGGACTGAACTGATGTTGATCCCAGTGTTCTGGAATTAAGAAATCTCACAAATCTTTTCTCTCTGTGACTTCTGAGAACTGGCAAAGAAGGGTTTTTGTAGCTCAGGACTCAAGCAAGTATAATAAAATTGCTCTGTATAGTAAACCAGCTTTGTGCTAAGGGAAAATTTGCTCTGTGCCAATCTACACTGCTTTCCCATCCCAAGTGTTATTAATCCCTTGCTTTCAAAAGCAATGAAGTATATTCAGAAAAACATAATGAAAAGTGAAGACTATTTTTAGATTTCATATGTAACATCAACTAGAAACTAATTGGATTAAATATTTTAGTAAAAAACAGCACACTGTTCTAGACTTCTTGTTTAGCTTGCCCATTTTAAAAATGTGGTTTTTTCTATTTAAGTATTCACATTGTATTTTTTTCTCATTTAGTTATATGGTCCCAAAATGAAGAACTTTTAATCCTACTCATTTAGATTATCTTAAATCTTCATTGCAAGAACTGTATAATGGAGATCCAAATAAAGTAGTTTAGCTGGACAACTATCTGATGGTGCTGTGTTTAGTTGTAACTACAAATGAGTATCTACAGGGGATGGAAATAGGGTTTGATGTCTCCCTTGAAGATGACATCTTTATGGAAAATAAAAACCTAAATGTGCAGGTGTCAGAGTTAAGTTCAAGTATTTTAGTACCCACATATTTAAATACTAGGCTTTTTTCTGGCACATTTCCAGCCTTAAATCAGATGTGGAATACTTGTAAGGTGGGGGATGATAGAGGATTTCAACAGCTTGTCAATTTTAACTTTACTTTTAAGGCTTCTGCAGGACATCCTTCTTCTATGACAGCACCAATACATTGGTAACACCTACCTCTTTCCAGTTGATCACACCTGTTGACACTTGAGTGCATTAACAAATCAACTAACAGGCTTCTTCTGGTTCTTTTTCATCTGTGTTAGTACTGGTAGATCTGGGCATAATAAATTATGATATGCAATGTATTCCTTACTTAAATGGATTTTATTGAGTACCAAACGTATTTCTGGTCATATTGCTTAATGATACCTCTAATTCAGGAAAGATAATGCTAATTAAAGAAAAGAAGACTGTCTCACAGATATAGGTAACTTTTGTATAATGCCGCACCCAGTCTTGTGAGTGATGTGTATTTAAATTTTGTCCCAAAAGACTAAGAAAGCTCATGTTCATATTGACTTCATTTAAGTCAAGGAGAAAATGTCTAAAAGAGCTTTCGAAAGGCTTGGAAGGTTACACTGGTAGCCAGAAAACCTGGGGCCCATACCACAGGGCTGGATGTAGGAGCACAACACAAATAATATCAAGCTAATTCCAGAAGGGATAATACATCCTCAGGAAGTGGGCCTGATCATAGGAGGTTACTAGCATGGATTCTTAAAGGAAGAGAGCCACACTGGTGCTACACCTGTGTTTATATGTCCTCCTTTTCTTGATGGTGGTAATTAATCAGGGGCAGCACTGCACTGATGATGCCATGCTGCTTCCAGTTTGGCTGCATTGGTACTTCCAAATGTGGTTGTAACTAGTTCAGAAGCCACGGCGCAGATGTTTGTCAAAGCCAAGACAAATATTAATATCACCAGACTTATATGTTCAAATTTTGCTACTGGAAATTTTAAAAATTGCTACTCATTCATCAGAGCTATACTACATAGATTGGCTAATGACTATTGAACATTTGAAATATCTAAGTTGAAAAGTAATGAATAAAAACAGTTAGAATGGGAGAATCTTGAATAAATTCCAAAAAATTGTCAAATCATTATAAGAGATCAGCTTGTGGATATTTAGCAAACAATAGTTTTCTAAGTTATTTGCTATGCATTGTTCATTCATCTCTAATAAGTATCATACAGTATAAATTTTATTTTCATTTCAGCTCCTAGAACATAAAAAATCTGTAGAAGCTAGCTGAGAATTTTGCAAGCGTGTCTGAATGCCAAATCAACTGAGGTAAGTTGGAGTTTATGTCCCTGAACATATTGTATGATCAGTGGATAAGGCAGGGTTTAAATATAGATTGAAAACCACAGGCTATTAAGTATCTAGGAATATTTTACCTTATGGAGTTGAAGTCTAGAACTAAACTTAACAAAGAGGTAATGTGAAATACAGTGAAAAAAATGATTGCTGGGTGGTCTCTGCCACATAGTGTATTGTGTGGTGGAAAAGGCTGAGAGCCATAAGAGAGATATTGGGACCAAACGTGACATACTGTATACATTAAACATCTTGATATTTACTGTCTGAGGAAAGTTCTTTAAGGAACTTGTGGGCTGGTTAACAAAAACTTTATGGCATTATAGGAAGCCCAAAATCTGGGATGAAAATGCTAGTGTTAGCCAAACTTTTAGGTGGAGCAAATTTTCCAGAGTTACAAAAATATTGGTTTTTTGTGAAGCCAAGGAAAGGATGCCATGTAAGTGGATCTCAGCCCATTTGGATAGCCTCTGAAAATGCACAAATATACTTTTTCATTTGTTCTCATTAACACGGGTGACCTGAAAAGAGCTGCATACAGTGCTGAAAGCTATAGCTAAGTAGATTTAAAATCATAAAGAAAATTCGGGGGGAAATACACAGTGGAAACACGGGAAGCCCTATGAAAAAAATCAGTGTAAGATTTGTTTGAGGTATTTTTATTTTCATGCTATTTTTAAGTGTCGGGGCCCTGAGGGCACCACCAGGCCTCATGGGCCTCAGGGCTCCCTGGCCCTGCCCAGCCCTCTGTCAACCCTGGCCCAGCCCCCCAGCCCTGCCTGCCCAGCCCCACATCTTGGCCCAGCCCTGTGTCTCAGTAGATACCCTGGGCTGGGGCTGCCCTGGTGGGAGTGGGACAAGCCCTGGTCACCAGGCCAGGCCCTGCCATCCCACAGGGCCTCCATGGTCCCATCCCACAAAGGCCTTAGCAGGAGTGCTGTGTGTTGTAGTGTTAGTGTTCGTCAGACCCGTGGAATGGCATCTATTTCTTTCTTATCTCCTTGTGAAACCATGGTGGCTCAGACCAGGGCTCCAAGCACTTGCAGTCACAGCGTTTCTGGAGACAGGGAGAGACATACTGTGAAAACTGCTCTGCTTCTCCACTAGGACTGGAGGCTTTGTAAGTAAAGCACAGACTTCAGTTAGAAAATTTCTAAGGAGTTTGAGTTAAGCCCCTCAGCTATATATGTTATGTCTTCCCCTTCTCTCTGCTCACTTCAATCTTCTCAGAATTGCCACTCATGGCTTCATAAGCACCATAGCCTTAAATGCTGAAGGGAGGCAATGGAGGAGGATTGCACAGTGAATGCAAAGAAGGAGTTATAGTGTGCTGCATCATTCCTGCTCCTTTGTTTTTGATTAATGGGACAATAAACACCCATGAGTACTGCTAGGGAGACCTCAAAAGATGTGGACAGATGCTTGTCTTACAGTTCTTCAAAGGGCATTTACTACCTTAAGTATTCTATGATTGTAATTTTCATTGAGGTTTTGGTGGCTCTATTCCATTTGTATGGGTTTCCAATTACAGCTCAAATATTTGCACTTGACAGCAGTTTTAGACTACATAGTTAAATGAAAAATGAACCAAATGCAGTACATACTTTAATAACAATCAGTCTTAAGAGAATTTTTTGAGGAACAACTTCTGACCCTCCAGGATTATTAAACATCCTGTAGCGTTTTTTGTAAGATTAGTCACAGTGTCTTTCTGAAACTCAATTTATATTATTACATTCTGCCTCCATAAATCACCCTACGGTATCAGCTGAATATAGTATTCTTCTGTCACATATTGTTGTAGAAAGTTAAAAAGCTGTCATGTTCCACCTCAGAAATGGATCCACTTTGCTAGAATGTAATGCAGTTCTATTACAAGGTTTGGAACTTTTTGTTATTTTACAATCCAGTACATTTGCAAGAGAATCCATTATTTTTTTGTCCTCACCTATATCAATGAATGTAGAAATGATAAGTATCAGTATTTTGCAAAGACGCTGATTTCCAAAGATTTTTTCACTAGGACTGAACACAAAAGAAAGAAAACCATACATTTCAATTTGAACCAGCAAATAACCAAATTTCTAATTTTTCAAATGTGATTATTTACTTAATGCATTTTGTTTCTTGGCAAGTCTTGCAGATGATGTAATAAATGTCACTCCTTCCTTTTACTCAGCATCAAGCAAGCAGATCATTCTCCTTCTTTATTCTCTTCTTTTGACTGAGAGGAAAGCCAGCAGCCCTGCTCCTCTTGATTATTATATATCTCATATGTTTGCCAGAATGGGGATATAAACCTAGAGCTCTATCCAGATTCAAGTGTGAATAATTACAGTCTGCCTACCTAAATTCCCACAATGATTTCATTTGGGTACAGTTTATTTCTTCATTTCCTGCTCTTGGGCCTGTTTTGGCATCTGTTGAAGTTAATGGAAAGGTCTCAAAGACTCTGGTAAAGGAAAATATCCAAAAACTGTGGAGTAATTCTGTTGTGGTATTAAACATCTTGAGTGGACGTAAGTAGAGTTGTATCTTATTAAGAATTGCTTGCACTGCCTGTCTTTACCAGTTTGGAAAACTCTTCACATTTCATCAATGTTATGTGCATATTGAAGATGTAACAAATAGCAATTAACATATTTTTTAGGTATTCTGTTGTAGACATCTTATATATGTTAAATTTACAGATATATATGGTTGATCCTGGTGACACAGACTTTTATGAAGATCTTTGGACCTTGGTCCAAGAGGATGTCCAGGTAGTATCTTAAGAGTAGTAGAGGATAGTAGCCTTCTGATGCATAGAAATTCTGGTTTTTCAGACATCTGTGGATGTCTGGAAAAAAAAAAAAAAAAGCTGTTCAAAAATTGAATTCAGGTCTTTTGAACCCCAGACTAAACTCTATGGTACTCTAATACTCTATGGTACTTCAACAAGATGTGCATGCAATTGCAAGTAATTGCTGCTTTCTTAGAAAATCTTGCAATTTTTCTAAAATATATTTTTGCTTTTTCTAGAGATAAAAAGTACAGGTTTTGAACCCTTCTCAGTTGTCTCTAGGAAGTTCCTCAGAGGAGAAAAAGAGAGCAACTCAAAATAGAGGCAGACCAAATTGTAAAATTAATTCAGACCTGAGCTTTCCTAATTCTCTACCAGGACCAGAATTTATTTTATTTAGAATTTTAATAAAGTAAGGGTGACATCTGTTGAAACTAGATGACTGCAGGCTGGAATATATTTGATATGGTTGTTCCCACCTTCTTTTCTCTTGATGATTATGTTTTATAAGTTATTCCATTCACTCTCATTCTTGGGACTTTTGGTGATATTCTCATGAGCGAGACCCAGACCAGGACAGGACACCGGCCATCTCTTTATTCGTCCAAAGTCTGTGTCATATATTTTCAACCTTGGCCTGAGCTTTTGGCAGGAAAATCGCCTGTATTCTAAATATACAACATTCCTTTTCTTTGGCCTTAGACAAACCTGCGGGTAGGGCTGGTGGAAGTCTGTGGTGGTACCATTTCTCAGAAACCAGCAGAGGAATTCTGCAATGAAGAGCAATTTAATGCTGTGATTCTTACTGTAGAGCAGGAGGTCATTTTCATTCAAGAGCAAAACCAACACTCTTGCAGTGTCACATACAGCATTTCTAATAATTCAAAAATCCTCTAAGTTAGAAGTGTGGTACGGCTAAGCAAAACCCTTCAGACAAGAAAGATGCTTTTATTTTATTTAATTTTCAAATGTTTCTGTAGCTTGCTAGATTCATAACCTAGGGCAAGTTTAATTAAAGTCAATGAAGCAGTTTAAAGTGAAGAAGAAATTAGAAGCATTAGAAAGAGTGTTGATTGTTTTCTAATTATGCCATGGACTTTGTCTGTAATGGATTCTTGCCTTTATAACTCTAGATACAGCCAGATAAATGTCAATGTAAACAGGAGACCTGGGAAACTCCTTAATAAAATTTCCTTACTAGTTGCTTATCTAGGTATCCTAGCACCCTTGTGACATGATCGATTTCATTGCTTTTTGTCAACAGTTGGACTAGGTGGATATTATTTTCTGAAGATTGCAACAACAGAATGGTGTGCTATGTAGGAAAGCTTTGCATGTACAATTTGAAAATCTTTTGATTTATTAGGCCTTTATTCAGAAAGTGAACCTGTATGATGTGGTTTAAGTGTCCAGATTCAGCCTGAATTGAGAAATTCCAGTGAATATGGAAAATAATAGTCATTTTGAATGCTGCCCCGAACCTATAGATGGTCTCAGTAGGATTTGGTTTTGATGTGGCTAGACAATTTGCCTATAATGCCAATGACACCCCTCTTAACCCTCAGTGGGTAAGGATCTGCCAGTCACATGTTCCCTCCAGTGGCCCAGAGCATCTATGGATGCCCCATTCTTGGAAGTGTTCAAGGGATGCTGTTCAAGGGAGCCAGATGGGGCTCTGAGAAGCTTGGTCTTGTGAAAGGTGTCCGTGCCCATGGCAGGCTGTTGGAACTATACATGGTCTTTAAGGTCTCTTCCAACTCAAGCCATTTTATGACTCCATTTTATGATTCCCAACATTTACTGACTTGATCCAGTCAATGGATAGCCTGCATTCCAAGAGTGACTTGTTCTATTAGAACCATTTCTCTCTTCAGGAATGGTAGATTGCAGTACTTTCTAGAGTTCATCCTGAGGTATGGGTGAGGTTCAGAAGGGATGATGGCAGGCAGCTTGACTGTCCTAAGGTAAGAGTCCAATGCCAGGACAACGTAGAATCATAGAATTATTTGGGTTGGAAAAGACCCTTAAGTTCATCAGGTCCAACCATAAAACTCATGCTGCCGAGTCCCCCACTGAACCATGTCCCTCAGTGCCACGTCTGCACATCTGATGCTGAGCAAATGCCCCAGCTGCATTCTTCTCCAAGGGGTCCTCCTGTTTCTGTAATGCTGTCTCTGCTGGCATTTGCAAGGCGTCTGCCAAGACAATGCTACATGTAAAACACTCAGGCTCCAGCTGGTGCTTCTTTGACCTGGAAGTGGCAGAGTGAACACATTCTGCAACTTGTCAATCCACATAATGTAAATCAGTGTTTGCATTGTCCAGCCCCTTTAGTCTCTGTTCATGCAAAAGATTAAAAAGAACCCCAAATGTTCCTACACAGAAGAGTTTAAACACAGGCTGGTATTTGTTCTTCAGATTTGCAAAACACCCACGGACTAGAGAGTACCTTATTCTGTGGCATGCCAGTTTTCTTCTTGGTAAGTCTGTAACACAATGTATGGAATCACAGAATAATTTGGGTCAGAAAAGACTGTTAAAATAATTGAATCCAACTGTAAACCCAACATTGCCAAGTCCACCACTAAACCATGTCCTCAAGTATCACATCTACACATCTTTTAAATACATTCAGAGATGGTTACTCAACACTTCCCTGGGCAGACTGATGGTTCACAATGGTTGGAGTGAAGAAATTTTTCCTGATTCCTTATCCTCCCTTCTGTTAGATGCAGAATCTCATGCTTTGGGCTTTCTGACACATCCGAGTTCATCTTATCCAACCTACCAGAGGAAGTTGTAGCCATATCATCCAAAATTTTACCATGAGTTTTTATATTTTCAAATCCATCTACATATCCAGAAATATTCCCACTGTGCTGTTACAAAAAAGCATGTGCTGTGTTATACCAGCTGTGCTCTAGAAGAAAAATCAGCTTTTATAGCCTGTTGTAAGATCCCTTTGCTCAGGACTATACATTAAATAAAGTATATATTATAACTTTTGATATATTTACTCCTCTGTTTTATTTTGAGACAATTTATTTGGTCTGCAAAATACTTCCATCAAGATTTTGCCTTGACTGTCTAGAGGCCTCCTTAAATGGAGCAGGTGGATGAGGTTCTACACTTATGAAGTTCTGAATTGTCCAGCTGTTCTTCATCACGGTGTTGGTGGGCATATTTCTGGTCTTGATGAAGAAAGACTGTGCTTGGAAAGATGCAGAAATCTAAGCATGAGCTTTGAACAGGTTTCTTGATAAAGTTCAGTAGAAGAATGTAACATCTACAGAGGAATTGAAATGCTTCTTAGCAATGCAGTATTCCTATGAGAAACTCACTAAATGCTCACAGAATCAAAGACTACAAATGAAATATTTTGCATTTCTCTAAAGAAGCAATTAAAACATATCACATTTGTTTTGCAAACAATCAATTTAATAATCTGGTTATTTTTGTAGAAATGGTAACTTATTTGTAACTTTGTATTAAAAGACACAAGTCAATTAGATTGCAAGAACAAGCACTCTGGATTTTCAAGGATGGCCCTGGAATCCTTTCAGCTTCTCTCAGCTATGTGTTACCATTGCATCTTTATTTACAAATCACTAATTAGTTTTGCCTCATTTTGCTCAAGAGGGCGATGACTTGCAAAGAACAAGGAAGGTGTTGAATATTTCTTTTTAACTTCATTGCCTAGTCTATAGTCTTAGGCCTTATTTATTGTCCACTGTGCCAGCTAATGCAATCCAAACCCACACTGCACTTGAAATAACTAAGTTATTTTTACTATTTCCAATGGCATTCTTCATTATAGAATTATATGAATATTTCCCCAACAAGTTTTTGTGTGTTGGGGAAGAAAGAATATTATCCCCATTTTATAGTGGGGAAAGTGCAAATTTGATGAACAGTCATAAGAAGTCAACATGACTAAAACTTCTTTTTAAATTTATGTTCTCTCAGTGACATTGCATGTCCTCATGTCCCTGCATTATGTGTAAGGGTAAAGAGGAATTTCGACTTCTTTTTTTTCTATCATTCATTATGTGGCCTCTGTCTATTACACCATCCTTTATTTGTACAGTCTGCCTCTTTCATCTTTGCACATTGGGATTTTCCTTTAGGCTCCCATCATTTTCACTGCTCATATCTAGAAATTTCTAGTCTAGAGAGAATAAGATCAAAATTCTGTTTGATTGTCAACTCTCTCTCATTCTCTCAATATTTTAATCTGAAAGATGTCTGTTGAAAGCAGAAGAAATTCCACAAAATTACTACAATGGGGATGGTATCACTGCTGTCTTGGTGCAAGGACTGAGTAATCCCATTCAGAGACTGAGTGTGTGTGCCATCTGCCAGCTCTGACTGAGGATGCTGGTTAGCATTAATTCTGTTGCTGGTGGTTTTATGAAACAAAATTCTGACTGCTGAGAATTAGACTGAGCTAAATGAGCTTAGTTTGGACAGACCAATGCAGGATCTGGAATGGTCCTTTGCAATGATTGGAGCTTGATTTAAAGAGCAGCATACAGAGTGTATATTCCATGTCTAAACCACTCAGTGTATTGTGTTTTATTATTTATTGTACTTATTATTTGACTGGCATTCACTTATGTGAAAACCATATATTTAAATTGGAAACAATGTTGAGTAATTAACATAAAAATATCCACTTCAGCAACAAGCTATTATGTAAGTAACACAAGATGTAAATCTGGGAGAGCTACTAATGAGGTGGATCAGTGTGCTCTTGAAGCCTGGGACAAAGATGCTGTTGATGGCAGTTAGAAAATGGTCTTCACGACTGTGAAACTTAAAGGCAGCTCCAGGTTCTCCAGAGGAAGCCAAGTCCTTGAGGAACTGAAGAATTTCAATTACCTTCCTTGCTACAATTTTTCTTTGGTTGCTTCCAATGACTATTCTTTTGCAAACCAGTACAAACGTGGGCACTGAATCACATTTTGGTGTCCTGTCACCATGGATTGCTATGATCACACGGCAGCTAATGGTGCATGGCCTGAGTGCAACATCACTGTTCCACAACAGCCCAACTGCTAAACAAGAGAGGCAGTATAATGAGAAACTCCTGCTGATAGCAGGAACTTCTGTTTTATCTGAGAATAACTCACTGAGAAGATAATTGGTGAATTCCCAATGGGAAAAAGCTTGATTCTGTCTGAGCATAGGTTACCAAATGTACCATCATAAAGTAATTGATTTTGTGATATATCAGGTAGGGTCACAGTTGAGACTATTGAGCTTTTCACTTAAGAGCCTCAGGGTGAACTTGAACCAAGCTTCCAAAGGTGAAGAACCAGTGTTTGACATGTTCAGGGTTTTGCACTCTTAACAGCCTCTTTAACTTTCATTTTTCCCTTTCACCAAGATCTAGATTTGCACAAAGTCTCATTAAGATGGTTGAGTTGTCATTTGAGATAATCACCAAAGGAATGTGTTATAAAAGGAGAAAAAAAGTATGTCTAGAAAGTCTGAATAATTTTTTTATGCTGTTGTTTTAGTGAAGAGGCTTTGGATGCTGATAGAAAAGTTACTATAGCTATAGGGCACATTTAATTGCATTTTAGAAACTTCTTTTAATCCTGTAATAACAAAAAATTAAATCAGTGCTGACATTTTTTTGTTGCCAGAAGAAGGTAGTAAAAGGGTAAAGAAATAATTGTTAGTTCTGAGAATATAATTAGCAACTTTAATGCTTTAATCTAAAAAATGCATATTTTGAGCCTGGGTGAATGATTAAAGAAAAGATATTGAAAGCCTTTGAAATTTCTAACTGTTTGTTTTTAATTGTAAATTATGATCACTATAATTAGCTCATTTAGTACATTTATAATGTAAACAAATATGAATATACGGAACTTCAGTGATATATTTCAGGGCAAATAAGAGCAACATTGTGACCCTGGGCTCTATTTATTAAGCCTTTCTTGTAGTGTTTGGCACTGCTTCATTCTTTCATACTCTTTCCCCCCGTTTTTTATCCAGAAGATAAAAGAAAGCCGTACATAATATTTGCAGGTCTCTGCTGAGGTCTTAATGCATCTGGAACTACACTGAAGAAAAAAGAGATAGAAATCTGGTCCTTTTTGGGCTCCATTTAACTCTAACTCTGAAGCTTTCTTATAGCTAGAGTTTTTACCATGTTAGAAAATGAAGACTGCATGTTGTCTTAAACACTAGGCTGTTAATACCGAGCAATTAGATGAACTGAAAGTAATGTTATTTTTCAGGTAGACTTGCTATTTTCAGTTAACTGCAGAAATGCAGTGTGTCTGATACTGCCTGTCCTGCTTCCTGGTGATGCACTTTATATAGCACCCTGGGACCAGGTTTTACAAGTCTGCTCCTTTCCTGATACACGTGCTGCCCTACACATCACAACAGCACAAACAGGAGCTGCCTGCCTAAGACTCCCTGCATGCTAATGGAAACACTTAGTGAGTGACAGGATGTTTTTCCCCTATGAAGTTCAAAGATTAAAATTTGGGGTTTAGTCTCACCATTATTTTTGTAAAAAGACATCTTTTGTTACATTTCCAGAGCTTGGTTATCATGCTGTGACACACTGCATCCAGTTCTGATAAGTCATGGAAAGTTATGATTAGTTAAGCTCCTTATGAATAGAGAGGGCTTCCCTGAAGGTTGAAACTGGCCTCTAATTTTAAATCATTGTTGAAGTGTTTTGACTAGGCTGCCTTTGTGTACACTAAACAGTTTAAGGTTACTTTTAATGCAGTGGTGCCTGTTTTATGATGTTCACTTGCTGCGATTGAATGGTGTTCTGTTCATCACTGCCAGCTGTCTC
>VZTN01001456.1:55152-69719 GCA_013400515.1 Erpornis zantholeuca | reverse complement strand
ATAAAATAATAAAAATAAAATAATAAAAAGTAGACATGTTTCCATAGAGCTTTTCAATAATTAGAAGATGTTCTGTGCACCTAGACTGGGTGTCCCTTTATACTTCATAACTACCAAAAGTCCCAGTTCCTTAATTGTTTGCATTGATGACCTACCTGGAACACATCAGAGTTCCTTCTAGTCCAGATATTTGAGTATCTGGCAGAAGCAAGGCTGCTGTGTGTCTGGATCTTGCCCTGAGGTAGTCATAGGAGAACCCTTAATATAAAGAAGGTTAAATATAAACATTGTCAATGTAAGAATGATGGCTGAGAGAACTGAAGTGTTAGGAATAAAATGAAATTCAACAGTTCAGGGTGCCCAGACTTTCATGTGGATCTCAGAAAAATATCATATTGTTCAACAGTCATAAATACAGAAGCAGAGGAAGATCAGGTACTTAAATTTAACTGAACACTACTTGATAGAATTCAATCCTTTTGTTCTGGTGAAAGACAGAGAGATATTGCAGTTCTCTGGTAGTCCATCTCTATTAGCAACAGGAAGCTGGCAAAATAAAAACTGATTTGGAGTCATTGATGCCAGCTGGGAAATTCTTGGGGAGCACTAATATTTAGAAGGATGCAAAGACTTTACAATAAATATTTTTTTACAATAAATATTCTCACAGGTTGTGTCTAAATTGAACTGTAGATGTGAATGTGAGTCAAAATCTCAATTCCTGGTAGTTCAGATTAGGGAGCAAGGCTGAACAATTGCTCTGATCTGATACAACTTCCTAGATGTTACTGTCTGCAAAGGAATAAAGGGAAGGTGAGAATATGATTTGCACCTACCAGGGAATGGAGGTTAACTGAGGAAACAAATGTTTCATCATTTGCAAAGCAAAGATAAAAAGGCTGAAATAAAAATCTAATTAAGAAAGTCATAATAGGAAAAGACATGAAACAATATTCTCTCACAGTAGACAAAAATTAAAAACACTTTTGAATTTAAGCCTCTAAAAGTTTTAAGGTAAAAATTCTTCAGATTTATATCTGGGTGAAGAGTGAAAGATAAAGGACTACATTCAAACAATTCATGAAGTAGAACTGCAAGCAAAACCAAATAGGCATCTAAATTGACCTTTAAATATTCTTGACAAATTAATGAAAATTAAACATAATTAATTTTATCCTCTTACCTTTCATTTTTTATAAAAAGTTCCAAAAGGAAAATTAACTGCAGTGATTACTGACCTAACTACGTATGTATCCACAGCATTTTTCCAGAGATTGCCTTCATAGAACTAGAAAACCTTTCAGCTGACCTTTTGGCTTCAGTCTTCCTAATTTCCCCCTCCTTTAGTTTTTATGGATTTATTCCAAAGACACTTTGGCAGTAAATATCTCATTTCTTTTTTCACCCAGTCTCTGACTTTTTAAAATTCAGATATCTGCATCATCTGTGGAAAAAAAATAATGTGCCATTATTGAATTTTATAATGAAAGACCTGAATTCCATAAGTGATTTTAAATTGCCAAAAAGAAATTGCACATCAAATACTGTCACAAGGCAAAGTAAGAGAAACACATACTAATCAGGGTAGTTGCTGTTTTCAAATCATGTTCCTGACAACCTGTTGCTAAATAAATCTAATCTCCGCAAAAGCTATCTCTCTATATATATTTATATAAGTTACATAAGGAAGGCATAGCATAAATCTATGTTGTTGAGGACACTCAAAACCCAAGTCCTGAGACAAGAAGACATGCAGCTCATTGGCTTGGATTCATGATTTCAGATGTCTGGAAGGTGTCAGTGCAGAACCCAAAGCTCCTGCCTCAGCACTCCCCACAAATCAATATGATGCTGGAGGGGTCCAGCCAGGCCCTCCATGAGGGAGTGCTGTGGATGGTAAGAAATATGACATGGCTGTTCCAAGGAAAGGAAGGACTCCTTAAGAGGTTTGAAAACATTGCTATAGGCTCAGAAAGCGATTTAGGGTTTGCTACAAAAGTTGCAAGCACTGAAACAGCATGGACACATGCTGTACAGCTCACATATGTACCCTAAATTGTTAAAGGTGGGATTTTTAACAGCCCTTGCAACTGTTCATAATAAAATCAATTGGCAGGTTTTCCCCTAGATACACTGAGGCAGAAACAGGTTAACACTGAGCAGCAGCTGTAACACCACAAACCCAAAACATATCTTTCTGGAGTGGTCCTCTGCTGAAGATCAGGGTTCTCACAATTCCCAAAAAATGTCTGTGGTAATTTGCTGACTGCAAGGAACTGAAATATGTTTTCCTATTTATTGCACGTTTCAGCCATGGCACACACTCAGATCCTTAAATGTGTTAAGTATTTGTTGTTGCCTGCCGTGCAGATTACTCTCAAAGAAAGAAAGAGCATGTCACAAGAGACTATGCATTATCAGTGGTGATGGGAGCAAATAAAAGCTGCAAGGTGCTATGATGTATTTACTTTTGACTGCAAGATCTTCTGTTTGGATTTAACAAATTAGCTTCTCAGAAGTTTGCTCATCTGAGCAGCAGCTGTTTGCCATATGGATCAAAACTGCATTTGGCAAATGGAATCACTTCCTCATGCCCATCTGATTTTCATGTACAGTCATATATCAGAATGTTTAAGGGAGGAGTTTGCTGGTCTGCTGAGGGTGGTTCGGCTGAAAAGTGTTTATTTTGTATCCCAGTTTTCCTTTTTTTTCTTTTTCCCAGAAAGTTCTTCTCCTGCAGAAGACTTAAAACACAGCAAAACAAAAAGTTCTAAAAAAAAACTTGCAAAGTAAGTTTGAGGAAAACAAAAGTTAGTCGAAATGCAATGGAGAAATGTGTTTTAATCTTAGCAAAATATGGCAAATACTCTGAGTAAAATCCGGTCTCTAAGGAAGTAAGAAACACTGTATTTATTGTATCTTCTAAATATTGGATTGCTATCAGCAGATATGATAATTTAAGCAAAGAATATGAAGATCAAGAGTGTCAGTTACAATATCACCACAGGAAGCATTAATAGTTTTAATACTTTAAAATTTTGACAAGGATTTTCACAGTTTAACAAATTAAGGTTTAAGAAACAGGATTATACAAATAGAAAAAAAAAACCCAACCTTTCCCTGTATGGGTTATAATCCTAGGAGCACATAAATTCTTTTTGGTTATAGACTTCTAGCACTGCTCATGCAAATCTGTCACAGCAGATTTCATGCTTTTAATGAATGAATAGAGCCTCACAACACCTTCTGGTTGTTATGGGTTAGAATTGTTGGAACCAGTAACTAAAACGAATAAGATTAAGAAATTTATTCGTGGACATAATGCATATACAGATTTACATATTATGTTCACATGTTCCCATATGGATTCCTACACTAACAACACAAATTACAGAATATCAGAGAGATAATACATACATAAAAGTTAAGTAATGTGCAATTGTGGATTTATTTATAGCTTTGGGATGCTGTCCTCATGACCAGAACCCTGATTCACTGACCTCTTCACTTCTTGACTCATGACTTACCTAATCAGAACATCAGCTACACAGGAAATTACTTTTTATCATCAGAAGGATTATTTTTGTTAGTTTTATTTCTTAGGGATTTTTAAAAATTCCTATCAATTTTTTATTAATTCTAGTTAATTTCTTACAAATTCCTATTGATTCTGCGTTACATCACAACCATATGAACATGGAGTTTTCATGTGTTTCCATTGGCTTCAGGATGGTTTTCTAATTCACTTCTTGTGCATTAAAGCAACATAATTTCTGTCCTTTACCTACTTTTAACTTCATGGGATGCATTTCCTTAATCCTTAGAAATTTTTCCTATGAATTTACTATGAATTTCTTGCAATCAAAATCAATGAGCAAATTTCAGTAAAGAGTTAAGTTGAAGACAATCAGAAAGGTGGGCATTTGACTAAGAGGAAGCAAATCCTTCCAAAATACTTTGAGGACAATCTGAAAGTTGCCCTGCAATTATCCAGGCTGATTGATTGTGACGCCAAATGCTTATTTACATCTAACAATGCTACAATGAAACCTAATTGATCACCTTGTATTTAAATGCCCAAACCCTGGACATCTATCACTAGATGAAATGAATACACCCCGAAGTTCATAACTAGGTACAAGAGAGAGGCCCACATAAACATTTCCAGTGGAAAAATATCCATTAGTAGGGAGTCATAATGGAATTAATTACTTGTTTGTGACCAGTCAATGTGTATATGCCATGATTCATGGCAAAATAGTGTGTGTGCTGCTCCCAGTTCACCGCTGAACCCACCAGCACAGCTGCTGCTGTGGGATGTGGCAGGTACCTGGAAGCAGCTCAGGGACAAACAGGAGTGCTCTCAGGAGGAGAAGTGTACCCAGGAAGCTGGGCTTCCTTTGGTAAGGTTGGAGGACTGCAAGGCAGAAGCATGTAGGAAATGTGGGGAATAACAAGGCATAACTACAGTGTGACAGGCAGAAAGAGGTATTTTCCCATCTATCTAAGAAAGAATGGTAGGTGTAATGATTTGCCTCTCTTCTAGTAGTATTTTTCTAGGCTTCCTGGGCTCTATAATATATCTGAAATTATTATGTTTCTTATTTGCACTTCTGGTTCCCTGGTGTATATATAAAAATGTCTTTTAAAATGGATTTGTGGGTAGGCAACCTTCCATTCTAAACACAGATGGTACATCTGCATTTATTATTTAGACATGCTAAGTGGAACACTGTTTTACAGACTATTGTAACTATACTTTTTTCTCACTGACTTAGTACATTTGGATATGACACTGTGACTCTTTTATTTAAAACAGAGTATTTGTGCTCTATTACCTATTTAATAAAATGAATAAGCAAGTTGCTTTATACCTTTCCTGCAGATGCTGTTCCTGCTTGACTGCAGAGATTTTTACCTACTTAGCAGTTTGCGTCATTGTCTTGATACTCAAGTATGTCATAAGTCTTGGCTTAAACAGTGGTGATGCACCACTGAAAAATTGTCTTCCTTCCTGTTGCAGCCACATCATATTTGATTGAATACTTGTTTCACCATGAGTGCTACTTCTCTGGAATTTTTGCTGGCCAGATGACCTATGATTTTCAGTTTGAAGGTGCATTTTGCCATCTTGACATTTTCTTCTTTAAATTTCATCACAAAAGCTAGATGTTCATTTAGACTTGATTTTACAAGGCAGATATTTATATTTTATCTATTTTTGTGAAAGTTTTGACTAAGGATAAAACTCCATGAGTTTTTTATCAATAGTTTGTAAGTTATTTTGGAATCAATGTCCTTTGAAGTACCTCCTCTCTTTTTATAAGAATAGTCCCATATTCCTAGAGCCAAGAAAGTTCTTTGGAAGAAATGTCTAAAAACATAAATATTCCCTTAGATATGAATGGGAGATAACCAAAGATAACTGGATTTGCGAGCATATTTTTTTATCTCTTTAAAAATGTGTCACCCAGAACAACAGCTAGTTAATGTTATTCTGATGAGATCTTTGTGAGCAGTAGAAAAGCTGGTCCCTGCTATGAAGCTCCATACTAGAACAGGCTGCTGTTCACAGAGCTGACACTTTATCTGTGTTAGGTGGATACACTGATGTGATGGAACATTTCAGGCTCTTAGTATCTTTCTACCTCCTTAAAAAGTTTTGTTTTTTTTTTTTTTTAAATCTACTGCAGAGAAGTATCTTTGGTTCAACTGTAACTGCATTCCAGCAGTTGTTCTGGTATCAGCAAAGTCAGGAAAGATGGCCACGGACAAGATGACAGGGAGCATATCTCAGTATGCCAGTTAAAATGACTACTCTCTGGGACTGTAGATGCTAAATTTTACCCCCAGAATCATGATTCTTTGTTAAATTTTCTTCCTGTAAACTTATCTTCTAGTGTTTGTTTCATAGGCCAAAATTTAATTCATAAATCTTAGCCCACATGACTGTATTTTTAAATGGACAATATGCAGGAAGACCATGAGGTTTTAATGAAATTTTAAAAGAGAAAAAGTCAAAGAGAAGGGAAGGAAAACAGAAAGGTAGGGAGAAAGTTAAAGGGAGATTGTGATGGAGAAATAGAAAAGAAAAAATAAAAAAAGAAAGTGATAAAGAGGAAGATGAAGAAGGGAAAGAGAAAAGAATGAATGAGAGTGAGAAAGAGAGAAAGAAAGAAAGAAAGAGAAAAGAAAAAGAAAAAGAAAAAGAAAAAGAAAAAGAAAAAGAAAAAGAAAAAGAAAAAGAAAAAGAAAAAGAAAAAGAAAAAGAAAAAGAAAAAAAAAGGAAAGAAAATATTTAATTCCATATACAGTGTCAACTAGTGTCAATGAGGCATATAAGTGGTTTACCACAGTAATTAGCACTTAAGGTTATTTAAAAATGTGATATACTGCACTCAACATTTTGGTTAACTATGCCTCCTGTTAAAAACTGGAGAATTGTTTCCAGATACAGAGACAGGTTTCTACACCAGTCCTTTCAATAGGACTGTATCAAACATTCTTGTCATAAAATACAGATTAAATGTCAATAGTGTGCTCACTATTTTAATCTTGGGAAACAAATACCAGATTTGTTTTTTTCCTTGGAGCAGTTATAAGAAAAATGGTTTAAGTGTTGTTCATCTCAAGCTGAGTGACATTCCCCTGTATTTCCTGTGGGTGCTCAATGCACATTATCACTGGTTTATCTGAAGTGTTTCCATAACTGAAGGACATGTGTATAAAATAATCTCAGGCAAAAACAAAGAATATTGACATTGCTCTTTAATATATGAATTGAAACCACATTGGTTTTATCTCCTGAGAATAAATGAAGAAATACATTGGAATGGCAAAAAAATTGCTAATCTGATATGTGGCATGTAAATATACATATTTTCTCTATTGATGGTTTTACTTCCTTATTAAAAATTGTTTATTCAAGGGTTTACATGAATTGCTTATTGAAGGGATCACATGAAAAATAAGTAAAGGACAGCGGGGTTATTAGGAATTGGTTTGGCTTTTTTTCTTCTGAAGAAAAAGTAATAATATTGCAAATCTGAATATTAATTTTTCCATAGTATATAAAAAAAACTATTTTGTACCAGAAGAAAAAAGAAACTCACAAAATTGTATATTTTAAAATCCCTTGCTCATCTGATTTGTCTCATATTTTTGCTTAGCTGTTCACATGGGAAACATCTCTGCACAGAGAAAGAAAAAAGTCAAAAATGACTGGGAAGATAATTTCATAGCATCAAAAGTTGGATGACTATCAAATGTTGGCAGGTTGGAAAATATTCTAAGGAAATATCATTGAAAACTTGTTCTGGTTTTAAACTTTTCCCTAGACAACCTTCATTGATTACTGTCAGATAAAATTTCTTGTCTATGTGGACTTGTCCCTCCACCTAATCTGCAGATTCTTAAATTAAAACCCAGTGTTACTGGATCTGGGGAGCTAAGAGATACAGAGAGTATTAATCTGTATACCATTACTGTAAGAAAGACTTCAAAAAACCTTCCAGTAATAATACAAAGCCAGAAATAATGTGTTTTAGTTTAGGGCAGAGCACATCTGCTATTCAGCAGAGAAAAAAAACAAACAACTTTTCCTTAGTTGTTTCAATGCCACTATAACAAATGTATTTTTTTGCTTTATGTTTGTATATATAAATCTGATATTATAATAACAAAATCTTATCTAATAGTATGATAAAAAACATTGAAATAGGCCATCATACCAACTTCCTTAGAAGTAGTGTTCCAAATTCAAAACCTTTTTAATTGGTAAATTAAATTTTTGATATAAAGAATGGAATCAAAACTTCAGCAAATTTCAGCAAAACTTCAGCCAACAGACATCCAAATTCTGCTTCAGTCTTATTTTTGCTGCAGAAATTGTCAGCAAAATTCTCAGCAGTGCTAAGGCAAGATTATACTCTGTCATTGTTTAATGTGCAGTGAAGCCTAACCATTCATGCTCAAATTTCACCTATAACAAAAAGGCTTGGCCAACAGTTTGTCTCTCTGAAAAGTGGGGATTGGGTACTTTGTAAAAATAGATACCACAGTGTTGAGGTATAGAACACTAAAACTATCCTGGAAAAGTGGATGTGCTTTACTGGCATAGCAGATGTAGAGCACTCACAGTGTTATCAGCATCATTTCACTACCAAAACTGCCAAACTCTGGTATGACCTTAGGGGAGAAGGCTGGGCTGACTAAAGGCTTTTCTTTAGGATATAAAGAAATGACACAGCAGAGAAATTTAACAGCTTACCCTCATCTTCCTTTGAGAGTTCCTGTCCTGATTCTGTAGCCACATGTCCCTTTTCACCACTTGACTATTTTCCAGTAGCTGCATTACAAAGCTCATATCCTAAACAAGGAGACTTTGATTCAAATAAAGTACCCAAAGATTGTTCTTGAAAAGAAGTCAAGATGAGACTTCTCCTTTGATAACATCTTTTCTGATAGCTTGGCAAGGTTTCTGTCTCTGGGGTTACAAACCATAAACCAGGAAAGATCAGTACTTTATGGTCATGAATCGTGAGTTCTTTTTTTATTTGTGTTTTTTCTGAGCTGTTATAAATATATCCTCCTGTCTGAGAGACTGCTAGGAAACTGATGAATCCCTGTAAAGGTTTCTTTCTAAAATCCTTAACAGCACCCTAGGTAGAAATTCTCCTCTTTGATATGAAATCCTAGAGAATTCACTCTTGACAGCAAGTTCTGGAAGTCTTCAGTCTCTGGAATTCAAAGAGCTAAGGTTTTGTCTCTGGATTTTTGAATTGCTGAAGTTATTCCGTAGCATAAAATCCATAGTCAAAGATTTGTTTAATTTTATTTTATGGTACTCTAAACTTATTGAAAACACTTCTTAAAATTTCTACCAATCCAAGATATATTGATAGCATTTTTTAAGCAATACCTAATTTTTATTAAACCACTGTATGTTACCTTTTTTTATTGCATCTGATCTCTCAACAACAATTTTGGTAGCGTTTTCTCAGCTTATCTGACAATGGTTTTTTTACAGAAGTATCATATTGGAAGATAAAGATCCTTTGCTTTTTGCCACAACTTTACCTCCTCTTGTGGTAAAATTGTATCCTATAGAGAATCTGTTGGAAACTTCTCCCAATTTCAAAGCACACATTTAAGTTGAACAAACCAATGCATGGGCCTACACTGACATCTCTGCTTTGCTTTTGTCAAACATTTACTGGAATAATTTNTATATATAATAATTTCAAAGTAAAAACTATGTCCTGATTTGAAATGATTATAAAGTTTATTATATTTTTGAAATAAAAGCAATTACTGAAAATAAATGCTTTAGGAAATGCAAAAATTATTTTCCAATTTGGGATCTAACATGTAAAAAGATCTTAGAAAAACTATCCTAAGTTTTATGGTTTAGCCACTTATATGAAAAAAATATTCAACCAGGGATATTCAGTGGTTTTAAGTACACTCTTGGTTTTCACTGACTTCAAGAAATGCAGGAGGAGGAGTGAATTTTCTGTACATATAAAAGAAAGCATTAATATACAGTCCTAATGATATATATATACACCTTGCCTCAGGCACTAAAACCATTAATTGATTTAAAAGACAGATAATTCTAAAGACAATGTGATTTGGAGGTTTTCTTAGTAGTAAATATTTTAGGTGGATATTTTCAAGCTTTTCAACAATAAAGAAGTCTTAGTGTACTTAAAACTACAAATACAGATGCAGATATCCTTGACCATGGTCAAGCTTTGTACTTTACCTAAATATGCAAAGGAATGAAGACTTTCTGAACCAAAGAAAACACACCTTGGAGAAGTAATTTTAACTATAGCATGTAAATTAAAGGCTTCTAGAGATGTTGCTTCATATCTAACATATTCAGTTTCTGTTTTTTTTTCCAAAGGCCAGTACCACAATTTAATTCTAGTGGACTGAGGTCACAGAGAGGTTCATTTTTTCTTACATTCTCGCCCAAAAAGAAAAAAAAAAAGCTATTGTAAAGAATTTGAAGTTCAAATTAGGCCTTGAGTAATACAAATTACATTAGAATCTATTTACCAGTACTACTAATGATGTTTATTCTTTCCAGACTTTCTTGGAACTGCAGAGACTAATATCAGAGGAAAACCACAAATATAAACAAAAAGTTTAGCATTCTCCATCAATATCTCTGATTACATACAAGAAACGAAACCCTTTTGAGTTGAGTTAGGAATATTTTGTGTTTCAAAATGCACAAAACCATAGTGCAGCACATCCCAAAAAACTCCAAATGGATATTACTAAAGATTGTAATGAAAATAGTAATTTTGTATGCACATCTCCTTGTAAATAGAACATTTAGGTGTGGAAATATCTAAATTTTGATCAGATAAAATTTTAATAGATATTTCCTACTAATAACAATGTGGTGTATATATTCTTGCATTTTTCTGTCTTTTTTTTTTCCCTCCTCCCAGATATTAGAAATAGTAATTTCTGATGGTCTCCATCGTCATCTGCTGCCCTTGGGTGCCATTCCAGAAATTACTTAAATGACTTTCACGCTAGAACTTAAAAATGGTTCTGTTATTCATCTTAAATTTTCTCAGTTAGCATACAGCATGTAAGCGAAAAGCAATTACCATACGTCCCATGGAGGAAAACCATAAAGGATTTACACCACTAACTGACTGCAGGGATGAATGCTGGATTACCTGGCTAGGGTTTAGCAACCAGGCCTGAACACAGGAGTGCAATTCTGGGCGCAGGAAGAATTACAAATTACGTGTGTTTGAATATTATGAACACACGTGAATTATAATGGGTGGAACCAAGCCCAACCAAGTCACTCTGGAGCTCATCTGTTCTTGGGTTTCCCTGGTGGGGAATCAGCAAGAAGCCTCATGTGAGGTCCTACACTGTCCTGCTTCACTGCACAGGGCTCAACACACTTGGCTGCTGTGGTGAATCTGCCTCTGGAATGAGCAGTTCAGATCTGCAACAGTTAGTATGATGACATGAAAAGTCCTTTGGACTGCATCTAGAACAGTAGACTGTGAAGTTTCTGAGCCTTTGCTTTCAAATGGACATTAATTCCAGTCGGAATTTGTTATCCACTTCTTCCTGCTCCTCCTTCCAGGTTTCACACCTTATTTCCCTTTTTCTTTCTGCACGGAGAAGGTGTGGGGGCTATCCTGGAAAGCACCATGTGTTCCCAGAGCCTGGGGTCTGGCTGCGGTGCTCAGCAGGTACTGACACCTGTCATGTGCTTAAACTCTGCCTTTCCCACAAGCGTCAAATCTCGCTTTTATTTCCTTTTCCTAATCACAAAATCATGTTATAAAAAGGACAGAAAAAGCTTAATCCATCTTGAAATGTGAAGCACAATTGCTTGGTTTAAATTACTCAGGCAGCATGAGACTTTTTCATCAACTTTGTGTTGAACAATGATTACTGCAAGCACTTAGTTATTTTATTTGGCTTTTTATTCAATAGGACTTCACCAAAGTGATACCTATACCAGATAAATCAATAAGTAAAAATGTTTATTTTTTGAGCAAAAATGGTGCTTCATATGAGAGATGCTGTTTTATTTCGAAAAGTTATCTTTACAGATAATTGTGACTTAATATTTTTCTGTAAAAATTCCTGGCCAAACTTGAATATCTAGCATTTCTGAATAGCAAGTTACATCTGAAAAACAGATTCAGCTGTGGTTATGGTCAGAAAAGAGAACATAAAAATAGAAGTTTCAATGTGTTTGGTCATGTCTGCTTACTTTTCCAACCAAAATAAAGTTTTTCAAACTTTTTCACTCATGTAGGCAGTCCAGAGCAAACACATCTTTGGTAAAGTGTGCAATATCACTTTTCTTTTTAGATAAGTTCTACAGAAAAATGTTATGCTACTTTCCTAATACAGAGCTACACTGATTTGAAAGCCAGGTTATCAGAGCAAGTTCCCAAAGCTGCCAAAAAAAATAGAAAAGAAAATATAATCAAAAACCCCAACAACCCAAAAATCCCCACTCTCATATAAACCCCAAAAACAGAAATAGAGAAAGAGATTTATAGGTCAAAAAACATTCCCCCAAAAGGTCAGAAAACATAATATTCCATAAAACCTACTACTTTTGAATATTTTATTTTAATTTTTAGTTACTCTGTGTGCAGACTGAAACCGAACATGGAATTTTTCCTGAAAACTTAAGCGTGAAAATGCAATTTTTGCAGCTTTCCTTCATATTGAATATTCACTTCAAGGTAAAGTTTGATCGAACTGAACTAAACTAAAGTATTATGCTTCAGTTGTAAAATATATGAGGCAAGAAGACAGAGAAAAAGAATCATACTACACTTTCCAGTATATGATGCAGCACCAGAAAGCATTTTCATTTCACAGATCCAGATGGAAACCTTTGCCTTGACTGCCTACAAACAGAACATCTGAAAGTAGAATCTGTAGGATCTTTCCCTTGCTAATGTACCTTCTGTGCCTGGCTCTCTAGTCTGTATGCCCTGGTTTCCTCTGAGAGGAGATATATATGGCCTGTGTAAAAGGCAGAGGCGTCCTCCAGCAACTCCCCAAAATTGGACAAATGGAGAAACAGGACTATGGAGTTGCATCTGCCCAGCACAATACAGGGAGCCAAAGAAGCTAACAACCAGCACTTGAGCTCTCCAACAGAACTGAGAGACATCATGAATAATCCACAAGATTATGTATTAATCATAAGAATCTATTTAGCAAAATATTTCCTCCATTAAGGAGCACCCTAGTCCTCAAGAGACACGACAGCAATCTACCTAAAATTTAGGAGGAATCTGAATACAGGCCAAATATTCCCCTCAGGGAAGTCAGTGGTAAAAAAAATCTACTTGACTTTAATGACGCATGATTCTGTGCTCTGCAAAAAAGGTCACTCAACACATGCATGGACAACAAGTCAAATACATCTGGTATACAGAATGTCACCATTTTGGGCTCAGCATGGTGATATGATTAGTTTTGTTGCTTTTTGTTTATACTTATTTCTATCTTTGGCAGAGAAAACAACAGACAACAAAACCTGGGATATCCATGTTCTATTAGTTGCAGTGGACAAGGATTCCACGCAAGGTTGTTGGCCAGTGGAATACATGTTCTCTGTTTCTCAGGTCGTGCATCTCCAAGAAGTTCCTGAAAATTAACTTTTATTCTTGGGAGAAAAACAAGGACAGCAAAAACACACCCAGCAACTAAGACCCCTAGAAATAATCCTCATTCTGCAAGAGAAAGTACTTTTTTCACACAAAAGTGTTTTTCCTATAATGCCAAATGTTCAAAATATTTTCTTAACAGACTTGCTTTTGTCCCCTTACTTTCATTTAGTAAGGCAGTAATTCCCAAATGGAAATTTTATCTTTTGCCACTGGGCACAAACTGTGAGTAAAATCCCACTCGCATATGTTGGGAATACTTGATTAGAAGTTATTTGCGTATTGGGAAACAACCTGTTTTTTAAGAAAAGCTGTTTCACTCAAAGGTGGTAATCATCAATATGGGCAAAGGAGACTGGGGTGGGAAGGAGACACATTCTTGTGACTCACACGGCATGGGGCCACTTGCAGGTCTCTGGTTTATTTGTGGAAAATGGAGGGAAAGGGTTTCCGCTGTTTCTGCACACTTCTGCCGTAGATGGTAGGTGGGTGCATGGGAGAAAGGAAGAGTTTAAATTAAAGCAAACTTTTCCTCGACTGTTTATTTTCGAACACTTGCGTGTCACGGAGGCCGGTCTCATGACTTTAAACAAAACCCAATGTCATTGCTTCCATGAGGTTAAAATGAAGTGCAAGAGAAGAATTACAATGACTTTGCCTGCAACAGAAGGAAGGTCAGGCATCACTTTGGACTGAAGCTTGTCTCCATGGAGCGACGCCAGCAGCTGATACTTGACCTTTAAATTCCCCAGAGCTGCCACAATTTTGAGGAAGTGGCATTTGTCAGATGGCCAAAGAGGGTGATGGAAAGGCCAGGCTGGTGGCTGGGGGCAGTCATGGGCAGGTCGGAGGAAAGGTGTTTCCTTTACATTGAAATTGTCCATGGGGTGGGAGAATCCCAGTGAAATGGCCACGGATGAAGGTGCTGCACGGGGATGAAGCCAAGGGGCAGGTGCAGAAAGTGGCACGTTGTGGAGAGAAGTGTCTGCAGGGAAGGAGAGGTCAACATGTTCTGGCTGCAGGTGAGATGGCAATGGGTGGGGGCTGCGGAGGAACTGTGCAGCAGGAGGCACCAGCCCGCGGGCAAACAGTTGAGGGATACGGACCGGCCCGGCTGCTCCTCCCGAGACTCTGCGGGATGAAGAGAGAGACGCGGGGGGGAAGGAGGGAGGGAGGGATGAGGCGGTGGAAGCCCTCTCCCTGGGCTGGTTGAGGGGCGGGAGGGAGGGGAGGCAGCTCCTGAGGAGGGGAGGAGGAGAAGAGGCAGAGAGGGGATGTTGTTAAACAGTTTCTTACCGTAAGAGGGAGTTGGGACCCAGATCTTTCCAGTTAATCACACAACAAACTTAGATCATCGCAATAAAAAGCTCGGCTCACTCT
>VZTN01001456.1:0-40609 GCA_013400515.1 Erpornis zantholeuca | reverse complement strand
TCTGTATCACTTGCAAGTAAAATTTGAGGATTTTATTGGTTAATCATTAAACCTTGCTGGTTTTAATTCTGACACTTTTTTGTTGAAGCTAATGCATGTCACTTTTCAGAACAGATGTTTCCTCTATTCCTTTGCTGTCATGCTTACATAGACCTTGTTCATCTCTAGCTGAGTTACAACATCCTTATCTAGACTTGTTTCTTTTTCATAACATTATTGCTAAAATCCTCCATCAAAAAACTCCTTAAATTCACTTACGCTGTGTTTTTGACTTCATAAATCTCTGTGCATCTTTTTCTGTCTTCCTTATCAGCTTTATCAAGCTGCTGCTGCTGCTGCTAAGCTGTTCTGTTCCTTTGTTTCACCATCCTTTCCATCCATTACTCCCACTGCTTTCCTACAGTCATCCTTGCAGTTTTTCCCACTACAGTTCCTATGGATGAGAAAAAGGTAATATAGTTGCTCTTTTATTGGCTATGCAGGTGACTTTTGCAGGTATGTGCCTTCCTTAGCTGCAAAGTTGTCACTGTCTTATCCTTTGTTATCTGCTTGGAGTGTCTATATTTACACAGGAAGGGATTTCAGTGTAGACAACAGAATTTCAGTACCTGATAAGAAAATCTACAGACTATCTCAGTACAAAGAGAAGCAAAAAAATTGTTGTGATCGGCAGTATGAGTAGAAGAAAGTCCAAGAATTTGTTCAAATATGTTGACTTTGGAAGTATAAAAACCCTCCAGATTTGCATCCAAGAAAAGATTGTTAGAAACTTTTATGTGGAGAAGTGGTTGAAGCCAAACTGGAAAGAAACCAAAAGGCAACTGAAAGGCAAAAACTGAAAGAATTGTTTGTAAACAGTGCATTCTGCATTCCCACTTTAGGAGGGAGGAGCGGAAACGAGAATGTAATTGGAAAGGCAGGAAAGGTCAAGGATATTTTTGTGAAGATGGAGTGAGAGGCACTGGGATATGCTTGAATTTGAGAATCAGCCAGAAGAGAACAGAAGGCTGCACAAGGGCAGAGGGATGAAGGTTAGCAGGTTGGAAACATTCAGAGTCAACAGAGTAGAGAAAGCAGTTGGATGAAAAATCTGTTTGGTGATGGAAACGATAATGAAGATGATGTTTGAAAGAGAAGGCTGGGGAGATTGGATAGGATCTTGTAGTATTTTTAACTGAAGCCAGCAAGATCTCACATGGAAAGCTTGTATGGCAAAATAAATGAAGATCAAGGAGCTTTTTGGTGAGGGGTGCAGTGCTGAGGAATATGGCACAGCCTAAGTATGTATGAAGTGTAAGAAATCTGTGTGTCATTTGGATATTATCAAGTAGGGTTAAAATGCCTTCTCAGATCAGAAAAAAATATCTCAGAAGATATGGGATGAGTGACAGAAATGTAGATTTTGTGGTAGGCTAGAGGAAATAATGTCAGCGATTTTTTATTTGGTTCAAATGAATAATTAAGGAAAAAACACCTGTGGAGTTTTTTTCTTTTTCTTTTTTTTTTTTTTAATTTTTTTTTTGGAATAACAGTTTCCCCCTCCAAGACAGTCAATTGTGTTTTTACAATCCTTTGATATATTTTACCTCTACTTAGAAACTACCCTTTCAAAACTCTTTTGCAAGAAAAAAGTCTTTATTTTTCATTTCAAGTATTGCAAGAAAGTGTTTTTACTCTTTGGATTTCTGTTTGTCTCCCTTGCCCTCCCCCATATTGAGTAAATTCAGCACGCATTGTACTCACTCCTAGAAAGCAGTTAAAAATAAGAGAAAAAAAGAAGAAAAAGCCAAGCAAGGTTAAACTCTAGGTACACTATCACAGTTTAGTTTATTCATAAAAATAAAAATAATCTTGTGTTTAAACAGCTCTGATTTTCTAGGCAAGAAACAGATTCTTTGTGCTTGAATTTTCCTCAAACTAGCAATGTGAGATAGTTAACTATTTCAGAGGCATATTGTAAGCATAGCAAAGAAGATGTTCTAGTCTTTGTGCGTTTTTCCCAGAAAGCAGCATAACTGAGGACACAAATGCTGTCTCAGTCACATTTATCTAAGTTTTAAAATAAAGATCTTTAATGACAAGGGAACTCTTAGATTAGCGTGAACAACCAAACTGGTATTTAATGTAATGACCACACCAATTTAATTTCTTTGTTTCTTTGCTCTTGTCAGCACAGTTGTGGGTTTAAATAGTAATTTGGACTGTTTCTCTGACTTTCCCAGTAAAAATAAATCTGATGTCATTGCATGCTCCTTGGCAGGCCATGTGTCATTATTATAAACCACATAGAGATTTTTTTCTCATCCAGATTTTCTTCGCAGGGCCTTTGCTTATGACAGAGTTACAAAACGGTGCCATTGGTTATCCTTCAACAGCTTGACAAATGGTGTGAGAAAGAAGCAAGACCATGCTTTTGATCTGTATGAAAAGAAGGGTAACTGATTTATTTACTGATTTTGTTTTTCCAGCTATGGAGGGGAAAAAAAAACCCTGAGGTCAGTCAGTGATTTTTTGGCTGAAGGAACATCCCAGGCATGGATGCTTTTATGCAGTTTGAAAGCTGCATCCTACAGTTTTATTTTCACATATCCTGAGTTTGCTGTCATGCAAGTCTGCATACTTTTTCTTGGTCAATTTTCCAATCTGCATATTTGCCTGCCATCATACATACTAGTTTGAATTTTACATTTCACCTTACTACTGAGCAGCTCAGTTGTATGAGTTACCACTTATTACTTAATATTGCTCTTATTTACCTCATTAATAGTAGGATGTTAAGTCCTCAGACATGGAATTTTGTACAATCAGATACACTGGACACATTTTCAGGATTTGTTGGGGGTCGGATAGTGGTCAATATTAGGGAAAAAAAAAGAAACGCATGTATGTTAATAATTAAAAAGTACTTTGAATAACTGTGTATTTAAGGGCTAATAAATGATATTTTTATGTCAAAACAAATGGTGAGCTTTAATTTTTCATACATTAACCAACTCCATAATTATCTTCTATTTCAATAGACTATGTCAGAAATTGTATCATTGGAAAAGGAGCAGACTATAAAGGAACAATATCTGTTACCAAAAGTGGTATCCAGTGTCAGGCGTGGAATTCAATGATCCCCCATGAGCACAGGTAAGAGTTCAGGAGCAGAGACAATGGGAATAGTGCCCAGACAGTTTCCATAAAGCTTAAGAATTTATGGGAAAACTAACCTTAGACAACAACATCTCTTAGGTAAATTCTTGCCTTTCTCAAAGAGATGCCATTCTTCAGATCCCAGAAAATCCTTATCTTCTTGGTCTTTCTCCAAAGAGGCCTCTCCTAATGCCAGCCTGTGTGTCTGTATGCCTTCTTTCCTCTGTTGGGTTTTTTTTTAGCTGTTTATATCCTTTTGATGTTTTAGTTACTGGCAGAAACAAAACATCTGCATTATTTCAGCCCAAGGCCTGGAAGTTTATCACTGTTTTCCAGTTGACTCCCAAGGAATAAGCAATTTTGAAAACCACATTATTAGGAAGTAGGAGATATTAGTCCACCTATTTGCTTCGTATATAATATTGTTAGTATATCTTGCATAGTTACTGTCAATTCTCTGTTATTTCTAGAATATGTTAAACTCTATGGAGCACTTAGACCAGGCAACAAATCCATGGAAAGGACTGAAGTCACTACTGAAGTCCTTCCCTTCAGATCATACAACCAATAACTAAAGACTGAGGGAGCATGTACGGGACTTAGCTTCTCAGATTAGGATCTGGTACAGTGAGAAACTCAGGCCAAACCTACACCTTGAGCATAAATCTAGTTGAACTCTATTGGCTAAGGAAAAAGAGAAGGAAGCCAAAACTTGAATCCAGTAAGAGTAATGGTAAAAACAGGTTCAGCTCCAAAAAATGTTCCCAGAAACTAGTAAAAGAACTATGAAGATCTGGTCTACTCTTTAACCACCTCTCTTTCAATGTTTTTGTACTGGCCTTAGCCATACAGATAATAAAACCTTAAGAGACAAACCCAAAGTGTCCTCTCACCCATAAGTGTGCTATCCACACTGCTGCCTTTGCTCTGGACTCCCAGTGTCAGCAATTTGTTTAGGAGGAGCCAAACTGGAGATGGCTGGCAAGGAACTGGGCTGTGCACTGCTCAGTCCTGTTCTGACCAAATCAATCCAGTGTGCAAGAAGATATCTTGGAACAACATTAAAAGGCAAAGGATACTTGAGTTCTGTCCTCTTATGATGTGTTACAAAGCTGAGCCTCAGGCTTGGACTTACTGGACTTGACTCTTACAGTATAGACAGCAGTGTCTGCTTTTCAGTCTGGGACCAGACCTGTTCATGACTGGGAGCATACTATAAGTATCACCAGATCCCAAAGCAATGACTTCTTGAGACTCAGCACCTTGAAGTGTATATCTTTGTCTTTCAGAAGTGAAAAATTCTAAATCATTACAACCTAAGCAAGAATGAGCATTTATTCTACATAATATACATGTGACTTTATTTAATTAGGGAACAGAAAGTGTCAGAATAGCACACATTATCACTAAATTGCATTTTAATATACGGCATACAGAGTTTTATCACATACATGGTTTTAGCCAATGCATTTGGACAGCCAATCTTCTATGATGAATTTTATGAGAATGACTCTTCTCCTGCCTTGTGCAATAAGTTTAATTTTTAAAAGGTCACCGGATAAATGAGGTGGCTGCATGCTAATTTTGTTTTTCAACATCAGAAAATATGATTTCATCATCAGAGACATGAGGGAGATGGGAAGAAGCAGACAGTAGTGGTGTGTTTGGAACTTATTAGTACAAAAGACTTAGATTTTTTTGTCAGTTTTTCTCAACATCTGATTATCACGAAGTGCCATTGGAAAATAAATCCATTTTAATATTTAAGGGAGAAATGTATTTTTAATGATTTTTAAAATTATATTTCTAGAAAGAATTGAAATAACTAAACTTTTGCTTCAGTCTAGCAAGTCATGTATTTATTTATTTGTATTCCATTAGAACACAGAGACTCCCAGCAAAACCCAGCTTTCTATTATTGTTATCTACACCCTAGTACAGATTTTAAGACTCTCAGAGAGTTTTAAATTGATAAATCCAATCTAAAAAGGGCTGAAAGAGAAATGGTCAAAGAGTAGACAAGTACTTCATAGGCTTTTGGCTAGTTTCCATGGCTTTTGTGTGGCTGAATCTGTTTTTACCATCACTCTAACTGGCTTCAGTTTTTGGCTTTTTTTCTTTTTTTCCTTACCTAATGTAGATGAACTAAATCATCAATTTTAGAAGTGGCCCTTCTTTCCATTTCTGGGTAGGTTTTTACTGGAATTTATCTTTTCCTCTCTCAAGAATGCTGCTTCAGTACCTGTTGAAGCCATTTGTATATCTTACCCATCTTGTTTTCCTAGTGCTACTGATCTGGAATTTTTCTTTTTTTAATGTTCTTTCAGCATATCTGATGTAATTTGAGATGTCTTTTCCCTGTATTTTCTAATGAACAGAAAAGTAAAATGAAATATTCTAATATGTACTGACATACAATTTTCACACATCTGCAGGTTAGAAGGTCCCATCAGAAATATTTTCATGGGGTCCTTTAATTAAACAAAAGTTTAGGATACTTACATCATAAGACTACAGAGGAAAAAGAGAAGCAACAATTTTATAGGCAGCAGGAATGACATAAAAATTAATCTCTTAAAGCACCAAAAATAATAGGAAAACGCTTTTATATAGTGCTTCCACATTGCATTGACTAGAACCACAATGTGATTAGCAGAGGTATTTTTCACTTCAGTTAGTTTAAGTATTTCATTAATGAGAATAAACTTGAATAAAATGTCACATGTCAAAATTTTCTTCTTGTTTCTCTGTCTCAAAACACTCAAAATAAAATACTAGTTATTTTCAGAATAAAAGGTGCATTATTTGTGATATTTCCACCAAAGCTTAAATATTCATTTAAAAAAATAGAACAAATCTTATAAATCTCAAAAATTAAATTAATTAATTAATTTGATTTACCAGTCTTATGTGATCCCCTATGTAGTTAGTCCAGTATTTCAATTAATAAAAAAACCTTCATGGGACAGAATTCCAGATGTCTGAATTCAAGGTGTTTTCTAACTACAAAGATTTAGCTGCTGTTTAATGTAACAGGCAGTGAAATACCACTGGATTTTTCTGCCATGTGCAGCCTGAATGTGGTCATGAGCTGTTGAAGTGGCATTGACCAGACCTGCTCTGGGGTTAGCTGTTCCTTATTTTGTGGGGAAAATAAGCTAGCATTACTTTTATGTGTAAATATTTATATATGTCTATATGTCAGTGTGTAGATGGTTTCTCTAGAGTTAAGCAGATACTTTTACAGATACCTGAGAAGACACCACCTTGACCCTGGACATTTTAGGTCAGATGGGGTATTGTTATATGTCTGAACATGTACAATGCCATCATGAGTGGGTCTTTAAGTAGCAGGCCCTAAGGTGACAACAGTGGGGCTTGTGGCATAGCATGAAGGAACACAGCTAAAAGGGCACCTGGGGAAATTTCCTGTGCTGAAATGCAAAGCAGTCCATGGTTTCAGGCACTGAGAGCCTCTCAGTGAGGTGTAGCACACACCTGGTCACACTCACATGCTCTTAATGATCAGTTCTCGTTGCTGCCTCACCAGGGATACAGAGAGGTTTCTCTGCTCGTGGGTTTCACATAGTAGGAGCACTCTGGGCCCAGATGGACCTGTTATATGTGCCAACATGCACAGGAAAGACAAACCTCACGTGGCTACAGATCCAATGAACTCCTGTGCACCCGGAGCTCCTGGAGGAGAATACAGTGCAGGCTGGCAGGGAGTGTGTGACTGCCTCTGGCTCTGCCTAGATAGCTGGTTCTGGACAGCTGAGGGATGGGAGTAAAACTCTCTAGGGCACACTATGGGACAGACAAATTGTCCCAGAGTTTGGCCATTTAGGTTGAGTAATCCCAACTGGAGATGTGTATTTGTGTATGGACAGATTTTGGGTGTGTGCATTTGCTTAGGCAGGGTGGAGGGAGAAGGAAGGAGAAATGTAATTTTTTTTCTAACTATTTGTAAAAATAGTATGATTAACCCCAAAGTTTGCATGCTCTTATACTGTAATGATTGTCATTTTAAAACTAGCTTTTTGCCTTCGAGCTATCGGGGAAAAGACCTGAGGGAAAACTACTGTCGAAACCCCCGAGGGGAAGAGGGAGGCCCATGGTGTTTCACCACCAGTCCAGAGACACGCCATGAAGTCTGTGACATCCCCCTCTGCTCAGAAGGTAACCTGGCACAGCCTCTGCAGAAGCTGCCTTTGCTGTGCTGACAGCAGCTGCACAGAACTTCCAGTAATCACTTGCTCGTGGCCTTTAGAGAAAGAACAGGTGATTTCTCAGCGAGAGTAACTCATATAGCAAGAAAAGAAGTTGTTAGACGAAGAGGAGATCTTTTATGTTCCACTATGCTGGAAGGTTTCAGGCTCAGCAGCTTTTTTCAGGTTATGGAGGAGCTTGAACAATGAAGTTGTGCTGATCACACAAATGTGACCCTTTGTTTTTGCTTTTCTAGCCCATAGTGAATCCATTAACAATTTCAGTATTACTATGTGATAAAATCATCTAGTACCATTCCATGGTAAAATCAGCTTTTCATCTTTTTTTTGATGAAAATGTAGATACTGGATTACAAAATGAAAACTTAAGATAAGCACACATCTTGTGTTTTGAATAAATGCTGTAAATAAGTATAAACTCTTAAAAAATCCAACCCCATTTGACTTTCAAGTCACAGAATTTGAAAGACACTTTATATGCACCATTGCATTTGTTGACTTTTAGGTTCTGTTAACCTCCAAACTAAGCTCTTATATCTTGCTAATCAGATGATTCAGTTCCAGTCAATCAACCTATTTAAATCTTCAAGATAGGATGTCTTTAATTTTCCTGCTAATGTGTCATATGCAATATTTATGCTGTTGTTAGGAAAAGAAGAGGAGAGGGAGGGAGGGAGACAAGGAAAGAGACAAGGAGGGAGAGAGGAAAAGGAGGAGGAAGAGAATCATTTACAAGCAGCTTGAGAATTTCTTAAAATATCTCATTTAAAGATAAATTTATGTGATTGTCAAATGGGATAAGACCTGGAGCTCACTTCAGGATGAAGACTTCGGTAGCTGATGTTTTGAGATATATGTAATTCCATGAAATAGTATTTTCTAAATGATCCTTCCTTACAATTACTCTAATTAGGGACCACTTGAGAAGTTTGTCTACAGTTAATTATGGTGAATTTATTTTATATTTTCAAACATCTCGTTCTAAATTTTGTTCAACAATGCTTTAAAATTCCTTTGGTAACTTTTTCCCACTCTCCCTCCATGCACCCTACATACTTTCCTAAACCAGGACTGAAAATATATCTTAGTTTAAGCTGCCAAAAATCACTGTTATCAAAAAGATACAGTATCATATGTAGCTGAAAGTCCTGGGTATTTAAACAGACATACTGTACTGCACTAAAATTGGGATTCAGCCATTATTCTGTGCTTAAACTTAAGTTTAAAGTCCTATAATTATACTATGACTTAAAGTGATTTAGAATAATAAATGGCTCTTAATTTGATTGTATCACCTTTAAAAAATACTTCTTCCTTAGTTATGTCTCTTTCTCTTACAAACCATAAGCAAGATTAGTAAAAATCTGATAGGAACTTGAATGCCTCTAGTAGCTCACCCCTACCTACTTCAAAACTGTAAGTGTCCTATAAAGTGATATACAATTTAAGCATCTGGATTAGCTCCAACAGATACAATTATATTCCAAAGGGTATTACACATACCAACCCAACAGAAAGATACCATTTTTAAATTCCTCTTTAGGCTGGTTTCAATATATAAGAGCAGGGACAGGATGGGGTTTTTGGTTTTGTTTTTGTTTTTTCTTGTTTGTTTGTTTTTTGGGTTTTTGGGTTTTTTTGTGGTATAAGTTATCAGTGTAATAAATGACTAGTGCCTATTATTTTTCCCTAGTTGAATGCATGACCTGCAATGGAGAGAGTTATAGAGGGCCAATGGATCACACCGAGACAGGCAAGGAGTGTCAGCGCTGGGATCTTCAGAGACCACACAAGCACAAATTTCGTCCAGAGAGGTAACCTCTCCTCCCCCCCAAGCAAGGCCATGTGGTCATAATTGGAAAATTACACACATTCTGGAACCAGTTGAGCAAAACTAGCATTAGGTCAACTGAAATTTATGGAGTTCACCAGTTTTAGATGCCTGGGCTCCTGGCCCATGGTGTAGGCTGGCTACTGGCACGATGGAGATGCAGGATGGGGAGTGTAGAGGCTGTTTCATGCAGTTCTGGTTACATCCCATGCCTGATTAGTGCAGTGATGCACACCTACTGCTTTAATTGATCAAAACTTTCTCCCTAGCTTCATTGACAGTAAGTAAATAACCTCTGAATATTTCCGTATATATTGATATGCAGCTGCAGTCAGCTTAAATGCCTTAATTGCATAGTAAATAATGATTTAGAGTAATAAATTTTTATTAAGTTTCTTAACATAATTAATGAATATATAACTTCCAATATTGTCAAGTAACAATATTCTCCTTTTTGAAATATTAAATAGCTTTAAAGCTGTACATGATCTTCCATTATAATCACATTTAAGTATCTAATTTGTTTCACCAAGTGTTTGCCCACTACATCTGTTTTTTCACCCTGGGAAAGGATTTACTCATTCTGTTTAGCATTTTATGAACATGGATTTCTTTCTTAGACTTTTCTTTTTTTTTTTTTTTTTTTTAATTTAGGCACGGATTCAGAGTGCCAAGAGTTGAGTCAGAAACAGCAAGGCAAATTTCATCCCTGCTAGGGTTTGTCCTAGAGGGCCAAATTCACCCAGCTACAAAGGGTCATCTATAATACACACTTCTGAAAGTATTGTGGGAGGGAGGGGCTGTGCAGGGGTTAGACCACACAGGAGGGGGTCTCTGTTCATCTTAAACTGGACTACAGTTTCATTTTAGTTTTATTCTGGATTTTGGCTTAACTCCATTTATATATTGTTTTGAATAAACTTAAACTGCCAGATGAAGACTGCAAGAATCAACAAAACCAAAATGATTAAGACCTTCCACTGAAGGTATCTTTTTATGTGCTAAAGTGTTTAACTAAATAAAGCATTATTTTAATTCTAAGAAATATGGGTACTGATAGATTTTAGAAAGCCTGATTATTCAGCAAAATATGGAGGATCTGCAGTTTTGGAGTTTATGTGGTATAATCTGTTTTTTTCCCTTGGCTTGGATGATCTGCTTCATGAATAATAGCAGGCTATCCCATTGTTCTGCCACAATAAATATTTTGTATTAACTGAGTGGGACTGAAGACAATCTGTTTCTGAGCTTTGCCATGCACTTACTGTGCATTCTAGAATAAGTCACAGAAACAGTTTTGTTCCTTGGGAGTGAAACATTTATAGAACTCCTGGGTACAAACAATAATAATTTTACTGTCAGGAGGAAATTTTTTTTTCCATTAATTTCTGATTGTTTGCAAAATGACTTTTCAGACTAACCACAGTACCCAAATACACGAACAATTGTCTTCCTTTTTGAAATTATTTCCTCTTTGAAATAATTCCTTCAGAGAACATCTTCTTGAGAGTTTTCAGACAGCAATAAAGTGGATTTTTTTTATAAAAACAAAAAGCAGCCCATCGAGGGTGAGCTGATCTGTATTGGCTTTCAGAATATTAATGTAGTCCAGTGTATTTCTAATACACTGATATTAATTAGGTCTGTTAACGGTCACTAAAGGTAGCAACAATAATACTTGGATTATACCAGATTTTTAAAATGTTTTGGGTTTTGGTTTGCTGGTTTGGTTTTTTTTCATAGTCATGTAAGTTGAAAATAAGAGGTCTGGAACAAATGATCCATTGAAACACAGCACTCTCTAGAGACACGTACAATATATCACCTAGGTGTAATGTAAATAACCTGGAAACCAGGAAGAATTATCTGGATAGATTTAAACCTATTTTCATTTATGGCTTCACCAATTACAGTGATGAAGAAAAGGAATAAAGATGGTAATATTTTCAAACGCTCCAGTCTCTCTGCTGTTGGACAGTGGTTTTGGCTTAGGGTAAATACAACTCATTTTTCTTTTTTGTCGCCTCAGTGATTTGTTCCCCATTGAGTCCCCTCAGAGGTCAGTTACTGATGATGCTTACTGTCTGCTAAGATGTGATTGAAGCTAGAAGAAGGATTCCCCCCAAACAGCTCCTGCATGGCCCATTTTTTTCTGTTTGTGGATGCAGGATTATATCCTAAAACTCCACTTCTCATGGGCACAGTTATGCCTCAAGATGGAAGGAAGAGGATAATGTCTTGGTCATAGAGCAGCATAGGGGGAGCAGCTTTTCACCTTTTCTGCTCAAACTCAAACTCCTGTGTAAACATTTATTACGTTGAGGAAAGTAGGATTGAAGTGCAGCATAAGAGGTGAATAACTGCAGATATCCTTTTATTAGTCCTCTGGTTTATATATTTTGTATGAAAATTTACTTTATAAAAAATGAAGTTTCCAGTCCTGCATGTCTTTTAAAACAAAACAAAGGGGAAAAGAAATATTGGTGAAGAGCTTTAGATACTAAGTTCCAAGAGAGCTGGAGATCAGAATCTGTCTCTTTCAAAAGAATAAATGTTATCTCTTTGGCTAATACTCTCTTCCCTCTTTCCTAGAAACTGAGATAAAGTCTTGATTTTGACACCAGATATGTAGCTTGATGTTTCACTTCATTTTTGGCAGTGAAGTACAGCTACTGCTGTTTCAAGGGGGGATAAAAGGAAATATGTAGAGTTCTGAAAGATCTCTGAAACCTCAGGCTCTTTCTTGGGTCTACGAAGGGGTCTGTGCCCAAATGTACTGGGGAAGGAGGAGAGTGCACAAAGAGACAGCTCTCAGGGAATCCTGCATGGCCTCACTGTTGAATTGTGTGGAACAGTTTGAAGCCCTGTTGTTTATCTTATTGCTATTATTTGTTTCTTAAAGGTGCTAGTTGGCCTTTTTTATAGGAATTGTTACTTGCTGGGTATGATGGAAGGCAGAAGCCTCTGTGAATATTGGGGGAAGAACCATTGACTGGGAAGGCTGGTTTTGCTCTAGAAAAGGACAAGTAGATCTAGTAGGTGAAAAGATATGGCTCACAGGCACTACTCCATCCCCCAAAGATACTCAGAGCTTGATCCTGGAAGAACATATCTTCCTAAGTTTTAGTTACTAAATAAAGTGGTTTTGACATTCTGTGACAGCATGCCATATAATATTAGGAAAGATGGATTCAGTGCTAAGAGAGACATTTGTAGTTTGGATTCCAACATGGATTCTTTACATCCCCAGCTGTTTTGAATGCTTTTCGTGAGCTATGGCTGCAGATACTTTGCCATTCCTGGACTCACCTTTGTTCTTAGGTGATGACACCTATTTGACACGGAACATGTTCCACCAGCATCAAAGCTCATTACTGCACCTACTGGGTGGCCAAAACCATCTTGTTTTCTGCTGTATTATTAGCCCAATAACTATTTCCTTGGGGAATCCTTGGACGGAACTTGTCCCTTTACAGTTTGTCTTAAACCTAGCAGAAAACAAGGTACTGCTGCTAGATCTAAAATTACCACATTCTTGACTGCCATTGAATTCTCAGTTTGGTGAGGTTTCTCCTTGGTGGTTTTTTTGTCATTTTAGTTTTTTTTATTTTTTCAATTCTTCTTAAATCTTATCCTTCTCCCTTGCATAGTTGAAGGAACCTGAAGGAAACTTTTCCTAAGAAATGGGAGATCAAGGTGCAAATGAGTCAAAATTAGCATGACAGAAAAAGCATCCTAGCAAAACCACATATTTGTAAATCGTATTTTCCTCTGCTTGTGTGAAGCACATCTGCTTGCAGTTGTTAATGGATTCAGGTTCCCAGGTAGTTAACTTTATTGTTCTCTTACACACTTTTCATGTTTCCCTCAGGGGCAGATCTACTTTTTGTTTCTTTTGCAAAGACATTTCAATAAAACCAGAAAGCCAAGACAATTTGTATTCACTAGAGAAACAAAACCTGATGCATTTATCTCCTTCAAGTTTACAGATGTTAGTATCATGTAGTTATACAAAAACCCCCTACTTATCCTGGATATCTGTCTGATCATCAGTGATGGCTGTAGGAATGTGGAAACATTTAAATAGCACAATAGTATCAAGTCTTAATGAGATAAAGTGAGGAAGAAGTTATTTCCTTCGTTTTCTCCTTCTTTTCCCCAATGCTTGAAATGAGGGCATGACCAAAAATGAGCTCTGTTACAAAAATGGGGCTATCATTAGTAGCATATCTACTCAAAATAGCTTCCATTTTGAACCCAGGGCTGTTGCACTGACGAACCTGTTTTCTTAATGAGCCTGGCATGGCAGGCAGTATTTAGATAATCCACATTTAATTGGTCTATTTCAGAAAAATGAGTGGCTTAAGTGTCTGGTCATCGGTTGACAGACACAAGAGCAAGAGTGTAGCAATTAGTGGAGCTACCCTATCCGGTACCCTGTGCATTAGCACAGCAGGGAGTCCCCTCAGTGGAGGTCTGATTCTGCTGCATTATTCAGAAAGTGTTTATATGTTATTAACTTTCTAACAGCATTAAAAGAGTATTTGCATCCATCCTACAGGATCAGACCCCAGGATAATGGGAACCAGTTCTTGTTTGCCTCTGCTGAAATCTGTCCTTTAAGTACCTTGTAGAAGGCAGCGCAGTGTTGCCAGGAAGACTTCCCTGACACTTTTCTCATTGTGGTTTGCAGATATCCTGACAAGGGCTTTGATGATAATTACTGCCGCAATCCCGATGGCAAGCCGAGACCATGGTGCTACACTCTTGACCCTAACACCCCCTGGGAGTTCTGTGCAATTAAAACGTGTGGTGAGTTCAAGTAAAATTTATTACTTCCTTTTCCTTTCCAAAATCTGCACACAGATATTTGAAGCAGTGTAGGACCACCGCTAGTTCATTCATTGCCCTTCACTAGCTTTTAAAACATAGCTTTCAAAGAGGGTTTCCCATAAACACTTTATATTTATTCTGGACAGGAAGGAAGAGTTGTGTGTTACTTAACACTGGAATACGTGTGTCTTACATACTGTAAATTGCATTAAAATGTAGGAAAATCAAGAATTAAAAAAGTGAGGCAACAAAATTGTGAAGACCTCATGTACAGTGTTAGTTTGGCCATGCTGGGTATTTGCATTATCATTTGAGAGTATCAAATATCATTTGGTGCACACACACCTCGTCCCTACCCAGTGTCCTCTGCCAACACCTCTTCACTGCTTTGCCATTCTAGGCCTTGGGTCCTGCACATTATTCACTTTTGTGCTGAAGACAGAAATATTAATTTCCTCTTGGGTCTCTCTGTGCTATTCAGCACTCTGTACCAAAGCACTCCACAGGCAATTAATTTCCTTTCATCCATCAGCTACAAGATGGTGGCATTTGTTAACCACACTTTAGAGACAAGGAATTGAACCAAAGTGACATTAAGGTGTACAGTTTTTGGATGCTCACTTTGGTTTAACTTTAGTTTAGCATTTTAGGCTTTCTGCAGCATGTTGTCTTCAAAGCCCAGATCATCTTAACTTTGGTGATAGCTCTGGCAGATCTCTCTTACTGATAATTAGTTGTCTTAAATGAAAAGCACAGGGACAATGATGAAGATAAAACAGTTGGACATACTCTGAAAACTTGTATAAAGCAATTTTTCTAGACTTTCATGGTAATACTGGGCCTAAGGCAGATAGTAGAATCAGTTTTGCTGAGACACACTTTAAATATTGGGAGGGGTGGTGGGGAATAGGTAATAAGTCTGATATGAAATTTTGTGAGCAGCTGCTGCCTAAAGGGGGATTCTCCACCTTCACTTAGAACTCTTACCAAAGCAATTATGGCTTGTATATTCAGAATAATTCAGAATAATTCAGAATTTTCTTTCCTTGGTTGTTCATAGCTTAGGCCAACGTAATGTCTTCAAGATTCAGTCTGGTCTAATCAATTTGTCCATTTTTGAAATCCAAGGGTTGAGTAAGAATATTCTGTACATCCTGATGTAGAGTAATTGAACTTACTCTATCTTATGTCACTGTAATTCCAGTATAAGGTAGTTAAACTATCAAAATTATTCCACTGTAAAAAAGGCCAATATATTTTGATACTTTGGGCAATGTCTAATCAGGTTCTCCAGAGACAGAAGAAACTTACCCAGATCACTGCTTATTTTGGGTCAGGCACCCATTAAGTCATACCCATTCTGAGAGCCTTACCTGTGAACTACAGTACTAATTCATGTCGATGTACCTAGACTTACTGATAATCTTTGTTAAAGAGGAAAGCTCAGTCCTTCTCCTTTGTAAACACAGACGGGCTTAGTTATGCAACTGAATCATCTTTTAATTTTTTAGTTACTCCATTAAGTAAGGAGCTGTTGCTTTGGATTTTTGGCCTGTGTTGGTTTGGGTTTTGTTTTGGTTTGTGGTTTGTTTTTTTGAGCTAAACTAAACTGTGCTTCCTACACTTTTCCAATTATTAGATAACATATGAATCATGTGTAGCATACTGGAACTGTTCTTTTCCCCTGCTAAATATGTTATTATTATGAAAAAAGTATTCCTAAGTTACAGCTGACTCTTTCACAAATGCAACTTTTATAAACCTTTATCCTTTGGCATTTCCTGAGCTGATGTGTCAGTGTTCTGAGGATTCACATCTGGCTTTGTTGGTCATGTAAGCTTACGCTCCACGCAACTTTCTACGGTCTGGCCTCAGCCTTATAAATTAGTTGGGTGGGAGATCTCCTGCAAACTACCACATTATCACCTTTGTCCACAAAACCATAGTAGAGTCCTGAAGAAAAGTTAAAGATCAAAATGAAATTAGAAAAAACACGTCCAGACACAGTGTAATGGTTTTCACATTGTGATGAAAGCCTTTTGTCTCATTTCTAGGCAAAAGTTCACTGAAGGAACTAGAAATTCATTCCTTCAGTTAGAAACTATATTAAAATCAGTGGAAATTTCACATATAAAATTGTATTTTCACTGCAGAAAACTGTAGATCTTTTGAAATTAATAAGGCAATCTATATAAGAAAAAATTCAAAAGTAGTGGTCTTGAAAAATTAATCCAGCAGATGTTTTCAAAGGGTGTTTCTCACAGGCATATGGCATTGCCCTCTGCATAAGATGCAGTGCTGCTTGATGCTTTCCTTTATAACCCAGTGAGGGAGTTTATTGCTGATGCTACTGTTAAATCACCATCTCGATGGCCAGAACACTAACAGAAAATATCAAAACCCTGTTTTCAGTTTTCTTTCTTGAGGCTCATAAAAAAATTGTTTTCCCACCTCCTAGCAGGGAGCCCAAAACACTTGACTATTCTGGGTTTCAGTGGCTGCTCTGTGTTTCTGAAGCTGGGGCTGTTTGCAATCTCAGAACACTAAAAAGAGAACATCATGAGTTATAGGTCTTTATAGCTTTGTGGTTTGGATTCTCACATAGGTTTTTAATTCCTATGCTGAGGACTGTTTATTTAATTTACAAGAAATACTAATTAGGAAAAAAGCTTTGCAAATCCAAGTCCTTGGACCATATACAAAAATGTAGGTGTCCTGTCTTTGGGGAGTGACCACAAGGCAGCATGCTGCTTGTGGCTTTTGCTACATGTCGTGAGTGCTATTGTGCTCCATAGCCAAAATGCTGACAACAGCTCATATACAAAATTTTCGGCAAAAAAGTTGGTGGAAGGAAGTGTTTAGAAAATAAATATGGTTTTAAGACTAAAGAGAGAGAGGGCATTTTAATTTTACTTCCAAGCATAGAATGCAGCATAAAACATTGTGGCTTACAGCCAGGGCTGGGAGAAAGAGATGACAGGAGCAATTAGGAATTAGAGATGGCTCAAGCTGCAAAAACTGGATTTGGATTAAGACTTTGGGGACCCCAGGACTGGTTTGAAGTTGCTCACATATGTGTCTGTGGTTTTGGCTTGAGACAATTTTTAGTTAGAAGACAGGATAAAAGGACAACTAACAGCAATGAAGAAGTGTAGGATGAAATGAAGAAATGGAAGCAGTGCCAGCAAACATGAAAAAGGAAAATTACTTTATTTTGACATGAATGAGGACATTTGCTACAGGGAAGACAGGACTAGGGAACTAATACTGCTTTAAAAAACCCCAAACGGGTAGCAGCTCCTCCATGGATGAGCTATAGGGCAATCAGAGAGGTGCTGAGGCCCATAAAGGAAGCTACATATATCAGTCATTTGAGAACTGCAGAGCTTTTTTGGAATTACTGTGTTAGGGACAGTGTTTCAATGATGCCTACATGAAGTCCAACCAACCCAGATGCCTTTATTATGGATTTAGCCTTTGCTACAGTGGTCAGGGGTGACCAGAGACCAAAAAGCCTTGAAAAAATTCAATAAGGGCCCTCAGTTTGATGGGAAAGAGCAAGTAATGGAACACCAAAATTGATAATCTAGATCTAAAATGAACTGTTGCAGTATGCCTGCAGCCTTTGGGAAGACAAAAACCCACCAATATTAAATTACTTGTTCTTTAGAAACAGAGATTTCAACTGCCCATTTGAATGCACAGTTCTGATTAAAGAGTTATTTGTCAAATAACTCTTTGTATGTAAATGTATGCAACAAATAAAAGTTACACTCATTTAAGCTTAATATTTGCAAAAGATAAAGATGTTTATAGAAAAGAGGTAGTGAAAAGAGGCTGATATTTAGTAGTTGATAAAGTGTTACCTTCCATCTTGCTTGACAAGGAAGCAAATATGTTCACTGTTTATGCAACAGCTTAATCCACATTTTCTCAAAAAGGATCCTTCTCAAATATTTTTCATCATTTCTCTGACAGTTTTGAAAGTGCGATTTAAAAACTCTAAACCTGAGATTTATTTTTTTTAACAGATTTAAAATAAAAATTGTTTTAATTTAAGGCCTTGTTTTAGCCATTGGAAGAGCCTGGAAAAGTCTCTGTGCTCAAGGACAAATTAACTGTATGTGTGAAAGTTTTAGGTGACAATTCTTCAGTATTGTGATTCTTGAGCTTGGCAATAATTGATTTTTTCACATTCTCATATGTTTTTACTGAAAAAAAGCAAAACACTAGAAATCAGTGGGCTTTTTTTTTCCATTCTTGTACTGTGTCATAGTGCATTGAAGAAAATGTGGAAAGGAAGGAACTGTCACTAAACTATTGCCCAGAACTGTGAATGCCATTGCTTGAGGAAGGAGTGCCTGAAGGTAGTGTAACTGAGCATGAGCAGCTTCAAAAGTCACTCAGCTTTTTTACTGATATTTGCAGAATTTCTTGGATCACATTTAAAATCAACTTTTTAAAATATTTTTTACAAATCAGGGCACATTTTCCTTCTATTGACTGACGCTGTAGAAAAGGCATTGCACAAATATAAGCAAGAGCAGGTATTTTCCTCATGATGTAATTTAGGACTCTGCTTCTTTTCCAGCTATGTCTTTTTCCAAAAAATACATAGGTTGTATTGCCATGAAAGAACATGAATTCTCCAGCAAAATCTCTACCTTCTTTTAAGTCAGCAGGAGTCTCACAATTAACCTAAAATTTGTGCAGGATTTTCTTCTGGGTCATTTGGATTAGAGTCAGAAATAGTATCTAGCTGGTTACTTCAGCTGTGGAATGACTCAAGGCCCCTGCTGATTCCCTCATGCTGGCATTGCTGTGAGAACCAGAACTGGGAAGACTATCTGTGGCTTTATAAGGCTCTGGATAATGTTTCATCTTTTTACTTGAGCATCTCTGAATGTATGAGCTGGCCCTTATTAATTAAAGTTATGTATTTTGAAGTATCAAAATAGGGAGGGGTTTTTGGGAAAAAAGGATATCTTTGCATTATTGCTCTTTGGTTGGGGACTTCAGAGTGAATATGTGAAGGTAGAAAGACTGCTAATGGGAAATCCCTTCATGCAGCTGTCTGAATTACATGTTTAATCTTAGTCATCCAGAATTTAAAAAAGAAAATAAAAATCCACAATGTTCAAAAGTAGCAAAATGATGCTAACAATTACCAAATTCTCCTGTTCATAATGAACTTTCCTACAAGAGCAAGTAGTGACACATAATTAATTATAAATAGTAGTCTTTTATAAGATGGTATTTTGTGTGATTTTTTTTAACAGTACTTTTAATCTCAGTTCAGAACTGTAAAAGTTGAACTGAAGCAAAAAATCCTGGGAACTTCCATGATGAAATATTAGTAAGTACTGCAAAGTAAGGATTGCTTTTTGATTTTAAATTAATCTAACTAAATTCATAGTGTCTTTCTCATTGGAACAAACCCTTGGATTTTCAGATCTTCATTTATATTTTAGAGGAATTACTGGGATAAGGATGGGAATTCAGTTTTACAGATTTCTATCTTGGTCTGGATTTTTACTTGTAAGAGAACTGGTGAGGGGGTTCTTAGGGGTCTTTCACCAATTCTCTGCACATCTGATGTTCATGCTCAGAGTTATAAAAATTAGATAATTTGGTATGTGGGTGATGAATAATTAGCCTCAACAGCAAGACCAATAATAAATGGAGATGACTCTGTAAGTTGTAGGCTTGGACAGCCTGAGCACTTCTTAGTTTGGCAAGTGCTGTATAGTCTGCAGTGTCACTGCTCCTCAAGCTCTTGCCCGTTCCTGTGCACATCCAGCCCAACTTTCATTAACAGGAACAGGGAGACTGTTCCCATCCTGCCTGTTTGTGGACTCGCCAGCTGAATGAAGGATTTCTCAAGGATTGGTAAGTTTTGAGCCTTCTGTGAGACTCAATAGCCAGAATGGGAATTGGTTCTGAGGGCTTGTGCCCTCAGAATTTCAGAATCAAATTTCAGAAATATTTTGGAATCTCATTTTTCATATTTTAAAATGAGACGTTTGTAGTATATGCAGGTGGTACAGCCAGGAGATTTTGGGGAGGGTTCTGTGGACCTCTTGGAACAATGGAACTCCTTTATTAATTAAAATGAGAATATTTTAGTGATCCTTCTCATTACTAGATTTCTTACTGAGAGCTACCACAAAGTAGTAGCGGATATTCACACTGTAGATTTTGAAATAATTCCTCTCTTAGTCATTATAGTGCAAGTCTTTCCAGAAGTGGCTTGGCTGTGCAAGTATTCAGGACAAGGTGAAAGTTAAGTTTTTCTGGTGCTTTTACATTGAATGTTTTGAGATGGACGAGTTGTAAAATGTGATCTACAGAGGTCGCTGTCCAGACACGCAGTGTAAGGTTCAACAATGAGCTGTGTATCTGCAGATGAAAAATTAAGGAATGCTCTTCAAAGTTACTCTGGCCTTGCTTAAAGCAATTGATGCATTACTTATTTCATTTCAGGCATGTGATTTATAAAAACCCCAATCCCACATAATGATATATAAACACAAAACTGATTACTTTTTCTTTAGCATGACTGAGTACAGAGCAGGTGCACTGTACTCAAGTTGAAGAAGTAACTTCTTGTGTATAGATAAGGTCTTTGCAACAGCTTGCAACAGGTTGATTTTTTTGTGCATTATTGGAATTATTTAAAAAGACTTTTTGCTAGAGATATGTAGTTGTAATTTATTACTTTACTTAGGAAATATTATGAAGCCAGGTTTTATGCTAAAATTTATTGTCTTAGGAAATTCTTCTCCCTGCCCCCCCAAGTTTTTCCCTAAATCTTTTCGATTTTTGTAAAAGCAATGCATGTATTTTAAAAAAAGGCTAATATGCATTTGAATGTGGCACAGCAATGTTCACTCTAATCAGCTTAGAAGGTATTTTAGAATACATGTCCCATTGTTTTCATATATTATTTATTGATTAAAATAAAATTTTAATCTGAATTATTGAAGCTATTTATTACTATTAGTTGTATGGATTCATCTTTTTGTAGTCTAATTATTTAAAGTGATGTATAAAGATTAAACATATAGTTACTAGCTGCAAGCCTGTTTGATGGGTCCCCTAGAAGGAGTGCAGTTGTCAGAAACCTCCTTGTGATACTTGCAGTGCCATATCCTTTTGACTTTGGAATGAGCTTGGAACTCAAAATCCATTGAAACAGGACAATGTTTGCCTTGGGAAGGATAGACAGGAAATTAATTTGACCGTGAAACACTGATGTAAAAACATCAACCAGATGAAGAGAAAAGGGGATGCATGGATAAATGTATAATTCAACTGCACAACTTGATGTTATCATCTGACAGGGAAATGATCCTTAACGTCAAAGATCAGTCAGCAAATCAGCCAAAACCATCTGTTATGACATTTGGTTTCCTTAAGATCCATATTTTCTCCAAGTTCATGGAACTGGCTCAAGTTACCAGGAGTGAACTACATTATGAGTAACACACAAATACTGTTCTATTCACTGGACCATTTGAAGAAAACTAATTAAGGAACTTTATTAACGTACTTACTGCTGGCAACTAATGCTGTTAAGATAATTAATAAAATTAGTCTTGAGAACAATAGCAATTACCAACAGATATGCAGTTACTTTAAAAATATTGTATTGGGAACTTCTGAGGATATTACAGAAGTGTTGCTCTTACTGCAGTGAATTTAGTTTTGTACTACTTTGTATATGTCTGATGCAATATCTGTGCCATTAATTTGCAATTATGAAAATTGCATAAGAAATAAAAAGAGCCTTTCAAGTTATGTGAATGACTCATTTAAAAACCACTGTTTTTCTGAATTTAGTTCAAGACAGCCCACACCAGGGTGAGTGCAGACTATATCAACATCTGTAAGAGATCTTGAGTCTGATGAATTTGTTAGTCTTTAAAACATTTTTCTCTCTGTAGAGAATACTAATCTTTGATTTCAAAAGCTGAGCCTTTTTTTCCCTCTTTTAACCATATGAGGCATTAAAAAAAACCTTCTAGGAGACTTTAGCACATTAATTTATAATAGGTTTTGTATTCCTTTTTTTGTTATTATTTTTTTATTTGCATCTTTTTTTCCTGTGACCTGATATGAGGCATTAAAAAAAACCTTCTAGGAGACTTCAGCACATTAATTTATAATAGGTTTTTTATTCCTTTTTTTGTTATTATTTTTTTATTTGCATCTTTTTTTCCTGTGACCTGATATTCTGGGAATTCTTTAGAGGAACCCAATTGTATTTTAATCCCACAAATATGTGTTACCGTCTTTAACCGTACGTATGTGGGTGGTCACTCAGTTTTTTAAAAGCTGAGGGAAAGATATTTGCTGAACTGGAAAAAGTAACCAGGAGTATCTTCTGATCTCCAGTGATACAGCATAGGCCAGGTGTCTCACGCAAGAAAATATTGCAGATCCTTTGCATGCAAGTGGATAAAGTAGAATAAAGTCCAGCACTTACTTTGAATTTTTGGATGTTGTAAATGTGAAGAGGGAAAAGTTATTCTGTAATCACATTGGCAATTTCACTAAGGAACTGCTATTACCGTGATTTGAACCTCATGTAATCCATGACTCCGTCTGTAACATGGAGCTCAAACCTGACATCCTGAGCCACTCTTATGAGAATGAAACAGCCCTTCTTGTCTGGGTCTGCAGAGGAAGGCGTGGTGAACAGCACCGAGGCGGTGGCTGAGACGACAGCGTGCGTTCGGGGACAGGGCGAGGGCTACCGCGGCACCGTCAGCGCCATTTGGAGTGGGATCCCGTGCCAGAGGTGGGACTCCCAGTTTCCTCACCAGCACAACATCACTCCTGAGAACTTCAAGTGCAAGTGAGTAGAGACGTGTGGGCCTTATTACCGCAGGGGGAAAAGAGCTGAGTTTCTAAATGTTTAACAAGTCACGGCACCCGGGTAGGCCACAGGGCCCCTGTCCCTGCTCCGTGTCCTGATGCATCTGCTCTACCTGCTCAGTGCTCAAAACCTTCTGAGCCTGGAAAAATCAGTCCTTCAGATCTCAGAGCAGTAGTTCTAGGTGAACTTGTGTGAAACCCTAGCGATTTTCATGAGCTTTTGCTTCAAGCATTTATTCACCAGTTTGATTGTGAAGTGTCTGGATGTGTTGCAGACTGGAACCTGAATCCCAACAGTGCTGATACCTTACCACTGCTTTTTTTCATGGAATTAAAAACTCCTTCACAGTTTGATTGCTGACTTTAATCTAGTATGTCCTAATTATTACGTAAATGTAATCTTCTTGGCAATAATTAACATTTATAATATTTGAAAACACTTCTTTTTCGTATTTTAAATCCTTTTTCTGTCTTATTAATAAATTAAGTTGCATCAATTGGACTGCTTTTACACTGGTCATCGAATCTTTCTCTACAGTTCATAAACTCCCAAGATGTGAATAATTTACTAATTTCAGGCAGTTACCTTAGTAATGTTCTTTCAGTTCTTTTTTAACTAAGCATAGAGGAAACCTTGCTGACCAGAATGGAGCCACAGCCCAGTTTGTATTAAATATCATTATTGATGGGTAAATATCAGTAAGAATTGCAGTATTAGGCCGATTCTTTCCATAGTGTGTTATCAGTAAGTGCTGCAAATGGAAAAAATACAGTGAAATATGGAGATGCACAGAACATGGTAACAGCTATCAGGAGATGGGGAAATAAAACTTACATTTAAGAGGTTTGACTATTTCATGCAAGCTGCAAAAGACATTTAAAGATGTTCCCTTGTGACTAACTTTTACTTTAAAGGTAACAGCTGTATAGAATTTCAACATATGCTTTTTTTATTTTCCACAATTCAGTTTCTTAAATGAGTCAGTCATAGTCTACAGCACTTTGTTTCTCCAAACTCAGCAGAACCATTCAAAGTATAGAGAGTTTTAAGCACTTTGGTAATGTTTGCATTTAAAAGCACTTGTAATGTATTGCAGGTGTATCCAATGTCAGTTGCATGCAAATTTTGATGGAGGATCGTGAATGAAAATATTGTTAATCTTCAAATGAAATCTTAGATCCCGTCAAAACATATGTCTGCTGAAAATGAATTCCCATAAACATATCCTTATTACAGTTAATATTTTTTTCTGGACACTGTGTTCTTACTGGCTTCTCATCTCCTTGCACTTGACATTGATCAGTAACACAGAGACCTGAAGGAGCCTATATTTTTGTTAATTCATAACAAAAAACAATGGACCACATTGGTGGGTTTAGGTTATCCCTGCTGTGAGCTAACATATTTATTTTTATAGGGATTTGAGGGAGAACTACTGCCGAAATCCAGATGGATCTGAATCACCCTGGTGTTTTACCACTGACCCAAACATCCGTATTGGTTATTGCTCCCAGATTCCCAAGTGTGATGTATCAAATGAACAAGGTAACAGAGGAAAGGGTGATAACATGATTTTAAGTGAATGCTATATTGTTCCAAACAGCAAGAAGTTGTATCTGTATTACACCTACGTGGTTCCAACTTTGGCTTTATTTGCATGCTTGGGATCCATTGTGGTATAAATGAGATTAATTTCTCAGTTTAATTTTTGATTTTCCAGCAGGGAAAGCTGCAGCAAAGATTTGATTGGATCTGATGTTTAGACAAGATGAATCTATGTATCTGCCCTACTGTCTTTACCTTTCTTAGTTTGAAAGGCCTTTTTCCACAGCTGAGAGGATTTCCTTGGTTCACAGTCTTTTTATAATGTATATGTATATGAGTCTATGTAATGTATATGTATTGTATATGAGTCTACCAAAAGCATTTTTTTTCCTTTTTCTTTTTTCTTGCATATACCTCCTTGTCTAGAAGGGATTGATCCTCTGAGTTCTTACCTAACTCTGCCTGTGAGGTTCATTCTGAGTCTTCATGCAAATGTTTTTCCCAGGAGACCTTGGTATTACTGTAAGGAGTAGTGTTGCATCCTGAAAGGATGTCAATCATAGCATAAACTGAGGCTAAGACCTCAGACCTTTATACCTACATCAGGCTGCATTAACAGCTCCATCTTTAAGTTTTAGCCAATTTTTATCATGAATTTGAAAAAGTTGGAGTTGCAAGACTTGTATCAAAGAAAGGATTAAACTTTTATATTCATTCTGTGTTTCTTGTAAAGTATCAATTATCAAAAAGTAAAAATACTGATGAATATGAAATTAAGTGCTTTATGCAAAATGTCTTTGTAATTCTGAACATTTTAAACAATCCTCTTGAAAAGTCTCAAAAAGGCTTGTGATAAAAGCTTATGAATTAAACATGACTTCTGCTGGAGCAAACATGCAAGTTTTTGAATTACATTAAAATTAAAGTCATTTTGATTTTGCTGCAGTAGTACTTAAGTCTAGAATTATATACTGTTGCCAGTATCTGGAAGATTCACAAAGCTAAGCTGTGTGCCTGTTATTTTTGTGGAGGGAGGAATAGGGGACCATTTTTCTTGGATTCGTGTAAACTATCTTCTGACAACTTTTAGAATATTCTGTGTAACCCTTCTAAATTAATCATAAACCAATTATTTATGAAATAAATTGTCCTGATTTATCTAAGTGAGACAAAATTTAAAATGCTACTGTGTTGAAATTGGAGGTCTCAAACAGGAGATTATGTATGTAAATCTGGAAATTATTTCCCATTTTTCTTCTGATCTGATTTATACAATTGTCTGATTAATAGTGCATAGCATCTAGTAAACAGAACACTTGTCTTTAATAATTTGGATTACTGATGGAAAGAAAGAATTTTCTTCTCCATATTGCACAATCATCCTCCACTTTTTTGTCTCAATGTTCTTTTTTCAGACTGTTATCGCGGCAATGGCAAGAGTTACATGGGGAATCTATCCAAGACAAGATTTGGGCTAACTTGCTCCACATGGGACAAAAATATTGAAGACTTACGTAGGTGGGTCCATATTAAAGAGAAAGAGATGGTTCAGTGAGTCCTGAATAAACACTGCCTCCAGATGGCAACTCTTTTTCACCTTCATTGATTCTAAAGTAGCCCCTTATGCCCCGGAGCTTTCAATATCTTTGTTTTCCTAATCTTTATTTTTATCTTTTTCTTTTTTTCTTAATGTTTAAATATATTGCACAACATGACTTTTTTTGGGCTAACCACTAATTGCAGGCTTTGGGATGTTCCTGTGTTTAGTTTCCTGGCCTATATTACCCCATCCTTGTCCTTGAAAGTTTGGTGCCATGAGAGGATAGTAGGAATGAGACAGGAAATGGCTATCTCATCAACCTCATCTCATAGCTCATGCTGCTTCAAGGAGGAGGTTGGACTTGAAACCACCTAATGTCCCTTGCAGCCTGAAATTAACTCTTAAGTCTACAATCCAGTGACATTGACATCAAATGCCATTAAAAAGACCTGCAATTTCTGTTCTATATTATTACTTTGGTTTCATATTCAAGTAGTAGAAATGGCAAGTTACTTTAATTTATTTATTGAAGTAAAATGAATTATCAGGACTATATATAAAATAAGGAATTCATAAAAAGTTTTGCTATCTATGAGATATCACACACACTAGTGGCTGTGATGGAAATGGTTTCTCCTTAATTTTCCTTTAGTTTCTGAAGCTGATGCAAATGTGCCAATATTAGCTTTGGTACTTGTTGTTGAGTCACAGTGCTGAATATTTAAGGCATTGTCCCCTGGAAGGACTGTGTAAGTAAGGAAGTCAGCCTTTGGGGAAGCTGTATTGCAAAAGGCAGACTGCAGTGGCCCTGTCTGGAACCATCTTCTAGACTGTGTCACATATTGTGAGAGGATACATATTCCAGTGTGCTGCCCATGTAAGGGAAGCAGAGGTTTAAGCTCCTGCTTTCTGAGAAGCCTGGTAAGTCTTAGTTTGCTGTGAATGAGACAGTAAAAACCTACTGGATACTTGATGCAATTGCATTAATCTAATAGAGCGTGGGAGCCTTTCTTTTCTTACTCCCACACATTTTCCATCTGGGAACTTCTTTGGGGAGTTATCTGTCTCACTGCAACAGTTCCTCTGGTTACGGGTGTGCTAGAGGCAGCATGAGTGCTTGGTTATGAACCAAAGGAGCAGTACAGTTGTAACTAAGGAAGCCTGTACCCTTGTATCTGACAAGCCAAAAATAAACATCTTCCTCTGCTTCAGATTTTGATCTCAAAATTTCACATTTAAAGTGTTTCATGTAGGTTTGCAACTCAGGTGACCTCACTATCATTGCAGTTTGTGTGAGCCATTCATCTTTCTCCTTGCCTGCTGCTCATCATTGAAAACTTTCTTAGTTTGCCTTTCTTTTGCCTTTGATTCAGGTTTGTGGATTCAATGCTCCCTTGTGCTGTTAACCTGCAGGAGGAGGTACCTGTGCTCCCCAGAGAAGCCTTCAGATTTGCTGAGGGCATCACAGGCATTCTTCTAATCAGTATAATGATCCCTCCTGAGGGTATCTAAAATCTAGAGATTTTAGCTTGAGTGGGAGATCTAGAAGCCTCCCAGCTGTCCAGTGGACGCAGTGCTTAAAACACCAACCAGAGGAAAGTTGGACCCAGATCCAGCAAATATTTGGGTCTCATCTTCCCTTTGATTTTAACCAGCCCTAAACCCTGACCTGTAGGCTTCTCAACCAGCTAATAATACAATGTGGAGCAAAGCAACATTTAACCTTTGAAAATTTGGGCTATAGTATAAAGGTTTTCAACACTTTGAATTTTTTTTTTTCCCTGTAGGCATATACAAATATTCAGAGAACCAGATGTTAGTAAACTGAAGAAAAACTATTGCCGCAATCCAGATGATGATTTTCATGGTCCCTGGTGTTACACAGATGATCCTCTTGTTCCCTGGGATTACTGCCCTATTTCTCGATGTGAGTACTTGGTACGCCTCTGGCACTGTCAGCTGTGCAGTCCCAGGGAAGCCACGGTGTCACATGCATATGCACACCTTACCATTGTCACTTGTGGCAGCAGAAAATGTGTGATTCTCTCACGAATCAATTGTGCGTGACTGAGAAGGAGCAGACAGAAGCCGCTTGTGCAATATATGAACAAGGGGTTCTTTTCCTTGACCAGCTTGGAGATTTCAAGACTTATTTATGCAGCAGGAGCACAAAGGGGCTATTACAGATGGTCAAACATTTTCCAGCAGATCTAGCTATTGAATGAGGGCTGGACGGAGACAAAGAATTGTCTAGCGGTCAGAATGCTGGCTGTGGCCTCAAGAAACCCAGGCAGAGTTATCTTCTGGGCTACAAGCTTCAGAGTCTCTTTGAGTGATCTCTCTTTGTAATGTTAGGATAACTCACTATCTATATGCTGAAGTGTGTATGTGCTATAAAGATTAGATTCTGCTTTCGGATGTTTATGGGATGATTTAACTCCTGGCAAGAATTAGGAAAATCATGCCTCCAAAGTTGAATGTTTAAATCCAAATAGATTAAATAAACAGCATTAAGAATTCTAGGGAATTCAGTAATAAACTGATGACAAGTAGAAAAAGATAGTTTTATGCTGAAATATGTGCAATTCACATTTATGTTCAAAATCTTTCTCTTCAGTTCTTATTTCTAAGTTACTTTGCTGCATGTCCTGGGAGAACACTTAAATGGTAAAGCAGGCTTTTGAATGCATGTCTGTGATCTCTAGAGGTTAAGGATAATGTTACACTCATTCCTAGAGGCAATCTGCTATATTTCCTCATAGTCTGAACTCCAGCATCTCTAAGAAGTGGTATTTGAAGTCTCAGGTGATATTTTGGCATCTATGTGAAGAGTAAACAAACTGTGCAAAAGGTTATTTGTATCAATATAAATGAAGAATAACAGCTGAAGAAATATACTTTTTATTCACTTATTCTGAGTTCATTATTTGGACCTGTGAATTCCTAAGGATGTATTCTCAGCAGACATTTGTAGGGTATACAGAATTGGCAAGTAGTACATTTTTGCAATCAAACACCAGAGTGGTAATATGCCTGTTTTACAATTGCAACTCATATGGNTTTTTTACTTGGACTAGATGGAAGAAATGAACCAGATTTTGGGGAACATTTTTTGATAAGAATAAGTTTTTTTTCCTGATAGGACCTTAAAATTACTTTTGAAATTTTTTAAGGAAATGAGAATTTCTTTCAGTCTTTGGATTTAATCACATGCATTCTAAAGTTCCCAAATGCTTGTAGGAAAATCATAACTTCGTTTTTCAGCATTTGCTTGTTTGAATGAAACATGTAAATTGAACATGATAGGCAGCCTGATGTCCTCAGGATTCAGCCAAGAAGAAAAATGCTTGACATTTCTGTAACAAAATGTTTATTTCTTATTTCATTCTATTGGAATAAAATTCTGCCTTCTTGTTAATCCTTACTAAACAGTGCTTTTGCAGCCTATGAAGAAATCATTGAAGTTTAAAACTTTGTGAACAATTCAAGTTAACAATATGGCATTTGCCATTGAATTTTACCCTATACAATTTTTAAATGGATTTTAATTTTGTATTGTGGCTATCTTTTGTGTCTGTCTAGGTGAAGGTGATACAACTCCTACTACAACCAGTTTGGATGGTAAGTAAGTTTGTACATGAACTGTGCAGTGTATGATTATCCTCTAGACATTTCTTTCCAATTGGGAAACAAGATAAAGGTCAGTTAAAATTATAAAAAACCCACCACACAGACTGAGCAAAATTAATTTTACAAGACAAAAATGGGGAATAGCTTTATTACACTCCTTTATCTGTTCTCACTCTCATGTCTTGCCAGTGGTGAGATTTGGTAATGAGTTTCAGTGTTTGCTTTTTAACTATGTAAATCTCAAGAAAACTATTTAAATATATGTATTTAATATTCCTTATGGTATTTAAATAGACCTACTCAGCTTCACTGAAGTAGTTTCGATGGCCTAGAAATATATTGCATTAACACAGGAAAGTTAATCTAAAATAAATATTGGCCCTATGGTCCTTATGTGCAACTGTGCAGGCTTCTTACCACTGTTTTTAGTAAAATGTGATCTCTGGACCTGATTTCAGATACTGCCATTCCTTGTGCCTCAACAAAACATTTGAGAGTTGTAAATGGAATCCCAGCACAAACTAACGAAGGATGGGTGGTTAGTTTGACATACAGGTAATTACCACTTTGATTAGAAGGGCAATACAGCTACTAGGACATTTATTTTAGAACTGTAGAAAATGTTGACCATAATAAGAATATTTCTATATTGCATTTAAATTCTGTAACAGCAGAGAATCAGCATTTCTCTAATGTCAGTGGATGCCATAGTATTCACTCTGCTAAGTGAAATACTTCATTATGTTAATTATCACCAACTTACACACATGCATCTGCAAAACACTCATAGTGTTCTGCTCTTCCAATTAGCTACTGCAGACATTTTCATAACATTGGCTNTATGGCAGATCTTTGCTGCTGTGTAAAAGCCAGAAAACAGAATGGCTGTTTCCTATGTTCTTTACTCTGGTTCATAACTCATCAGCTTGAAGTGTGAATCATTAATTTATAACTGGATATATATCATGTATCCGCACTGGATCTTTTATCATGAAAAAGAAAAAAGTAAAAAAAAAATTTCTTTTGTCTTGCTGGGCCAGACTAAAGTAAAGCTCAATTCTATTAGCTTATGATTCATCATTCACTATGTTGGAAAAGAGGTATTAAATGAAAAAAGGGGGTAAAGGAAAATATAAAAAATATATTTTCTACATCACTTCATTACTAGAAAAATTTTGGGGTGGTCCTTCCCATCCTTGGTAATCTTTGAATATTATGAGATCCATCAGATCTAGACCTTTCTGAGAGTGCATCAGATGGTTCAGAAAGACATTTCTAGAGGAATATCATTATATTTCTAGACTAAGTAACCAGATAGGTGAGCTAAATCACTCCCTGGAAAAGTTAAACCTTGCACTGTTTTAAAAATAGCCTTGATATTTGATGAACTTTTAGGCAGATAAGGTGAATCACATCTGGGTGCCTAAAATTTAAATGGCTATTGTTAGGGTAGTTAAATTTTATGCTATGCAAGAAAATTCCATTAAACAGATGAGTGCTTAAATGATTACAGATCCTTTTGTGAACAAGGGATTCCTGGAATACTCCAGCATCAAAATATATCTTCCAGTATTACATGTGGGCATAAAAATGCAGTTTTATTTTGTATTGTTACCAAGGAAGCAAATAGAATATTGTCCGAAACAATATTTTACTGAATGCCGAACTTTCTGCAAGAAAACCTAACTGTACACTTCAAAATGGAATTGCTGTGTCTGAATTGTGAAGGCGAGTGAAACTCAGAAACTATTTGTATTTGGTAACCAAAGCCAACCTCTAAATATTAAATTGATCAATGAAATTTTCTTATATATCCAATCCAGATTCTGTAACCAAGTATATTTAGGTGTATTTAAATGGATTTCATCTGTTTCATGGAAACAGGCCTACATTTTCCCCACACTTAAGTAATGAATTAACCTTTCTGTGTGTACTAATGATCTTGTAACGCAGATGATGAAATTANCTATGTGTACTAATGAATCTTCTAACGCAGATGATGAAATTATATATAATAAGTGATGCAAATGTAACATGGAAGAACATAGTTATACTCCTGATTGTAATATTTTTATAATAAAACAAGCTAGAACCTACATTTTAGAAAGCCTCCAGCCTTTTGAACCAGATAGTTTTCTCCTTAACCAAAATAAGATTAAAAAAACCTAAAAAGGCAAAGCTCTATGTTATCCTGCTGTCTCTGAACTCCATATATAGTCTGGTATCCATCCAGTAGTTCTTTGCAAAGATTTGAACATTTGTGTGATTTGAATGTATAAATTGTGAGATTTTAAGCTTTTCCCAAATTGCTGACAATTCTGATTCACTTTCCAAAGAGCTACAGAAAATAAATGTGATTTTGGAGGCACAAAGAAGGAAACTAATTAATCTACATTCCACAGTAATTTTTTTTTAAAGACCTGTCGTGCTTAATTGCTTTAATTTTGCTTGATATATTATGCTTCAGGTTTTCTATAATCACATGTTGGATGTCATACACTGCAGATTGTTTCCAACTGAAGTATGTGGGGACACAATTCTCATAGGCCTTGTAATCAAATATGAACTCTCCACCTTGAGGTCAATGCTTTGAATAATACTTACATGAATAATGACCAAATGTTGTTTACATCTGGTGGCAGTTTGGGGACTTGCTTGAAAGTTTCAGTCCAGTTCCTGTTACAAAGAATTGGCCCTTTTAAAAAAAAATTTAAATTAGGTGTCTTATTACAAAAACAGCTTTGAAACCACTAAATGAACAGAGTAACTGAATTTGTCTTTCTTTCTGGTTTTTGCACTTTGGAGTAAAGCTCTCCAAAGTCATGTTACTGTAAGTGTTGAAACTGTAGAGCAAAGGGACAGAGACAAGTTTCCTCATGTTGTCAGTCTGCCACTTTTTGCCAGCAAACATGTGTGGGGAGCAAAGCACTCTTTAAACCTTTTGACAATGTAGAAACTAATACTAGTGGGTTTTTTGGTTTTTTTTTTAACCTTTTTTCTTTTTTCTTTTTTTTTTTTTTTTTTCCCCAGGAACAAGCATATCTGTGGTGGTACTTTGATAAAGGAAGAGTGGGTTCTTACAGCAAGGCAGTGTTTCCCTTCTCGGTACAGTAGTCTGTAGTTTTCCAATATTTAAATCCATCTATTTTCAGGAACTTATCAGCACAATGCTTCTTCAACTAGAATGCAGCAGTTTCCCCTCCTGTTTGGCTTTAACACTGATTTTTTGATGTAAAAGGCCTGTGGGACCTTGGTGTTTTCTGTTATTGTTGCTGTAAATCTAGATAGCCCTGGCTATTTTACATAGAAGCATAAATGGATTTTCCAAGTGTCATGGTTAGACAATTGCCTTTTTATGAGAATAATCTCATGCTTCTGCTTAACTGGACAAAATAAAATAGAAAACTTGGGTAAACCTAAAAAGGTTCAAAGGTTCATACTGTCCAAGGATTTAAATATTTGGATACTATTATGAAACAAAAATTAGATTTTAGTAACAGTCAAAGATAAAATTATGTAATGGCTTCAGGCCAAAACCTTACATCCAAGCATGTTGATTTTGGAATAGCAGTTGGCAGCATGAAGCCATTTCTGCTGAAGAGCATTAGTTAAGATCTTCCAGCATAATCATATTAAGCAGAGTTTTCTTAGTTATTTTGTTATATAGTCAGCAAAATCATAATCGACTTTGCTTCATTTAGGTACAAAGATTTGAAAGACTACAAAGCCTTGCTTGGAGTCCATAATATGAAAGGAAAGGGAGAGGAGAAGCGCAGACAAGTGCGGAATATCTCCCAGTTGGTATATGGCCCTGCAGGGTCAGATTTGGTCTTACTGAAACTCAGCAGGTTAGTAGCTGCTATTGTGAATTCCAAGATTTTAATCTGATGGGTGGGATTCTTCCTAAATGATATTTAAGTTCATTGCTCCACTGTCTCCAATACTACAGATGCTGTCTCCATGGGGTAAACTTCCAACTGAAAAAAATTCTGCCTGGTATATGCAGAAGTGCAGGTCCATCTACATTACTCAGAAAACAGATGTTACTCCTGAAAAATCATGCCTACACTTTTTTTCCTGATAACCATCAGGTTTAGGTTTGTTGGGAGATTTAAAGAAAACCCATGAAGTACTCACATGGACTAGTATACGGTTTTAATTTTTAGAATAAGCACCAGATTGTAGCTGAGATCCCTGTGTATATACAAGCTTTCAAACTTTCTCCGTATTAACAAACCTATATATTCAAATGAAATGCCATCACTACTTACTTTTAAGATAAAACCCAAGTTAAATAGCATAAAAGTGGTGACAGCATTTCAAAAATTTTTTTGACAGTTAGCAGGTGTAGTACGAAAAATACATAGAAGAATCCATCATATTCTCCAAAGACAGAAAATGGAAGGAAAAGTATTGGCACAGTTTTTAATTGCTGTGGTCTATAATAGACTTAATGTAACTTTTAAAATGTATTTTAGAAGGTTAAGTAAAATCCATTATACCTATTTTTTTCCCTCTTTTCAGACCTGCTATATTGACAAATTTTGTAGAAATAATCCGATTGCCCATTTCTGGATGTACCATTCCAGAGAAGACCAGCTGCAGTGTTTATGGATGGGGATACACTGGATGTAAGAAATTATTTTTAAAAACTAAATGAATACGTTGACAGCTTACTTCCTCTTGTCAATATAGGTGAGGCTGCTGGTATTGCCTGATGCCACAGTTGTCCAACACTCCTTGCTATAAAATAGAACTGGGTTTTATTTCTAATTTTGTAAATCTCTGAGCCTTTTATCCAAATTAATCTAATATGAAGTATTTCCCACTAGTCTCTCCTTTTTTGTTGTTGTTGTTTCAGTGATAGGCAAAATGATTCAAACATTTCAAGGAATAAATTAGAGAAAAATACTGATCTACAGTTTTAAAAATAAAAAAAAAGGAGAATTGCTCTGCACAGTGTTCACAGGGTTTTTTGACAAATTCTTGTTCATCTACTTGAGCAGTCTCTTTCTGTAACCCAAAGCAGGCCCCTGTGAAAACATTAATACAGAAACATATAATCAAAGACTTTATTAACATGCACAGTAACAGTGAACTAGGGATGCACAGACAACCCTAAGTCTGGCACTTCCTAACTTTTGAGTACTTTGCAACCTTACTAATGTTTATTAAACACAGTTTTGTGTGAAGAAAATACAAATATGTGGGAGAACAGACATTTATTTAGTCTAGTAAATGCTGTATCTGGCTAATTATGTGTTGATAAAAAGTTAATAGCTGCCAGTTGACAATAATTACTCCAATATTTACTGTGCTCAAATGTTTTTTTTTGCCACAGACCCTGAGTAAGCAGCAACAATATACTCACACTGTCCTGGAAGCAGAGCAGAAACTAGGCTGGAATTCTGAGGCTGTCTTCCTTGTAGCCACTACTCTGCCATTCCTTTGTGGGTGGCAATTAATCTGTACCAGCCCTCTCCCAAATGACTGCCTTTGATGTTCCCAGCATGTCCATATTAGCCATCCTCTGGGGGCATCGGCTGTCTGGGGGACAGGGACATCGGGCTGGAGCACAGCACAGCATCCCAGGAAAGCTTAGCTTAAGAGAACTGATAAGGAATTTGCAATGTTGTGGAGTTATGTAATACAGTAAATACATAACATCTGTCATCCAAGGACTTTGTACTATATTTTATGCACTACTTATTATAATCCTCACAGAATCTCGGTCAGGGAAGGAAGAAGTGTTACATCCATTTTTTTCAAGAAAACAGGATAATAAGTCAGTGGAGGGCAAGCTTGGCATTTTCTTTTGATGGCTGTGCAGAGAATGGGCAGGTCCAGACCCTTTATTTATCTTTGCAGCTTGTACAGGCTTGTCTTTTGACATGTAGAACAAGAGTAAGCTCCACAGGGCTCCTGCTTCCTGACCTTCACACTGATGAATGGAGATTGCACAAGGCTGTGGCTCTGCCCTTGCAGGCACAAAGTCATTCAGGGTAGCTGAGCCAGCAGAGAATGAGAAAAACTCCACTCTGCTACAGTGTTTTTCAAGTCACATGTCCTTCCCTAGGCCATGGCAGACATTGTTACATTAACTCATGTTTAAGGCAGGGAGCAGAACCCTCCATCCACTGATGGAGTGATAACACTTTCAGGCTCTTTTTCTGATTTCTTTGATGACTGGGCAAGATCGTGGTGAGCTGTAGAGTAAGCCAAATTACTCAGCCCTTTATCCTAACACTAAAATCTTATCCAGATATTCTCAGAGAACTGAACAGACATGAAAACAAAACAAATTTCTGGCAAATCCCATTTGCAGAAAATATAGGAAATACAAAATACAAAAGCATGATAATAGTGGGGATAGACAAAAACATGAATAATGGAGAGAAAGTACAATAACTGAAACTACATGAATAAGTTTATCTACACTGTATCTTGAAATACCTTTTTTCCCCTAAAATAGAATTTTTTTTTTTTTGTTCTCCTTTCAATTGTAGTAGTTAACTGTGATGGCCTTCTCCGAGTAGCAAACCTGTTTATCTTGGGAAATGAGAAATGCAACCAATATCTCAAAGGGAAGATCACTGTGAACGAGTCAGAAATCTGTGCTGTGGCTGAAACCATAGGTGCTGGGCCTTGTGAGGTAAATATTGCATTTTCTAACATATTTTTAAGACCGTGGCTATTTCTTTCCTGCACTAAACCTTTGCATTGGAAAATGATTTCTGTTACAAGTATTCTATTTTATGTCAGAGTGCAGAAATTGCTTCAATTTCACTATGCTACCACACACTGAAAAATTTATGTGAATCTTAAACATATGACTAAAACACTTCACTAGACTGAGAAAAACTTGTGTTCTGTATAATAAGGACTAAGGTGGGCTCTGTGGGAGAAATAGGTGTGTGTTTTGATTAAGTAGAAAGCAAAGGCTGGAGCAAATTCACCTTATTTAGATGAGGTATTGCATGCAAAATACGTAACAGTCAGTACTCAACAGAGTTGATAAAGTTATGAAGGAAGGCTAAAGATCCAAAACTATACTGAGGTTTGTATTATTCAGAAGACTGAAGCATTTTGGTCTCCCTAAACAAGCCTGAGCAACATATTGGTGAGGGCAGGAGAACTACTTCAGTGATTGAATAGTTTGATACACTTGTTTTGCTTAGCACTAGTTTTGATGATGGAGAAAAGACATCTGAGGAGAAAAGCTGTAAATAATTTATTACGGGAAGATATAATCTTTTTTTTAGTGGAAAATATGACTGAGGATATCTAGAAAGAGGGAAGTCATGAACATTATTAAGTATTTATTATCTGGAACAGAATTGTTGATTTCTTAATTCCGATATCAACCATGTAGCAAAATTTTCCCTGCACAAGGATACTACCAAACCATGGGGAACAGAGGTCATCTTCATAAAGCTGAGGCTTCTTCCATTTGTTATTAATATTCCATGGGGTCATTTTTTGTTGCAAAGTATTTTCTTCAAAATAAAATATTTAATTGTAAATGAGGTCTTAGGCTTGTCAAGGCTTATAAATGAAACATCTGCATGTAAGTCTGCTGGGGATCCTGCACTTTGTTTTTCCCTGCAAGAAGAAATGGACTGAATTAATATTAGCAATCAGTCTTAATCACTGAGCAGTTTCCTGCTCCCTAAGTTCTCCTTTGAAGCTCCTTTCCTCAGCAGAGAACAGGCAGAGGAACAAAATCAGATTGGCAGGTGAAACTCCACTCCTGAAAGTGTTTTATGAGCCTCTCTAATGGCGCTGACATAGTTCATTGTTCATGTGGGAACTAGTCTGCCGTCAGTCACAAAAATACCAAACCAAATAAAGGTCAAGCATTGTTGTTTCTCTGGTGATCCAGAGAGAATGCAGTGCTAATTGTTGGTTTTCATTTTTTGAAACAATGACTCACTATCTGATACGAGCATTTTCTGTCTAGTTTTGCAGCGAGTTTGCTGGGTCCAGTCTACCTTTAGTCTGGGTAGAAACTGTGGTATCTATGTTCTAGTCCCAGATCTATGTGATTGTATCTAACTCTGATCTCACTGGGTCATACTCCAAATTTTCATAGAATTNTCAGTAGTCTTTGATGCAAAGCCAGTCATCATAACAAAGATGTTTATCAGTCAACTCAAATTCTGCTCCTCTGGTTTACATTTACATAAACAAATATTAGGTTTGCAGGTAGCCAAAAGAGGTGAATAAAATCTGGTAGCCTGAAGTCACTAGAACCATGTGTAAAGATGGATCACAGAGCTTAATTTGCATGAAAAGGGACAAAATATCAGAGGCCAACTTTGACATTGGTTCTCATAAGTTCTGCTTATGAAAAAGATATTGGAAATTGCTTTATGTCCTGTGGCAAGAATAAAACTATTGTCTGTGTGCATCCTGTCATCCCCAGAAGAAACGATTCAGTAGTAGACAGGTGGGAGCTGTGTCTTGAAGCACTCTGAGAGGTGACACTCACTGTGTTCATTTTTTCCTAGCGAGATTATGGTGGTCCCTTGGTTTGTGAACAGAACAGGCTGAAGATAGTAATCGGTGTCATTGTTCCTGGCCGGGGATGTGCCATTCGAAATCGTCCGGGGATTTTTGTTCGGGTCTCATATTACTCCCGGTGGATACACAAGATTATGATGACCTACAGAAAACCCTGAAAAACTCAACAACTTCCACTGAAAGATTTTGGACAGCACGTAATTAATGTGTAATGTAAAGATCAACAATTTTTTTAAGTACTTGATAGTCAAGTTTGTTGAGCTTCTTTTAATATTTATGGGTGTTTTTGGTGTTTTTGTCTATCAGTGTTGTTTTATAAATGTTGGAGTGACTTACAGTATATGCAAGTATGGTGACATATCTCCTGAAGATACTTGAATGGATAAACAATTTTGCAAAGATATTATTACTGGATGATAAATGGTTTTGTAGAAATAGATCATATGACCTCTTTTATGCTGCTCTTCAGACTATCTTAGAAGGAGAAACAAATTATAGTTCTACTTAACACATCTTACTCTTTCTATGAGCCATATATTTCTCTTCATATATGACAAAAGCCCTACTGAGAGATATATGCATCTGTCAAGGACAGAATTTATAATCATATTTCTCTTTCCCCCTTATAAGAGGTCAAAGATTTCAGTATTGTATGAAAAAATAATATCTTTAGTAAGTAACCTTTTAATTATTGATAGACTTTGACAAGCCTGCCATAAGCAGAGTTGTCATAGAAGTCACTATCACTTTCTTTTACACAGTGCTTACAGACTCTAGTTCTGCACTTGGTTCCTTCACCGTATATGTGGTCCTCTAATAGATATCTCCAACCCTGATTTGGTTAGCAAACTATTGATAATTTCTTTAAAGTTTGACCCAGAAATAACTGTGGATTTACAATGCTAAAGACAGCATTTCATACAGTTCGAAAAAGTAATCCTGATTAGCTATTGGGAGACTTTGGGCATTCAAAGAAATTTAAACCAAATATGCCCAAATCTTTCTAAATAGACAAGTATTAAAAATTCCCTGGTTCTAGTTATTTCATGAAACTCTGCATTTCAGCAGGAAAAAGGACATTTGAATCTGGCACCTGGCTGAGAGACTTAAGAGTGGGAAAAGTAAGTTATACATTAATATTTTTTCAGAGACTTGAGAACTTTAATAAAACCATAACTAGATTTGGAAAAAATTCTATCCTTTGTATAATTCCTTTCAGGATAATAAAATGATTGCAGAGATTGATATGATCTTGTATTTAATATGGAAAACATCACCAATAGTTTAGTTGCTTGTTTCCTGCCTGTATATAGGACAAACATTTTCCTTTATGCTAACAGGGAAAGGAAACAAAAACAATCATCATCTATGAAAAGTACTCATTCTCATGTGGGCATTTAGTTTTATTTCTGGAAGTATTGTACAAATATGTTGTTATAGGTGGCACTGATTACCCTTTAATTTCTGGAGAATCGATAAAACGTATATCCAATTGTTAGTTTTACTACTGTACATTTAATTGCATAGCTNAAAAAAAAAAAAAACATTTTAACAACTTATGTCTCAAAATAATGCCTAAAAATTATTACTTTTTATTATGTTTGTTGCCTCCCCCGCCTATTAGTACATCTAGATTCTCATCCTAGGGCCTTGCAAAATAATTGACTGAAAGAAAAATACCAACCTGACTTTGTCAGTAGTCTTTGATGCAAAGCCAGTCATCATAACAAAGATGTTTATCAGTCAACTCAAATTCTGCTCCTCTGGTTTACATTTACATAAACAAATATTAGGTTTGCAGGTAGCCAAAAGAGGTGAATAAAATCTGGTAGCCTGAAGTCACTAGAACCATGTGTAAAGATGGATCACAGAGCTTAATTTGCATGAAAAGGAACAAAATATCGGAGGCCAACTTTGACATTGGTTCTCATAAGTTCTGCTTATGAAAAAGATATTGGAAATTGCTTTATGTCCTGTGGCAAGAATAAAACTATTGTCTGTGTGCATCCTGTCATCCCCAGAAGAAACGATTCAGTAGTAGACAGGTGGGAGCTGTGTCTTGAAGCACTCTGAGAGGTGACACTCACTGTGTTCATTTTTTCCTAGCGAGATTATGGTGGTCCCTTGGTTTGTGAACAGAACAGGCTGAAGATAGTAATCGGTGTCATTGTTCCTGGCCGGGGATGTGCCATTCGAAATCGTCCGGGGATTTTTGTTCGGGTCTCATATTACTCCCGGTGGATACACAAGATTATGATGACCTACAGAAAACCCTGAAAAACTCAACAACTTCCACTGAAAGATTTTGGACAGCACGTAATTAATGTGTAATGTAAAGATCAACAATTTTTTTAAGTACTTGATAGTCAAGTTTGTTGAGCTTCTTTTAATATTTATGGGTGTTTTTGGTGTTTTTGTCTATCAGTGTTGTTTTATAAATGTTGGAGTGACTTACAGTA
>VZTN01001454.1:659-57305 GCA_013400515.1 Erpornis zantholeuca | reverse complement strand
TAAATAGCTGTGAGTTATAGATGCCTTTTCAGTTTGCTTCATTGAAAGCGTAGAACCCTTGGTAGACAATTATCTTAAGCAAGGAAAAAAAAACAGTTAATAACAACTAAGTATACAACTTTAACTTTATAGCTTTGTGGTAACTAAATATTTTCAGGGATTCTTGAGTATATTATGTGTGAATATTGAGTGCATTATGTGTGAAGATTGAAGGCTTAAGGTTATAAGAGAAGCCTCCTAATATCCATAATCAACTGATTTTTATCTTCTCAGATCTTTTATGACCTTGTGCGACAAATTAACAGAAAAACTCCGGTGCCTGGAAAAGCACGCAAAAAGTCATCATGTCAGCTACTTTAATGCATAGCTGTACTGTAGCTCTGAGCCAGGTAAACATTTTAAAATTTTCTGTGCATTATGGCTATTAAAAACAAACAAAACAACAACTAAAAAAACCCTGAACAGCTATGGTAGCTGTTGATGCAGAACAACATTGAAAATTATTGATTTACATTATCATAGAAATGTTTATGGTCTTTATTTTGCTGTTTCAAAGTCAGAACTACAAATATGTGCAAGTTATTTGCTGTTCACACTAGTCTGGGGTTTTTTTCAAGCTTTAAGGTGTTGGTAGAGCTCAAATTAACAGTGTTTCCTCTGATACTTCAAAGCATTTGGAAACACAGTTTTCTCTTTTAAAGCCTGATAGAATATACTGCAAGAGCTCAGCTCTCTGGAATGCACACAGTACAATATTGTCGTTTGCATGCTGGTGTCTCTTTGTGCTTTGAACTCCTGCATATGCTTGTGTGATGTCATAGGAATTCAGCTTCCTTTCTTGAGACTGTGTGGATATTTTGGATTGAATTGTAATTAGTATATTTGGATGAGAAAGGTGAAATGATCTTTGTAACACTCCAAATATTTGACCTGGAGCTATTGGTTACTAGATCAATTTCTTACTCATTTGCAGTTGGCTAAATTTCTACATTACTTTATCTGTGCTCAATGCTGCTGAAGGATCAAGCAAGCTTCAGTCTGCTGTTAAAGCAAGCCTTTCCAGAAGTTAGTCAGGAGGCACTGATATTTTTCTGCAAATTTTTTTTTTTATTATTTCTGAGCAGGTTGTTTCCCTCTTTCCATTTCCAAGCCTTAGTATGGGCAGAGGTCTGTTGTGACTGACCCGACATCATCAAAGTTGTTACCTCCCTTTCCTTAAGTTTTATAAAACATACAGTGGTGCAGTTACTTCAGTACTATGATCCATTATTTTGTCATCCAATAGACCTATTTGATGTACTGAAGGATACTAGTAGGACATCTCACTGTCAGAAATCGTAAGCTTTTATTAATAATCAGGTAGCACTGTATGTAACTCAACTTTTTGGTATATTCAAACTTACTCAATTCGAACAACTTAGATCAGTTAAAAGTAAAACTAAGATGGTTTCAAAAGCATTAGCTGAGGGTGGCAGAAATGCTTGCTCCATTTCCTGAACAAGACTTTTGATTCAGGATCTTTTATCCTTCAATTGTGTTTGTTTTTAAAGCCATGGGAACTGTCATGCTGTAAGCAAAACTAGTCCCACCAATCAAATACTACATCCACAGTGCAGCCGGGATTCCACTATGTATCATAATCCAGTTAGAATAATAATGGAAATAGTCTGTTATTTATTGTATATGGTAGAAAGTGTATTATTAGAGAAGTGTTAAGGTTATTTTCTGTTTGTCAAGAACTTTGCTAGTTCCTGCTGTAGCTGTTTTAAGTAAAGAGCAAGGACAAGTAGTTGTTAGTAATACTAACCCCTTGTTTTGTTGTTACAGGTCTGAAGAACTGTTGCCCAATTCAACAGTGCCAGCATTCCAACTTTATTAAACCTACCAACATCTTAAATGGACTTTCCTGTGGTGGTACCCTTTAAGAAATGGATGAAAGCTACATCAGTTTGCACATTCTATCACTTTCCAGTCATGAGAGATTTTTACTTCTAAATATTCTGTGTATGCAACTGGTAAAACCAGAGCCTACATCCAGTATTACTGATAAGAGACATTGTTCATCCACCAATGTTGTACATGTATGAAAACTGTGTACTGTATACTTCAACAATCCCCACTTTCTATTGGAGAGTACAATAATGTAAATCCTAAAAGCACCACTATTTTAGCATAATAAAAGAAAGTCCAAAGAGCTCCTATATAGACTACTCCAGATAACTTTGCTTCATCGGTATTTGTAGCTTATTGTAACTTTTTTAAAGAAATACAGGATCATCATCATCGTATTGTACAAAAGCGCTTTGATTAACACAACGGCTATATAGTTTTTTAATTTTAGGAAAAACCTGTGGAGACAGTGACCTAGTCTTTAAGAGTCCTTTCAGTATAACGTCTGACTAAAGACATGGCCTTTAATATCTGTTGGGAAGGAAATGTCCAGACTTTTCAACCTTTTATTGTATGTTTCCTTTTCCTTGTTTACATAGGGAACAATGTTTATAGTTGTGTGTACAGTGGGGGTCTACAACAAGAAGTGTATATTTTAAAACAATTTTTTAATGATTTAACAATTTTTTGTAAATCATTTTCGGGCTTCTGCAGCTGTAGATTCTCACTGTGAATTCCCTTGCTTGCTCATGCATAAGTGTATTTGCAATACCAAATATACAGGTTTAGTACTTTTGCCTGTTAGTGATTGTTTTACATGTGTAACGTTTTGGTTGAGATGTTAAATGGTGGAAGAGTACTGTGGATGTGAATGTGGGAAGTAATTTTAATCATGTGTAATTGGTCACAGGGCCTAAATTGCAGTAATTAACTTTTGCTGATTTATTTAACAATGCCTTGTTGCTTTGTATGCATTAACGTTTGGGTGTAAAGATTGTGTGTATATCCAACAGGGAGCCACAGTATTTAAATTGACCAACCTAATGTTACAACTGCTTTGAGGTGGCCAAATGTAAACTAAAAGCCTTAATTAAAGTGGTGCAATTTTGTATGACTTAGCATCAGTAGTTCAATAAATTTGGATTGCCATGCAAGGGCTTGCATTACAGTTATACTACTTGAATGTTTTGTGTTTTAGTAGTGCTAGTAAATATTGATTTTTAAATCTCTTGCACAGTGCAGATTCGTACATCTTAGGATGAAGAGGAACCCTTATGACTTTGTTTTCTGACAAATACATGCCATAGATATTTTTTCTAATAGTATACCACGTGTTAGTGTGAATGAATTTCTGACTGAATGAAATGCCACTTATTTCTGGACTTGAAATATTCCAAGATCTAACAAAAGGAAAAGTCTAACAGAAAAATACCTGTCTTCATAGGTTAGGCTATCAGTGGCTGTTTTGGAAACTTGAAAATATATTGCCTGCTATTTCCCATCTTTCCAGGGAGAATTAATTGTTAAAATTTACTTAGTCTAGCAAAAAAATTTATCTTGGGAGACAATATGATTTTTCTGCATGAGCCAAACCCTATTTGTTTGGTTTTATGGAAATCTGCGAAGAGCATTCTTGCAGCATTGAGTGTAGAATTTTGCAGACTTGAAACACCTGTCAATAGTGTTGGACTGAGAAGTGGAATGCGTGGACTGTAGATGACTTCCTGATCTTGGCTGTGCTGCTGAAAATTAATGTCACACCCAAATACTTGGTACCTCCTGTTTCTCTGACACAGAATTATCAGAGAGCTTGTTCTAATTCATTCCTGCAAATTCAATCAGGTTAGGTTAGCTAATACCTGTAAGCTTTGAGATAGTTTATGTTGCCCAAAGTGAATTAAGGAGCCTAGCTGATCCTTCCTGCTGTTAGTTTCATTGGTCATCACCATTGTTTAATGGAGGTAATTTACTTCTACTGTGCAGAGCCAGATTTAAGACTGAAATTCCTCTTTATTTATCATTAGAAACCGTAAGATGTGATGATCCCCATCCTGCTTGGTCCCCAGAGTAGGGGAGACTGGAGCACTAGATGCCCTAGTTCTTTTTTCACTAGGTACCTACCTTCTTTGGTGAGCTAATCAGAATTTTTCTTCCCTTCATTTCCAACCTCTGCGTATTCAGGTCTTGTAACACTTTTATGTCCCAATTGTCCTTTTATTGGTCTTTTTAATATGTCTCTTTTCCAGGCAGCTGTACAGGTGGCATTGGGTGGGAGTAAGAGAAAATTCTTTGAGAACATCAGCGAAGGGGCCTTAAGTCTGGTCTTTGTGTCCAGCCAAAGAGTACTATTGGCATGGAAGGTCAGGTTTTGTCCTGAAAAGCTCTGTAGTGAAGCATTTTTGGCTGTTCTGTTCCTCAGCATTAGAGGTGTTTGGCCGGATCAAACCCTGAGGAAGTAAATTTTCAGAATCTCTAGGCTTTAACATCTGAAGATTGTGCTGAAGAAGGGAAATATGTTCTCCCCTGCCCCATATTTAGAATTTATGTCAGATTTGTAAAGCCTGCACATTGTAACCCAGGTAACACCTAAACCCCAGTATTCTTGAAAGTTTAGGCAAGCTTCAAGGGAGCAGTGTCCTAGTTGTAAAGGGAAGATGCTTGACAAAATGTTGCTAATGAAATAATGAAGTGTAAAGAAAAATGCCTAAGAATTCTCTTTGTGTCTATTTAATTGTGGTGTAAAAAGCTGCTCCCACTGAGGAAGTGAACATTCAGTTCCCCATGGGAACTGGAACTGTGTAAGCAGTTACCAATTCTAGAAGAGAATTCCTGTCTGCTTTTTCAACAAACTTTTACGTATCTTCAAGACAATTCTGTTATGTACTAATGCTTAAGAAGTTCACACTTGAACTACTTGTACAGAAACAGAACAATTCTAAAGCTTTGGATGAAAACATTCTTAACTCACATTTTGAGAACTAACGCAGTCATTTTTGCAAATTTGGTGTTAATATACGCATGTATTACTGCTTGTAAAGTTAGCTTATGCTTGCAGTGCACACTGCTTTATTTCCTCTCTAATCTGAAACTGGTATATGTCAGTATTTAAAGTCTGGAGCCTTCTATGGAAAAAGTAGAATTTATGTCCTGGACTACAGAAGTATTATTTAATGGAATTGCACTCTTCATATTAGGACTCTTTCCTTGCAGTATAAATTTCTCTTATACCTTACCTTATCCTAATGCTCTTTTTCATTCTCAAATTATTCTGTGAAATGAATGTTACTTGCCTAACTTAGAAGACTATTTTGAGACATTGCAAGATGTTTTCAGATTTGAAATGAACTAAGAGTAAGCTCAAACTACTACTGCTCTCCTGCATAAGAGACTTAACTTCTGGAAAAGTATCATGGAGTTAGATACTACGTTTTTTTCATAAGATGTACTGATTCTGTGATGCTAGAAATGAAAGGTTGGTGGCAGGAGTTTGAAATTGGGATTAAACTGTTGTAAGTGGAATTGCAGTTTTCTTACAGGTGAACAGTAAAGATGAGAATTTTTCTTCTTTTAAAATGCCGTAAACGAAGGATGGATGAATCAAACTTCATGAGTTTTTTTCACAAGTTTTCTAATCTTTGCCAGTTTTGAAAGTTTTCTCAGTTGGGGAGAAATTTGGCCACAATACTGTACCTAGTTCTAGATAGACTTCAGTTTAGACATATCAACAGTAGAAAGTTATACTAGATGTGAATGGTCAAAAATAGACTATGTACAGCTATGTAGCACTTTTTAAATCGTAATCTGATAATGCAGCCAAGTGTAGACAGAAAGCTTTTTGTTCAATTTTAAACTGCTGTCCCAACAGCATTAGGCTATCTTTCTTCCATTTATTGCTTTTATTTTGCCTGTGTGTGGGGACAAGAATAAAGACAAATAAAAAGTTGATTAAATATATAACTAAATGCAGTTGTAAGTTGTTCTCTTAGGTAGCATTAGAGTACCAGAGTTATTAAAATTAGTTATTATATTTTCTTTCTGGATCTCAAGCACATTATGCTTTTCTTTCAAAGGCTTGTGAACAACTTGAAGATTTCTAAAACATCATCTACCTTTTCTGTTTTATAAAGTAAACTTAGAATAATACTTATATTTGTGGAAAACTTTACATTCTGAATCTCAAACTATAAGCAAAGTCATTTCGTAGTCTTGATTTTGTTCACAGTGTTTCAATATCTAGGCTTCAAACAACATATAACTCTGGATTTGCTGTGTTTTCTGTATTTGGGGTTTTTGGGGTGTTGGTTGTTTGTTTTAAATAACCTCCAATGCCATTTATTTTCAGAAGTTTGAATCATCAAGCAGAGAGTGTCTTCCTGTTTTCAAAGAGTTATTCTTTAGGAAGAGATTTGTGAATGGATAAAAGAGTGTCTTTGTAATTCCATCATACTCACTTCAGTCTCAAGAGATCCTAGTTCTGCCAAACAACAAGCTCTACAGCTTCATTGTTTTAAGAAAGTTTACTACCACCAGGATTTTTTTTTCTTTGAAGTTGTGACCGGGGTGAACTTCATTTGAGAATAATTGTCATTTCTAATTAATTCATGTGATGTCTTTTGTTTACCATAAACTTAGGGGCATGGGGCATTTCTGCAATCCTGAATACTGAGTGAAATCATAGTGGACATTACAGTTCCTTCTTTTGTCAGCATACTTTACCATTTCATACTATGTGGCATTTTAAACCTTACAAATCTAGTAGGGAGGACTCAGTAGCTTCACTCTCATACTAAGTATAAAAAATCTCTACATATGAAATCCCAGCTCTCATCAACTGGGTTTACTGCTTGTAATGCACCCAATAGCAACGAAGACCCTTGGCAGTACTGTCATGATTTTCAGACACAAATAAAATGAGTTACAAATTTGTCTCTTTCTTTTTCCTGTTTAATAAAAAAACTGGTTTTAGCTGAGCTGCCTCAATAGAACTAGCATGAGAATCAATTTGTTTTGGTAAAAACCCGAGAAAACATTTTGAGATGCAACATGCATTTAAATACAAAGCAATCACATGAACACTTTACTTAAATTCTTGAGATTGGCTTTTTTTAAGTTTCCATGCATTTAAGTAAAAAAGTAAAAATTTAACACTTCCAGGAATGTGTTTCAGCTAAGAAGAGATGTGCTAAAATGTAAACGTTTTTGCTTCTCTTACAAAAAGGCAAGGTATAGTGTAGTTTCCAGTTGTCTTTGTACTGAATTCAGCTGTGCTGCTGTCACACATTGCACATGAACTTTGTTGAGCTCTTGCTTTTGGTAATTCTGAATTAAAAATAACAATTTTGTATATGCAGATGGCATGTATGCAGCTTAGCAGGGCATTAAGGAAATTTATTTAATTCATGAGTTCTCTTAAAATATATTTTAAGGGTAGTTGGATTTTTGAGTTAGTTTACTTGTTTAAAGTTCGGGAATATACTAGATTAAAATTAACCTAGTACATCCTGTAGGCTCTGTTAACTTCGCAGAAAGGTAGTAGGGAGCAGAGGAACCTTAGGCATTGGTAATAATCATGCCAGGTTTCTGTGCTAGTTGTGCCGGCTGCAGGGTCATCTTTGGGTGTCCTGCCTCTAAGTAAGGAGCGTTGCTACCTCCCCTGATATGCTGCTAACAACTGCAGGTTAAGACCAGTGTATCTGATGAAAATATGTGAAACTTAAGGTGGATTTAGAAATTTTAATTGTAAACTTGAATTTAGAGTCCTGAAAAAAATGCATTCCCTTCTGCTTCTTGGAAGCATAAGATGCTTTCATGAGATTTTCAGTTATTTTTCCCCCTATTTCCATCTCGGTAGATAAATATGAAAGGGGATGCCAGTCAAAAAGCACTGAAACATACTTCCGGGTTTCTACCCAGTTCCCCCTGCCTTGCCCCCTTAATGGAGCCTTTAAGGTGCTTCCCCAGTCGGCACTTAAGAGAGGCTGTGCATATTAAGACAAGTTCTCTCAAAAGCCCCAATCTTTCATATACTTCTACAGGTTTGCTGGGTTTCGGGTTTTTTTAAAAGCATGCATCCTGCCCTCTTAATGTCTCTTCAGACTTATTTCCTTTGCTTTGTTCTCATCTGTCATTGTTTTGAATAAATTTGAGACAGCACACAAAGGAAGCATTTTCTCTGTCATGATTACATTTCTCACTTGTTTACTCTCTGCCCTGAGGCAGGGCTAGCCTGAGGGTGTGAGCTGTTAGCAAACGATTGAACTAGATATTAATTTGAGCGTTACTGTTTGAATTTCCCACAGCACTAGAGCCGATAATGCTACACTGTTTCAGGAGGATCTGTTGATAGGTACTTCTCTTAAATACGGAATACTAAATTAGCATGTCATTATTACTTTAACACTCTTAGTTTTCTGTCATCAAGAAAGTTCTTGCCTTTGCTTGTGCTTTCTTGATAGTCTACAAGATAAGACTTCTATAAGATAGAAGGACAGCTTTTTTTTTTTTTTTTCACTTAAATCCAAAATGACATTTCCTAATAGACTAATGTGACTAATCTACTCTCTATAGGTCCTCTGCTTGCTTGTGTTTCTGCAAACCCAGTCTTCTCCGCTTTTTTCTCGTGGAGCCTTCTGAAGTTGGGCTCTCTGGCAGCTTCAGTAAGACCCTATGCTTGGGGAACTGTGGCATTTTATCAGTATCTTAAGCAAGCTGGAGGACTTCATACCATGTCTTGCACTTCTGCTGCCTTTGCAGCTGTTGTGAGGTGTATGCTTCTGAGGAATGTGAACGTCTAATTTGCTTGAAGTACCCCATTGCAGCTGTAGCCCTAAAAATGCCCAAGTACTTCCAAGTGTTTTTCAGAACTTGCCGGTCTACATGAAGATTCCGTTTCGATAGTTTTCCTTGTCTTACAGCACAACAAGTGAACGGCGGTCAGTTGCACACTCGTTTGTACTTACAAAGTACCAACAGTGTTTTTCTATAGTTAAAAAGTAGGCTAAATTCATTTGGGGAAGGAAAGGGAGAGGTAATTTCATAATTCTGTTAAATTTGTCCAGCCATGTAGGGATTGAGTGATCCTGCATGGTGCTTTACCCTTTTCCGTTGGTGCCAGCAGTCTGAGTTACTCTGGGAGAAAGGCGAAAGAAACAGACGCGCGTTTGTTATTCGGTGAAGACAAAATCCTCATTGCAAACGCCGGCACGGAGGCTGCTGCAGCTGAATGTATGAAACACTCTGCGCGTCTGATTAGCCCTTCTCTGTGAGGCGGGATGACCCAAGTAGCACCTGACACTTTTAAACTATGGGGTTTCTTTTAAGCTCTGACCCTCAGCGCGGGGTCCCGGGCACTGACAGAAGAGAGCAGCCTTAGGCTGGACCCGGCGTTCCCGGCTCGTTCCCCGCGGGCNCCCCGACCCGGGGCCGCGCCTGCTATGAGACGTGCCCCGGCGGTGGGGAGCGGGTGCGCACAGCGCGGGCTGCGGAACGCAGTGGGCCTGCAGCGGCTTCTCAGCGTACCGGAGGTTTTTTGTCACCCGGGAGCTTTAAGTCTTGCTGTTGCTTTTTGAGTATATCTTTGAATTAAGCAAGAGCTGTGAGTTGCTCAGGGGTCGCGGGGCCGGGCCTTTACCAGGCCTGCTGAGGCATGGCCGCTCTGCCCCCACAGCTCACCGGGAGCGGGTCCTCTGGCCGGAATAACTGGGAGTAGGTACTTCCCCTTCGGCAAGACACGTGAACTTTCCCAGTCTGTGGTGATTGCGTGTATCCGAAGGAAAAAATCGTGTAATGAAATCATGCCATTCTTTCAATTTAATTTTTCAGTCCAAAATAGAATTTCTTACTGTTGCATCTTTTACTAGCCTTTTTTTGTTTTTCCTTTTTAATAGTAAAAGGTTAGTTATGGTGTAGGAGGTGCAAAGTCTGGAGTTTCAGGCAAGCTCGTTTCCCTGAGTTAATAAGCAATGCTAGATTTCCGCAGAGGAAGCTGGACATCAGTAGTAAGATTGGAGATGACTTAAGACTCTAAGTTTCTTGGTTGTGGAGTTACTTTGGCACGACAATAAGATCTTGCATGTCCTGCTTGAATTCACTTGCTTGTTTTCTGTCTGTGTTCCTGTTTTGTAGAAATGGTTTTGAAGACGTTCCATCCCCACATGATCCAGAGATGGCCAGACCTGGACGGAAGCAAGGCTCTCAGAAAAGAGTTTCTAGTATCCTTTTTCTGTAAAGAATTTTTGTTTTTAACTGCTGTGTTCACCAGGTGTGTGTATTTTTAATACAGCTTTGATTTTCCTGGGTTATGAACGCAGGCGGTGGTCCACCCAGAGAACTATATGAGCCATAGCTGACTCCGTTTCTGAGCTTTTGGAAAAGAAAAATAAGTTTTCTTCACTATATCTTAATTTTATGATTTTATGCTTCTTTGCAAGTATTGTAGTATCCGAGTATTATGATGATCTAGTGTATCTTTCCATAGTTAAGTAGTAGTAAGAGTAGTGCACAGATTTAAATTTCCATAGAAATTTTCGCCCCTGCTTTTTTACAATAAGGAAACCACCCCCATGTAGTTTGACAGCTAAGGTAGTGGTATCTTCATGGTTATGATAGCAAAGGAATGCAATACATTTACTTGTTCTTCTGGGTCTTGCATTTAAAATAAAGCTACCGAGATACTTGCCTTAATTATATTGTGCCTAAAAATCAAGGTGTTTCTGAACACTAATAACACAAGCTACTAAAACTTTTATACAACTACTTCTTAGTAAAGCATACCTAGGGCACTGAACCTGGTTGCTGACAGGAAGAAGGAAAGTAGCAACAGAGCACCTGGAACCAAGAGAGAGAACATTTTTAAAAATGCATTCAGACTCAGCTTTTCTTGTTAAAGTTAATATAGCATAAAGCAGCTCCTCATGGGGCAGAAGGATTCTCTTTGATGTGAGACATTGTGAGGAGTCCCAGACCCATTGTGTTCATATTTCTGAACTCCACTTTGTGGTGTTCCTTTTAACCCCCCAGCTTTTAAGGTTCTTATGAAACATTTTAAGACCTAACTAAGGCTTATGAAGGGGACTTGAAAGACAAGATGTGTAATTTTCTTAACATTTGAATTATGGCAAAATATTTTTCCTTTCCAAGTAGTCACAGTCATTTAGAATAGATCCAAAAGTGTTTTTAGGAGAGTGTTTCTTAACTTATTTATTAATCAGTTCTTACATCCCTGGATGACACTATAAGAAACATGACTCCCAAAAGCCAGTTTCTCTCCCGAACTCCTAATTCATTGCTTCACCAGCCAGGTAAGACTGCTTGCTTGCTTACCATTTAGTAAAAGGATTTATGTGCTTGGACTTAATAATTAATAACAATCCATAAGAAGGACATGGATGTGCTGTAATCCAGTGAAGGCCCACAAAGTTGATTAGTGGGTTAGGTATCTGACATACAAGGAGAGATTGAGAAGAGCTGGGATTGTTTATCCTGGGAAGGAGGTTGGGGGATCTTGTAAATATATATAAATACTTGGTGGGAGGGAGAAAAAAGAGAGCCAGGGTTTTCTTGGTGCCCAGTGAGAAGTCAAGAGGCAATAGGCACAACAGCATATATAAGGAACTCTGTTTAAACATAAAAAACACCCCGTTTTTTACTGTAATGGTGGTTGAATGCTGGAATTGGTTGCCCAGATGGTCTATGGAGTCTCTGTCCTTGGAGATAAATAAAGCTGGACAAGGTCCTGAGCAACCTTTTCAAAAGGTGTTGGCACACCTTTGGGCTGCCTTTTGCTTTAGGGGTTTGGAGACCAATTTCCAAGAAAGAGTGTGTGGAGATGTACTGCTCTTTATGGTCTTGTGTGTTTACCATGGACTGTAGTAACTGAGGATATGTTGCCTGGATATGTTACTTATATGTTTGCTGCATATAAGTACTTCACTCTCTGTTGAAAAATTCTTTTGGAATTTCTGGATAGAGCATAGTATCTTAAAATACTTTTTGTTTTCAGAAAAGCCTCTCTCTCTTTCAGGTACTGCATTGCATCGGAGCTCCATGAAGCCATCAGATATGTCTGCCGTCCTGGGAACAGGAGGGAAATCTCCTCTCATTCTACCAACTTCTGGACTTTTTGGCAATCTGTCAATGGTAAGATAGAGCATCTTTTTATTTTGTCCCTGTGAAACTTAAGAAACTACAAGTTTAGTGTTTCTGTATTGTTTGCTCCAAAGACAAACCGTGGGTGCTACAACTGCTATTGCTGTTTACTGCTGGTGTTATTTATTACTGTGTTGTTCTTTGAGGTGATGCAGTGAGAAATAATAGAGGTTTTAAAGGACTTTCGAAATACACCATGTGTGTTAAGCTAGTCCTCATAACGTCAGCTTGTGACTACAAAAATCCTGACTTTGCTTGTTTACAAATTCTTCAAAGATAATTGGGTTTTGTTAGCAAGTTAAAACTTCAGGATTTCTCTTATTTTAGCATTCTCCAGTATTAAGCTTCACTAGGATGTTGAAGTTTAGACTTCAAAGAATAAGCTCTTCTGATGACTTCTCAGATGATGTTGATTATCTTCTACTGTAATGTCTTTGGAAAAACACTGATTGGAAAAGTTATCAGTAAGGACATCTGAAGTATCTTATATCTCCATTTGTTTTTAAACTAACTCAAAAGAAGTTTTTCTGTATGCGCATTTTAATTCATTCTCCTTTCTAGTTGTTTCTGTATTTTGATACAGGCCATTTGTTTCTTTATAAATTATCAGCTTCTGGGGCCTAGTTGATCAATATGTATACAGAACTCTTAGCACTGTAGCTTTTTCTCTCTTTTAGAGCCTCCTGTAACTAATGTTTTGTGAGTGGACTTCATTTTAGGTTAGAGTTTAGTGTTCTGACTTTAATCCAGTTTAGATTAGCAGGGGAAACCTGTGACTAGACATGGGCTTTCAGAGGTGGGTGACAGAAAAAAAAGGACTTTTGCTTGTGGAAATTTGCTTGCTGGTTGATAGGAACACACAACAGCCCTTTTTGTACTTCCCACAGAGACTCAATGTGATTTTGCTGGAACTGTTATTTTTGCTCTGCAGTGGGAGGGGTATGGCACTGGGTTCTGGTTGGCTAAAGGGCAGTAATGTCAGAGACAAGAGGAATACTTTGAGTAGATACTGGGCCATAAAAGGGAGAATAAAAGGTATATATGTGCAGTTTTCAGATATGCTTAAGAGAGTGCTAGAGCAATGTCATGTGGTTCTGAGTATTTGTACTTGTATGGGTGGGACTATTTTAAGAATCCAGAAAAAAGAACTAGCCAATGGCACATCTCTACGTCTTTGTATAGTATCAGTTGCTGCTGAGAAGGCAATTGCTGGCATGGAAACACAACCAGAAAACTGTCCTGTCAGTGTAGTATATGTATGGTCAGTCTTCTCTTTTGGCCATTCTGCTACTCTGTTGTCAAATACGTCCTCTGAAATACTCCCCACAAAATAGAGGTTATGTCTTTATTTCTTCCTTTAATATTCTGATACTTCCTATTATTTTAAACATATTGCTGCATTTGATTAAATGGTTTTGAGCAATTTACCAAGAAGGTTGAAAGACACCCAATGGTTGATTTATTTTTTAGATATTTTGCTAAACTTTTCACAGCTGCTTTACAACTTAGTCAAATTTGTTATCCTTTTACTTTGAAACATAAGCATATAGCATAATAGAATATGAAAGTTTAGACAGATTTATTTGTTTTAAGATGAAAACTGATTTGTGTTCTAAAGTAGATGGTTTTACTTCTGTTTGTTTTAGCTTCTGTTTTAGTTATTTTCAGAAAAAAATGGAATTTTTCTTTTTCCAGTTTAAAATTTATCTTCTCAGAGCTGTTTGTTAAAGGGATAGTTGCACTTTATCTAAAGGCAGTTATTTCACTATTAATTTTTTAGGATTCTCTGTTTATATATGATTCATATAGAAGGAAAAACGTTGTAGCTAGGCATGTAATGTCTGAGATTACAATTTACTTTCTTTATATTCTTGTGGTTTTAGTTGGATGAAAGTAGCTGGACAATGGCACTCTCGCCTCAGCAGACAGGAATGTTTGTAAATGCAGACATGTCCAATATGGCAGAAGATGTCACTATGAGTGCAGTATTGTTGCGTGAGGATGATCCTGGGGAAGCTGGTGAGACAACCTGAAGTTTTACGAATAATTGACCACTCTTCTGATTTGTGGGGTATAAATATGTGTCCCTTTTTGTGTATTTTCTGAGTTATTTTGCTGGTATTTCTCAGTCAAAAGCAGTCTAGTTTAAAAAGTTCAGAAAACTACGCTGTTCAGTTTACTGGAGTTTCGTGAGTTGGTGCTTTCTATGGAACCTGTTCTGATGGAACAAATGGGATGCTCTAGTGATGTGGGCTGCAAAGTGGATTAGTTTTGTGGAGATACACAAATGAGTCTGCTGTTGAAACTCTTGCAGATGGCATATTTACCCCAACAGTCTTATAACTGACGTAGCTCATAGCTTCTGTGTATCGTACTATCCTAGCTGATAAAATCTTCTGACTTTGGGAGACAGTTCATATCGTCATTGTACTCGAAATGAGATGTCTTGTCATCAGAAAGATGTCTTTGTAGTCTGGTGGAGGATTTTTACCAAGTTGTGCCTGTCTAATATGGCTGTTTCTTCTTATATATGTTGTAGCTACTATGAGCATGTACTCAGACTTTCTGCATTCCTTCTTGAAGCATACATCAACTACCATTTTTGATCTTGTGGATGAGTATGAAAATATTTGTAACAGTCAGGTAAGTAGTTTACTTGGTTTTGCATTTACTTTATTTTACATTCTCTTTTCAAAGCAGTGTTGCTGTGAAGTCACAGTACTTAACATACATACTTTAAATCTTCCAGCTTATGAGTCACTGAACACTAGCATCGAGTAGCATCTCACTTTCATCAAACCCTACTTTGGCACAGGAATACCCGTGGTGTAGTTTGCTGAATACTAAAATTGTCATCTGGCTGCCATTCCACTGAAAGTGTCAAGTGGCAATAAACATTAGCAGATGTATGAATGTTTTTTGTTCATGTTAATAAGGTGGATTAAATGTACTCATTTCTCTTAGATATAAATAAATAAAATGATCATATTATGATCCTTCAAGTTTTCTGATGCATTGCTAACAAGCTGGGAGTAGAGGGCTCAGCTTTAGCTTTAAGATTTCTCTGCTTTTAGGCACTTGTTTAGTTCTTTATTTGACTGGTTGTTGGCTGACAATTCAGGATTAGCAGGATTGATAGTTTGAAAGTAAGAAATTATGATTCTTCTGTCAGTAAGTGTACAGATAAGAGAGGTGTACAGGTAAGTTTTTTAAGAGATTTCATACCCGTGTCTATGTTAAGAAAATGTGCTTTTGGTAGAAGGTTGCTAATTTATTTAGCGCAAATTACTTTTTGTGCAAATTTATTGTGGGGGCTGAGTTGGAAAATGCTGAGATCTTTAATGAGATATGTACCACGTTGTGTGCAGACAAGAGAAAGAAAATTAATGTGAACTTCATTTTTATGAGATGGTGGAACCCCTGTTTGAGAATATGGATACCATTGTCTTAGTTTGAAAGACAGGTCTGCTAAGGAAGGCAGAAACCTCCTTTGGAATAGAAAATGCAACCCCCTCCCCTCCGAATTATTATAATTTTGAAATCAAGGGCTTTCAAGCAGAGATATGGGAAATGGGAATAACAGTTCTTTACTAATGATTATATAAACACATATATAAAGCAAGGCAAACAAACAGCAGTAACCCTGGTGGTGATACCAAACAGAGCAGAGTGCGGTGCAGCCTCTCTGGGCTGTCAGGCAGCNAAGCAGGAGTGATGGCTGCGCCAGAAAAATCGCTGAAGCAGTGAAGGCGGCAGGGGCAGCAAAGGACTGGCAGAGAGAGCAGAGGAGCAGCAGGGCAGAGCAGCTTCTCTCTCCTTGAGATGCCAGCGAAAAAACTGCAGCCAGGCTGTATCTCGCTCCCCTTTGCCAGTTCCAGTCCTGCCTAGTTCTAGTTTCTGCTCAATGAGAAAAGCTCCATGCAAAAAGGAGGGCCGGGCCCTTCTCTGTGGCCATGTCCCTTTGTTTCTCTTAAGTACCCAGCTATTTGTTCCCTAGCAACCAAACATGGGGAAAAATTCCTTTAAGAGAGGAGAGAAAAAAAGAAAGAATGGGGAGCTTCTTAAACTCCAACAACCATCTACAAGGTCGGGGCGTAACTGAATGTTTGTTTTAAGCCATGAGGGCAGTATGTTGCCAAGGATGTGCAAGAGTACACTGGAGGATGCTGCTCTAAGGTGTGGCTTGGATGCTGCTGCTGGGGTTCGGGATTGGGGTGGAGGGACAGCCTTGAGCTGTCATGTAGTCCCTCAGCTGTACACTGAGATCCTGCCCAGTGACTCTTAGCAGCTGTAAACTCATCATGTTTTCTGAGGGGAAATAAAAAGGAACAGAAGGCTGCGCTCCTCTTGCATCATGATGGTACACCTCTTTCTTTTCTCCAAATCTGTCATTCACCTCCTATTTGAAAATGGATGAATGTATTGATGCCTGAAAAATTTGGTACACCTAAAATGTAAGAGTTTGGGGCTCTTTATGGAAGTAGTAAGAGCTCTAAAACTAGCTACCAATGGAAAGACTTTATTTTGTAAGTTTTCTTCACAATAAATAAAGGAAAAGATAGAATTTCTTTGGGGTGCTACTGTAAATCATGTGGTAGTCAGCAGATTGGGTTCCCTCATTTAACAGAGCTAGAAAGAAAAAAGTGTCTTTTTTCAGGCATGAATAAATACATAAATGCTATCACAAATACCAGTAGGGCTAACTTTGTGTTTGATACTGATGTATATAGGAAAAAAAGTTGGGGATTTTGGTGGCTTGTTGGTGGTTTTGTGTGTGTTTTTGGTCAGGGGGGGAAGGGGGCTTCCCCACAGTGGTTGCCTTCTCTCCCTACCAGTCTTTGGTGCTTTTTAATTGTTCAATGTAAGTTGTTTTTATCCTGGGTTTGTACAATGTGTTGCAAAACAAAACCAGTCTCTTTGTTTATATCCTCTAGTCTGTGTTAATGTTATTTTTATTACTAACTCAGGAGATACATGATGTGGAGTATTGCCTACCTATCTGAAGAGATGGTAATTAAACCCATTTGTTGGAAACATTCAGGATAATGAAAAGATTGCTGTAATGGCTTAGGAAAAAATACACTGGGCATATTAATTCTGTATAAATTATGGTCAGTATTAACTCTGTATGAATTTATTTCTCTCAGGTGAATATATTAGGGAAAATAGTTTATCGGGCAACTCCTGGACAGCAGAAGTTTTCCAAAACTGCCAGTGTCTTGTGGCTTCTCAAGCAGGAGATGGTAACTTGGAGACTGCTGTCCTCACTTTATAGGTAATTCATTTGAAAAGCACACTACTACATTTTTGGACTGAGATGACTTTCTTGGATATATTTTTTATGAGTTTGTAAATAGGAACTTAAGAAATTAAGTACCTATTAATAAGATGTTTATAGAACTAGGTTCATATACATCTAGTCGTTATCTATTTATGAAAATGAAAGTTGTCAAAAGGACTATTCTTATTACCTTTGCAACTTGTAGTACTTTTAAGAACATTTTTGTGAAGTTTTTTTAAGCATTTTTACTTAGGCATTTTGCTAAATTTTGTCAGCTTTGTTTTAATCTGTAACATTTTGCACTTTTATTTCTAGAGACAGAATACAATCTGCATTGGAAGATGAAACTGCATTTGATATCACAGTAAGCACAAAGTCTTTTGAGGCTTTTTAAAAGTGATATAAGAAGCTAAATAAGCAAAATATAGGCTAAATGTTTGTATTTTACAGTCTCAAAGTGGGAGCCACTCATCTCAAAGTGGCAGCCACTCAAAATTCAAAAGTTAAAAATGAGATTGTTTTTTATCAAGGCAGTTATTAAATTATTTCATCTATTGTGAAAAGTAAAACTAAATATTCAGCTCTAAAGAGAGAATGCTGGTGTAAAAATTATTGTAAACTATTCTTTGTTTCATTTCGTTAAATATCCTGAGTTGGAAGGGATGCACAAGGATTGTTGAACCCTACCCCTGGCTCTGCACGATACAACCCTAAATTCATTAGAAATAACTATTTATTTATTTTTAAAAGCTTCATCAATAGCTGTGATGTTTCCATAGGTCAGAGATAATTTTGCTTTGCCTAAAAGAGGAACATGTGGTCTCAAACTGTCTAGCCTTTGCAAGCCTGATTCCATTTTATCTTGAGAGAAATCCAAATTTTTTAGCATTCCAGTTACAGCTGTAGTCATCTTGTCTATGTCAGTAGTGTGCTTCCAGCCTTTCCTGCCAAAATATGCTTAGGAAGACAAAACAATAAGTAAAGTGACTCTGCCTTTTTAAGATTTATGATTACAAATCTTTATTCTCAGTCATAAAAGCTTCCTCTAGGATTCCCACTGTTAAGTCGGTGTTAAACACTGTTGCACCAAAAATACCCAGTTTCCTCCTACCTGTGTTTTTTAGGAAAACGCATCTTCAGTTCTCCTTTTATTGCAAATGTAATGAAAGATAAATTAATGTAGGCGATCAGAGAGAAGGATCAGGGCTCTGGGGCTGGTATTTTGTTTGGTTGGTTTTTGCACTTCTTAAGTGTGTGTATGACCTTGAAAAATGTCATCTTTTTAGTTTAAAGTAACAAATGGGTTTAGAATAATATGCAGGCAGTCAAGGGATTCGTGAATCTACTGTGTAGAATCTTTCTGTGGTTATATATTTGTGAGTTATATTCTAAGTCCCATTTTTACAGTTTTTAGTGTAACTGGATGTAAAAGATCAAATAAAACCATGTATAAGGCATTTATTTTTTATAAATAGGGAGGGGAGAGATAACATACCTTGTAGCAAGTTTCTGAAATTAGTATGTGTTCGGTTTGGTATTTCTGGGTTTGTGGTAGTTCTCTTTTCCATGAAGTAATGAATCAGCTTTTTCTTAAATAGGTTTTAACTGCTAGTGAAAAAACGACTGTAGACAACTTGTTTCAGAAAGATTCACTTGTTCGACAAAGTCAGGTATGATGGAAAGTTTTTAATCTGCAAATGAAAATAGATTAAATGTTCATAACAATAATGCTCTATGCACTTTCTGGGGTTGTTTCTAATACTTTTTTAATATTCACTCAAGTGTGTGTTAATTGTGTGCATAAAAATGATGCCTTTTAGTTGCTAAAGATCAGAAAGGTTTTTCAGGCTATTTTTGAGAGGATGAAAGGCTGAGAGCTGTTGCCATTTGCAGCATGTTACTGTTGATGGTGATTGGTAAGCTGTTAAATAGCACTGTAGTAAACTACAGTATCCAGTGAGAAATAGAGATCAAGTGCCAGCCACATTCATACTTAAAATGCAAGTGGAATAGTCTTCTGGATCTGTCAGCATTTTGGTTGCCATGTAGATAATGAGTGGATCCAGAGATGAGAGGAAGGCAGTAAAAGTATTATTTGTTACATGTTTGTTTTAAAAATGCAATTTAATTTTATTCCAGCTGGTGGTAGATTGGCTAGAGAGCATTGCTAAGGATGAAATTGGGGACTTCTCCGATAATATTGAGTTTTATGCAAAAACAGTATATTGGTGAGTTCAGACTTTCTTTGATTTTATACATTTTCCCATCAAGTGTAAGATTCCCAGTTACAGAATCACTCTTAAAAAAAAAGTGGGTTTTTAAAGTTGTTGACTTCATTCACTTGTTTTCTTTAAATTCAGAGATGTAAAAATTGAGGTTTCCTACCCATCCCTTGAAGTACATCTCAGAAGTCAGTTAGTGCCTTTTGGAAGGCAAGGATGAAAGGAAAAAACATCAAACTAACTTAATTTAATCTTTGTCTGGCTTAGATTTTTGCCTGTTTAAGTTCTTATCACTTTGTGTCAGTGACCCTTCACCAGAAGCCATTACTGTCACCTTTATTATCACTGATGAGTTTTATGGCAGAAAGGACCAAAGACTACCTTTCATGCTAGATGCCTAGAATAAACCTGCTTTTAATGGCTTTTGGAGCTATGTGTTTATCCTAAGTTAAATTTCTGTCCTAGACTGACTTTATAGTGGGAAATGGGAAAATTTGCTTATGCAGAAATCAGTTCATAGTTGAGTACATGAATGATTGAAATAACGAATGCTTTTGAAAAAAATCAAATATATATGCATTAATTCTAATATTGTACTTGCTGTGAGATGTCACTTTTTCATAATACTAGCAGAGTCTATTGATTTGTCAACCAAACCAAGTGCCTGTTCTGTAAATATATTCCATGCAAAAAAATGTATCTTTCAATATTTGTCTTACTAAAAGATGCTTGCTTAAAAACCCATTTTTCTGTAAAACATTTCACTGGTTTCAGGGATAACACACTGCACACCCTGAAGCAGCGACAGTCAAGTACATACATGGGAAGTTCTCGTCCTCTGGTAACAGAGTTGGTAAGTATTATATAAAAATAAGGCTTGGCTTCAAAATGGGCTGAGAGAGTATATATGCTATCTTCACAGATTCCCACGAAATCTTCAGTAGTTATGCTATCTGAAAATAGTCGTAGTACTTAAAAATTGATACAGAAATCGTGAGGCAAAACACCTCAAAAATTCTTTTCGGAATCACTGTGGACTTGTGTTTTCTTTCAGCAATCACTTCCATATTCCCACATCCTCTCACAAGTACTTGTGATCTATTTGGTGAAGTAAATGGCTTTATTATGACTTTTCATGTCTGAAACAAACTCATATTCTCAACCAGAAGAGCTTATAAAACTGTTAGGGAGCCCTTGCAGATAAGGAAATGCTGTCTTTATGCAGTAACTAGTACAATGAAACCAAGTCCTGATGCAATACTTTGAGAGGTCTATAATAAAAGCTAATAGGAGAGAAGTCAAGGAAAGAAAGGACTGTCATTCAAACATGTGATGTTCTGATTGTTCATAACAAGGTGATGAATTGCCTCAGTGGCTGCAAAGCACCCGTACAAGATTCATTCGACTGGGGAGTGATCTGAGGTATTGTTTGGCTTCAGAAAATCTCTTTGGATTAAATAGAAGCAAGTGCAGCTTTTGTGGAAAGCCTTCTGAGATTGAAGGTGGAGGAGGAGAAACAGTCTGGTAGGCAGATAGACAGAAGGGCTGAGAAGAGCTGGAAGATGAGAAATTTGGGGCAAATAACAAGTCAGTGGAGTAAGTGAATTGTATTGACTCCTTCTCCTAGGAACAGTGAATGAAGAGGAATAAAAGAAATGAGAGGAAAAACAGAGAAGTATCATGCTCAATATTACATGGGTTGTACAGTTTGTTGTGCCAACAGGAAAAAGTGACTCCAAATTATAAAACAGGGCAGAGACATATAGGTATTGTGTAGATGAGTGATGACTTTTTTTCCTTGCAGGACCCAGATGCTCCTATTCGACAAAAGCTGCCACTTGATGATTTGGACCAAGAAGATGATGCAAGGTTGTTGAAGTATCTCTTCACACTCATCAGAGCAGGAATGACAGATGAGGTAGTGTAACTTTTAATTAAGTAAGCATAAATATTTTACCGGTAAAGCCAGTGAAAAGCTGTGTATTAAATGTTTGTTTAAGTTTGGCTTGTAGTGATTCAGTTTTCAATTTGTTGTCATTATTGACTGCCAAATTAGCATTTCAATGAAACTTGCTTTTAGGCAAGTAATTTTGGGTGTAGAAAAGATATTATGGAAAAAATGTAGTTTTGGGGGTTTGGGTTGTTTGACAATATTTTTTCACTCTTGTGGTTTGATACTAAATACTGCCAGACAAACACACAGAATGCTTTAAAGAGCTTCCTAATTGTGTCTCTAATCATCAGTGGACTATCCAACATGTATATATAATGACATTTGAGTAATGGGGAGGAAAGGGGATTTGAGATTCTCATGCCAAAGACCTTAACTGAGGAATATGGTTACTCTCTCATATTCTGTTTCAATATGATGCACATATCTTCATTTTCTGATGGTATGTGAACAGGAGCATGAGCGTATTGCTGCAGGATAATATGAGTACAAATTTGCAGCTTCAGTTGGGGTTGGGAAGGCTGAGTGACCTGGGAAAGTAGATGACTGCATGAAGAGATGGATTAAATATCTAAGCAAAAGTTTGACACTAAACTTACCAGAATTATGCATAACAGCTGTTTACCTAACAAAGATGAGGCTGTAGCACATTTCTCACATTGCTGTAAATACTGACTGAAAAACTAAAAATTTCAGTGAAAAAAATTTGATGGCATTTACTTTGAAATCTTCCAGTTGTTTTAAGATTTTCTGTGCTTATTTTTCACATAGTAGAATCTCTACATAAATAAACTATTTTAATAATAATTCACACTATTAAAGAAGAAGCTGGAGGTTTTCCTACCTTGAAGTGTGTTGCTGAGAAAATACATTATTTTTCAGGCACAGCGCTTATGCAAACGATGTGGTCAGGCCTGGAGAGCTGCAACTTTGGAAGGCTGGAAATTGTATCATGATCCTAACATAAATGGAGGTATCTGCTCCAAAGTGCATTTGAGACAGATATAAAATTACTAAGATCTCATAGTATCTGTTTGTGGCAAAGAGAAATAGCTTTCTCTACACCTTGTGAGCCTTTTTTGGTATCTTAAAATATTTTACCATGTCTGTTGAACATGTAAAAACTAACATGAAATTATTTTAGTTGAAGATATGAGGTCATTGAATCCATTTAAACATGCAAAAGCTGCTTTCTTTTTTAGTCAGACATATTCACTAGGAAATAGATGTCTCAAAGTTCTGTCTTCTTCACCTCCATATAATACTTGGGTCTTTATTTTCTTGACATCTGACTTGCATCACCTAGCACATATTTTGTTGCTTACAAGCTCAAATTGGACTATATATCCAGCTTCAGAAAGGTGTACTAGGACTAGAGTTCAGCAAACGTAAATGCAGGAAAAAGAGATGCTTTTAAAATATTTGAAAATTGTAAAACTACCTTCCTCCTCAGTTCCTTGCACACGGTTTCCCATTTATAACACAGTACCTCACTTTTCTCTGTGTTCAGTACATGGCAGGATTTAGCAAGGACGAGTCTAAGTGTTGTTTATAGCTGGATGTGGAAGGCTTAATCCTTTCCTTCTTTTCAAATGTTGATAGCCTGTCACTTTTATCTGTGTGCCACACCACTGTTGTAGCTTCTTTGAATGCCCATGCAGATGCATGCAAAATATCAGCACTGAAGCAGTGACATTTTTAAGAAGCTTTGATTAAGATGTAAAAATTCTTTTTTTTCCCTTAGCTTTGTTTTTTTTCCAAATGTAGACACTGTAGATATGTTACAGTCTGAAGCTATTTTTTTAAAAGCTAGATAGCAGCCAGGTTTTTAAATTACTGTATGGATGCAAATTCACCACAGTAGCAGAAAAGCCACCTTGCAGTCCAGTCAAAAGCATCAAAATGGATTAGGAAGAGTTCCAAAGGGATCAAAATTGGGTTATGGAAAGTGGAAAGAAAATAGGCTTTACCTGTTACTGGATTCTCTTTTTTTTTTAACAATACTTTTTCCTCTTTTTCCTTTCCTCCATCTTTTTTTTTTTTTTTTAATTGTTCTTTGTAGGAAAAGACCTGGAACCTGTTGAAGGCAATCCATACAGGTGCATTTGGAAAATAAGTTGTTGGCGCATGGCTGAAGAGGTAGGATCATTTGCTTTATATTAATACATAAACTTGAACTTTTCTGAACTCTGAAATGGGATTTTAAATAAACATACCCACTCTGTGTTTGCTGCTTAGAGAATTTGCAATTAATGCTTCTAAGAGGACTTCTGAAATATCATATTTATGTATTGTGAGAAATCTGCATAATCAGCACCACTTTTTCAGGAAATGTTTGCCTTTTTTTCTGTTTGAAAGTAAAACCACTGACACTGACTTTCATCTTGACTTAATTGAATGGGAAGGAGAAAACATTACTTTCTTTCCAGGTCAATGTAAATTTTTCAGATAAGTTATGAGGCGATGCTAGTGAAGGGAAAGTCACTTGCTGTTCTTATTTTGGCTCCTTAAGTATCCTGTGATTTTCCAGCTTTTCTTGGAATCTGTTAGATGGAACATTTTGCAATTAATCTCTAATAAAATGTAAAGTGACTAGAAAACTTAAATGCTTTGTAATTAAAATTCTGGGTGTTTTTACTGTTTGTTTTAGGAGCAGTTTAATAGGTATGAAAGAGCAATCTATGCAGCCCTGAGTGGAAACCTCAAACAGGTATGTCAAACCCACTAGTTAAGCAGTGTTTGGTAGCTGTGCATTCCTTTCTCATATGTGACAATTATATAACCAGAAATATTGCAGTTATTGGTTACAGTACTTTTAAAGATCTAGTAAACAGAACAATAGCAAACATTGCTGCCTTAGTAGACATGCTCTTTGTAGTCCTGACACGTTTTAATTAAATATATGATAGAATTTTCAGTCAAGGAAAGGTTGCTGTTTAAGGTGGTGACTACTCTGCTGTGGTACCTGAAAAGCTGATCCCAAATTGTAGTTGCTCTGTTTGGGTTCTGATATTTCTCCATCTCTTGATAATTTTTGCTCTGTTTTTTGATATGTAGCTTCTTCCAGTTTGTGATACCTGGGAAGATACTGTTTGGGCATATTTCAGGGTCATGGTGGACACTCTAGTTGAGCAGGAAATACGAACCTCAGTAGTAACTGCAGAGGAGATGGAAGAGCTCCCTAGAGATTATTTAGAGACAAAGTAAGTTTCAAGTAAAATTATGCTCCTACACTCTACAAAGCATCATGTATGATCTGTCTGGAATATTCAAGGTAACATTTTTTGTCTTTTCTTTCCTGCTTTGAAGCTGGACTTCAGAAAAGGTTTTTGAAGAACTTCAGGCAACAGACAAAAGGGTAGGTAATAATTGCAGTTATTGCAATTATAATTGCTCACTGCAGTGAGTTATTTCCTCACTGCTTACATTGCATTTTTAATTATTCACTGGATTCTGCTTTTCACTGCACTATTTAATGAAATGCTCAAATATGCACAGTGACTAATTTGTATAATATTTTCTACCTCTATGATGTGTGATTTCTCAATTCAAATAGATTTTTCTATATGCTGCTACCTCTTAACGGTGAACGTGATATGTTTTGTGTTGCCCTGTATCTGCCAAACTCATTGGGTGTGTCAAGAAACAGATGACTGACAAATTGTGAGACAAATTTAGAGGAAGATGTTCTGAAATGAACATCCCCTCTAGAAGATAGGTATTGGCACTCCCTCCTCCACCAATGCAAAAAGAATTTCTTGGAGGAAAGTGAAAAAAACTATTTATTTAACAAAGTGCTGGCAGGGCACAGGAAAAATGAATCACTGTTAAAATAATAAACCTCCTCGATGCAGAGAAGGCTGGTGGATTTAGAGTTCCCTCTGCAGCCGGTCCGAGGCTGGGATGCAGCATCCCCGCAGCCTCCCTGCCAGTCCATGGGGCCTGATGGGATGGTTCTTGGATCACAGCTAGGCCGAACAATTCCAGAAGAAGAAGAGATTACCGGAGGATTTTGGTATGCCAGTATGGGAAAATTTCTTGCCTCAGCTAACAAGTTAGCTAAAAGAAAGAAGGTGCTCCCTCGGCTCTGCAGCGGTGAGGACGTGGGAGAGTGTGAGTGAGTCCTTGAACACAAAACTGGGCTGCAGAATTTGCCTGGCTTCTCTCCCCCCTCTCCTGGACCCAGCTTTAACCTGTTGGACCTATTTCTGGGCATAAAACAGACAATAGGGAAATACAGTATAATCATAAAATCACACCAAGACGCAAATGTTATCAGACATACAAAGCAGACAGAGTAAATCAACTATTTAACACTTCAATAAAATGTTCAAAATCTATTACAGTCCATTTTCTTCATAGGAGGTTTGTGAGCATATTTCACAATAGGCCTTTCAAAATTTCAAAGCATATTTGCTTGGACTGTGATTCTTTGTTACTTTTAGCACCCAAAATACTCAGTTCATGTAAAATGGGAATATATAACTTACAGATTAATTTTGCAGTGGTTAAATTGAAACTGCACTTAACTTTGATGGAATGAACACATAGCATTTATCATATTGGTAAGACAAAGACATGCTGCCAGCCACAGATATATCCAGCTGCATTTACCGTTGCAACATAGTGCAATCCACACCATAAAGCAAATTTACAGGTGTGTTTGGATTGCATTTCATGCATTAATGCATTAGTTCCTCTGGAGAGACTTTGGAATTTCTTCCTGAAGTAACTTTCACAGGCCTTTTCTTTAAGGATTTATACACGTCATTGCTTCTTCTGTGATTTTGTATATCTTATCTGTAACATCATTGTTTATTCTCCTCTTCAGAGCAAAAAGCCCTTAGTCTTGGATGTTTTCCATGAAAGTATTAACTGCACAGATGTGTATTCCAGTTCTTTCTTTCAGTTTGTCAATGTTCCTGTAATTTGACATGGAGATAGCAAGTGCCTTTTCTCTTGCTCTTTATGAAGAATACCCTTTGAAATAGGATAGCTTTCTTCCCTTGAGGAACCTTTGCTTTATTTATGTTTGTTTTCTTCATACATTATGCTTGAAGATTTATTCAAAGTTTTCATTTTCTTTTTTTTTTTTTTTTTTTGTCTCCAGAGGGTTATAGAGGAGAATCAAGAACACTATCATGTGATTCAGAAATTCATTATACTGGGAGATGTGGATGGTAAGTATTTCTTTAAGTGATTGTTTTTATGGTTAACTGACTACATTATTTTGAGTGACCTTTCCAGAAACTTCTGTATGAATTGATTTTGATGAATTGAAGCACACAGTAGGCAAACTGAGTTAAAGCTAAGCTCTAGTCCCTAAGAACTATAGGGACAGTTTGTCCTACAAGGTAGTTTTCAAAGAAGTAGTGAAATCATGTAAATGGCTACATGCCAAGCTATAGCTGTAACTTATTTTGAGAAATTGTAGAATACATGCAGTACATTTTTAAGCCAAACATATACATCTTTCCAAAACTGTTGCTGTTCTGTTTCGTTGGATTTCTGAGGCTAAATTACATTTGTTGAATAAATGCATAATTTTGAAATATTCCTTAGGTGGTTGGTTTTGGTTTTTTTTCTTCATGCTATGGCTAATGCAGACATTTCCTTGGTGGTTATAGGTTTGATGGAAGAGGTCAGCAGGTGGCTTTCCAAAGACAGAAGCGTGCTCCCAGGACACCTCCTCCGTTTCATGACACATCTTATTCTGTTTTTCCGCACTTTGGGTATGCAGACTAAGGTGAGTTTGCTTGTCCTTGATTTGTTGTCATAGCAGTAGCCAGTCTTTGAAGAAATGCTTTCATGCAAATACATGGAGAACATAGAGTGATGGTAAATTACTACCAGGCTGATGAGGAGCTGCATGCTTAAATAGAGTATTTGTTGATCTTGGAGCCTAAAGGAGAAAAGATCATCCTCCTCCCTCCCAGCTGAGCTTAAAACTCTGGGTTTGAGGATGACGAATTCTACTCAGAAGCCCTTTTTTGAGAAGGTCCTGAGTTAAACTTAAATGTTAGGCTTATTCATGCTAGCCAAGATGTTTTGAATATAACCTGTTCTTACAGACAGTTGTTGGAACTGTACCTATTGCTGCTGTAAGCTCATAAATGCTTTTGCTTGAGGTAATAAGAAAGTTTCAGCTGGTATTAATTATCTTGAAGTATAAGCTACGTATAGCTTACTACCTACCTGGCCTATTTATGATAAATATGCAGATGGGTCACATAGCTGTAATTACTCATTTCTGACAATATCACAAGTAATTTGAGGCTCTGCTTTTCTACTGTTTTAAAATTTAGAAGATAGTATGTATCAAATAAGTTTTTGAATGTAACCTCTTGGCAAAAGACAAATGTGTGTTTTCATTAGATGGTTTAAATACCAGCTCTGAGTTACTGTTTATTCATACTTCCAATCACTGCTGATTCCCTTGTGGAAATTCGTTTTGAAGTTAGTTAATATTTAGTTAAATAAGAGGAACGTGTGTGTATGTATGTATACATACTAATTTTTTAGCCAGAGTCAAAATTTGATAGACTTGGTCTTTAAGCTAAAGTGCAGTAGATCTAGCCATTAGCATATAGCTAGTTTGACAGAGGGGACAAAAAAGGCGCAATTTCCTATGTGAATTCCACTGTGGGAATTGTAACTGTTGATTCTGCCTTTACAGTTTTGGAGTAGAATTTATTTTATGATTACTCAATCAACCCTCAGTAGACTTCAGGGGGAAGAGACAGATGTGCAAGCTTTTATGGTCTTTATTGTTTGTTGATTGTATAGAGTTCATATAGGCATATGCTTAGATGAAGGTCTTGAATTTACAATATAAAACTAAAATGATAATTCCTGACAGCAACAAACACTCGAATCTTGGCTAAAGTGGTTTCAGATGCTCGGGCTATACTGGTTGTTTAGCAGAGGCTATTACAGATGAGTCAGGTGATATTTATACCCTGTTACTTTATCATTTTCTATAATAAAAACAGGGCATGTAGTACACTGCAGTAATAATCTATGTGCCTGACACTTTGTTTATTATTTTAAAAAATATGGTAAAATGGAAAGATTTAAAAATCATGCAAAAATAGCATTCCACTTAGACCAAAGACTATATTATGCAGTTGCAGGAAAAGAAAATCCTTGGAACACTAAATCTTTGAATCAGAAGACATGCTTTTTTAATCATGCTCCAAGAGAAACAGTTCTTCCAGTTGAGCCTGTTTGTGTAGATTACTGAAGCAGCAATAACCAAATAACCTTGTGTCTGTTTTAATAGTGATAGCCTGTAAAGTATCTTTTATTTTATTTTCTACATTATCTGCTTTAAAATTGAATTTATATTTGTTTGCAATAAGGAGGAAGTTTCTGTTGAAGTCCTAAAGACCTACATTCAGGTAAGCTTTCAGAAATATAGTTTGTTTTCTCTAATGTAATTTAGATGTAAAGGAGGAAGAAAAGGAGACCTAAGGTTACAGGATGAAAAGAGCTATGATGCAGCTAATGCTCTCTTCTCAAGAGATACAAGCTTGCCTAATACACAAAGTCTCTGTCAGCAGTTCTTAAATAAGAGACAGTTTTATTGATCCTTGTTTAGAAGCTGAGTGGAATCTTCCTGTATCAGAATAAATTAATCAGAAATTTGTTACACATTTTTGGGTTTACCTAGTACATGTTTTTACTTAAGTGTAAACACACTTAGGTATTTAGACTAAGGAATATGGCATGCATATCTATTATATATTTATATATTAGTGGATATCTTCTATATATTTGCTTCTAATATATTTGCTTCTCATTCTGTATGTTTGCTTGCTACTGTGCAGCGGTTGGTGTCTGAGAAGCACACAGATTTAATAGCGTTTTATGTCAGCCACCTGCCCTCAGAGCTTGCTGTTGCTCAGTATGCTTTATTTCTTGAAGATGTCACTGAGAGCGATCAGCGCCACCACTGCCTTGAATTAGCAAAAGAAGCAGGTGAGAGACCCTGATAGTCCAATTACCATTTTATGTCCTGTGTTATTTTGTCTTTTAGTAGTTTTGTTCCAAAACCTAGCTACAAAGAAGATATTCTTTCCTTCCCACATCTCTCTGTTTTTCAGTTAAATTAATTTGCTGTCCACTTCTTCAAGTAGGTATATAGGTGTGTTTTCATTAACCTGGAATTGATTGAACTAAATATCACTGCTTCTGGGTTATGTCCAAACATACCAGGAAGTAAATGCCAGCTGCCTGTCTCAAATAGATGTTCTGAAGCTTGACATGACCATATTATTTCAGATAGCTACTTATAAAAATACACAGCTGTTTGTGGATTTAGGAAGGTTATGAGCGTCTTAAATTTTATGGTGGGTTGCTTGCATTAATTGTAAACTTCTTTCCAGGCCCGTACATGAAGCTAGAAGGTATTACAATGAAGTAGCACACTGTCCATTGCTTGACAATGCCTCTGTGCCACTCAGAATACACAAAGAAATAGATTTCCTGCAGATTTCAGTGTCTCAACTTCTCTTCAGTTATTTTTCAATAATTTTCTTTTAAACTGGGCTACAGTTTCAAAAATAAAACATACTGCTTAAGCATCTGTAAAAGAACTATTCTGAGCTTTTCCTGGTACATTCCTGTCAAATCATAGTCCTGCTGTCAGAATTGTAGGAATCAGTGATCTTAGCAGATATATCTATATGCTATCTTCATAACAGCCTGAAGAACTTGTTGGTTGTCTTATTCTCGTATTTGATATTCGCTTTTATATCAAATCTCATTCTTGTAAAATAGCTGCAATAAAATACTTAGCACAAAAGCTTATAATTTATTCTGACAATGAGTATGTGAACAGACTGATAAGAATTACCAGTAGTAAGGATTGAGATCAACAGCTGGAGTCTGAAATTCAATTTGTGTCACTTTTGAATTCATGTTAGTTCTTACACAGTTCTCTTTTAACCCAGGTCTAGACGTTGCAACCATAACAAAAACTGTGGTTGAAAACATCCGCAAGAAGGATGCTGGGGAATTCAGTCACCACGACCACGTGCTGGACACAGGCACAACAGAGGTGAGTGCTTCACAGAGCAGATACTCCAGTTTGCAATCAGCTACAGACTCTTTGACCATCTATGAGCCATATTTTTCTTCCAACAGTGGTGAAAACTGCCTTGAAAAAACCTGGGGGAAATGTACTTTCCATGTGACCAAGTGAGGTTATTGGACAAATCTGTAACTCTGTCTCTACTTCTCCTTGCTCTTCGGGTTTGGTTGCTTATCAGCAGCCATGCCTGTATACAAACATTAGGTGATAAGGCCCATGAAATGACTGCAGCACCCTATGTTGTAGCTGGGAGTGGGATGCTGTTGTAGCCACTATGATTTATGAGGATTAATACTTTAGATCTCAGATGTACCTTTTAAGACGCTGAAGTGGCATTTCTAGCTGCAGCAGACACTGCTTTTGCTGATGGTTTCCTTGTCACTGTTATTGAGCATTGGTTGGATCCAATTCAGTGCTTGAGGGACAGCAAGGTAATATTAATAGCCTCTATTTAGAAAGTAACATCATTTGCAAATTTGTGGCAATGTTTTTGCTGTTCAGTACAAATTTTAAGCTCCGTAAGACAAAAAGATAGTGTATCTAACACAAGAGTTGGAAAAAACTGTGGTTGCAGGCTAGTGGCACCCTTGAAGATTATAGCAAGAGCTCCATAAAACATGTTGGTACAGTTGGTACAGTATTCATATTAAAATTTGAGGAAAATACATAATAATCCATAAAAAAAATGAGAGATGATGCTCTGAATATCTTGGGAACACTTAGAAATTAATTTTTTTATTATTCCAGATGGCAGAGATTTTCTAAGCTTTTGAATAAAGTAATCCTTGTTACTATGTTGTAATGCTTTCCAAACTTGTATATTTCCCTGACCAGATTTAACGTGTTACATCAGCTGTGTGCTTGAAATGGTGGTGAATTTCTGTGTTGGTTTTTACAGGCGGATCAGCTGAAAATAGATGTAATTGACTGGCTCGTATTCGATCCTGCACAGAGGGCAGAAGCACTTAAGCAAAGCAATGCAATCATGAGGAAGTTCTTGGGTACTAAGCTTCACAAGTATTGTAGACTTATTTTTAAACGCTGGTTGTGTTCTCATTAGCTCTTGGCACGACATTTGATATAACTTTGAATCTAGTCTATTAAAAAGCATGCGTTTGCCAGCTTAAGAAGATATGGTATGGAAATTGCAAGGCTCTGATACCTGGTTCACATTCCCATAGCATCCAAGAAACATGAAGCTGCAAAAGACGTGTTTGTGAAGATTCCCCAAGACTCTATAGCAGAAATATATAACCAGTGGGAAGAACAGGGAATGGATACTCCGCTTCCAGCTGAAGATGACAATGCTATCCGGGAACATTTATGTATTCGTGCATATTTGGTGAGTTTCAAATATGCAATATTCCAAGTTATTGTATAGAAATAATGGTGGCTTTGCCTTGTTGATGAAATTTTAGCTTTCTCCATTTGATTTAACTTCTGATTCTTTGATGCATTAAAGCTATGCATGTAATGACATTGTGGTTATTAGATGAATCAAAAATATCCAAACACTGTTTCCAATGCAATCCAGGAAGCCCACGAAACCTTTAATGAGTGGTTTAAACACATGAACTCGGCTCCACAGAAGCCTTCTTTGTTACCCCAAGCAAGTTTCACTGAAAAAGTGGCCCATGAACATAAAGAAAAGAAGTATGAGGTAGGTAGAAGTTCATCTTATTTACTGTAAACTTTTATATTCTTGCTTTAGATGCAGTCTAGTTTAATGAAACAGAGTAGGAGATGGCTATTTCATATTATTTAAGGTCTCTTATAAATTATTTTTAGGTTGAGACAGTATGAGACAGTAGAATAATAAGGCCACTGCACAGTAAAGTCTGGTTTTAATGACTCAGCTTTACATAAAATATTGTAATGTAGTAGTAAATATTCATTATAGTGTGTTGTCAGTGTTATCAATAAATCTGAGCACTTCATTTTGCTATCAACTCTTTATTCTTGTATTATCACCTTTTTTTTTCTAGAAGATGCTGCAGTTTTGTTTTGACTGAAGTTCTTTTTGCATGTCTGGCCAGTATAAATATACTGTATTCAGTTAATACAAACATTTCTTTTCTAAGCATGGCAAAATACGTTGTTTAGAATTATCTTTCTCTAGTGGCTTTGCTTCTGAACAACGTGTCTGATTCTCTGGACAGGGCATTAAGCAAAGATGGAACTAGCTGTTAGCAGCAGGCTTTTAAGTTTTAGCCACTGGCTGAAGATTCTAACTTGAATTGGAGCTGTGCTGTCTGTTGCAGCCTGTTTTAAAATAGCCTTGGAAATTATCCTGTTCTGCAGTAGTTTATTTTTTGTTTCTTTGCCAGATGGATTATGGCATTTGGAAAGGCCTCTTGGATGCTCTTACAGCTGATGTTAAGGAGAAAATGTACAATGTGTTGCTGTTTGTTGATGGAGGATGGATGGTCGACGTTAGAGAGGTAAAATGAATCTTTGTATCACGATGCAGACCACAAAGCACAGATCGGATGCAGTTGTATCTTTGTGACATTTAGTTTGGTGTGTTCCTGTTTAATTGGCTCTGGCCTTGCTGTGAGCATGTAGAGCTTGCTCCTGCTCTACTTACCATACAGATCTTATCTGACTGTCCACTCCAGGCTGCTTAGGCCAGTTTTCTGTCTCTGACAGTGCTAATTTCATGGTTTTGCTGAGTTGCCTTTTAAAGGTAGATTTTTTTAATACTAATATGTTATTTTTCTCTGGTAAGGATGCCGAGGACGACCCTGAGCGAACACACCAGATGATCTTGCTGCGAAAGCTGTGTCTGCCCATGATGTGCTTTTTGCTGCACACAGTGCTCCACAGCACGGGGCAGCACCAGGAGTGCCTGCGCCTTGCTGACATGGTCGCCTCGGAGCGCCACAAGCTGTACACGGTGAGTTAGGGAGGGCTGCAGGCAGCCTAGCTTACATTAAAAGCTCTGTGGGTTGGCTGTGGAAAAGGCTTCTATATAGAGAGGAAGATACCATATGTTCCTTAACATCCTAAGTTTCTTTATCACTTCCCATTCACTGCAGTAGTAAAAGGTTTCCTTGTGTTTTGACTTAAGGAATCAGAGAGTTAACTTTGAAACATTGAGGATGATGACCAGTGTTATGACAAGCAGTTCTTCTGAGTATTGCAGTTACTAGTTTTTAGATGGGGGCTATTGAATTTTAACCTCATGATCTTAAAGGTCTCTTTACCAGCCTAAATGATTCTATGGTTCTAAGTTTAGCTGTAGAATTGTAATTGATTTCTTTACTTCCATTACATTTCAAACACTGTATAAGCAGGTTTTGTTTTAGAGCATTTGGTTTACCCATAATCATCTTTGCCTCCAAATGCCTGAAAAACAACCCCAAAATGAGAAACAGCTATCTTGAGCCTACCTTCAGGTTTTGGATGCTGCTACTGACTTCCTGTGCCTTACTAAATGTCATTCTGAAATGCCTGATGATCATGCTATCTTAAATAGAAATAAATACTCAAATAGAAAAATAGTAACCTAATTAACGACCACTTACTTTTTTATATCGGTACTATTCATTGCAAATAAATATAACTTTTTTATGTTTGGATTTTTATTATTTATTCTTAGGTATTTTCAAAAGAAGAACTCCGAAAGCTTCTACAAAAGCTGAGGGAATCTTCTCTGATACTTCTGGACCAGGATCTAGATCCTTTAGGATATGAAATTCAGTCATAAGTTTTCGTGTAGATACTTGCAAAAACTTCTGAGCATGGACATTCGGGTTATTAACAAAACGAAACAAACAAAAGATCCCAACAAAATCATTACTTGGACAAAGCATTCTCTTTGTGTGGGGTAAAAACCCCCAACCTTCAAATTTCAATTTAAACTTGAAAAAGTATGACCAACTTCAGAGATGTTATTTGTTATACAACCTTTTTCATATTTTTTTTCCTAATAAAAGTGCTTGAAAAAGAAAAAATGTTTGTTCATTCTAATCTAAAATGTCATTATATAAATTTGGTGATTGTATTAATCTATTTGCTATATGCCAAAAAGAGCTAGCTGTAGTTTGGAAATATTACTTGGCAGTAAAATGTGCATGAATACAGTGGGGAGAAAGTGAGACTGCTGGAAGGTGTATGGAGAAAGTGGGGGAGAAGAAAACAGACAAACTGGAGGAAAGGAGAACTGAAAAGTGAAAGTGAGGGATTACTTCCAGCCCTTCAGAAGAGAAGGCAGTCTTGCTTCATGGCTTTGTGCTGTCCTGTACATTAGTTGCTAAAATGCTGATGAAACGCTGAACCAGAGGAAAGATGATTTGAAACCCCATGTCTGAGATTTTGTAGTTTATACTGAAAGCTTGTTCTGTCCCCGTCTGCATGTTAACTGCCTCTCCCTTAACAAGGCGGAATGCAGAGGACACGTAGTGCAGTTAGGCAAGGACCTTGGCTCTTTTGCCCAAGTCGGTATCTTGGGCACCCGACAAAGAATGTACTTGGTGCTGTACATCTGTGCCTACAGTTTCGTGTTTGCGTTTGTGAAAATGCCCTGTCCGGTTGTGGAGAGGTACTTGTGGCTTGGAGCCGCGGTGCATTTCTGTCCCTCAGGGGCTGTTGGGCAGGAGGTGGGGGCACACACCGGACACAGACACACACACAGAGACACACACACAGAGACACNTGCGGGGCTGCTGGTCAATCTGGCCGCCTCCATCTGCATCGTCTTCCTGAACAAGTGGCTGTACGTGCGGCTGGGCTTCCCCAACCTCAGCCTCACCCTGGTGCACTTCGCCATCACTTGGCTCGGCCTCTACTTGTGCCAGGCGCTCGGCGCCTTCTCCCCCAAGAGCCTCCAGCCCGCGCAGGTGCTGCCGCTGGCCCTCAGCTTCTGCGGCTTCGTCGTCTTCACCAACCTCTCCCTGCAGAGCAACACCATCGGTACCTACCAGCTGGCCAAGGCCATGACCACGCCGGTCATTGTGGTCATCCAGAGCGTGGCTTACGGCAAGACCTTCCCTCTGCGGATCAAGCTGACCCTGGTGAGGATGCGGCGGGGCTGAGGGGAGCGGGGAGGGGCGACGCTGAGGTCAACGACTCTGCCTAAAACCGCCGTGTCCACCTCCACAGATCCCCATCACGCTGGGTGTTTTCCTCAACTCCTACTACGACGTGAAGTTCAGCGTCCTGGGGATGGCGTTCGCCACCCTGGGCGTCCTGGTGACCTCCCTGTACCAAGTGGTGGGTAACGGCGCGGGGCGCGGGAGCGTTGGGGTGGTTCTGCTCCAAGATGCTGCCCCTCGGTTGGATCGCCTTTAATAGCACCCAGCCTCCCAGGAAACCCTCCGTGCTCCGTTATTTGTTTTTTAAAACCCAACCAAATTATGATAATCCACCATAACCCCATATAAATTACGAAATTGATCGTCTTTGCTGCTAAAAGTTGGGGTGTCATCTTTAACGTGAGCGTTATTTTCAAGGGGCGAAGATTGCTTTAGCGGTAAAACGCCTTTTTTTTCTAGAGGGAACAGATGTTCTCCTTGCTGAAGCAAGTGCCTCGTGTTTGAGCTTTTTCCCTAGAAAGGATGTATTCCAGTCCTTCAATTCCATGGTTTATCCTTGAGCTATTTGCGTTTTATCAGTATCCTTCTTCAGTTTCGACTATACACGTTCTAAGGTGGTTTCGTAGAGGGTGGATTAATACAGAAACCCACAATACAATGATGATTATGGTTGAAAAAATTGATATGTCCAAGGACTGCCTCAGCCCTTTTTGCTGTAACATTGTACTAATAGCTCACCCGATTTGTTATTGACCATGACTATAAGAGCCTTCTAAATTAGAACCCCCTGTCATGGTGATGTAATATATTTAAATATGATTTATTTTGTATGAGGTGTACTGTGTCTCCAAAAAAAGTGAGACTCTTTGACCCATAGTCTGTAAGATGATAAATAATGGTCTCTTGTCCTGTTTTGGGGCAGGAGGAGGAAGTGTGCTGCATAACAACATTAAGTGATGATGTGTGTACTGGAGAAATAATGGTACTTGGGCAAAATTATATAGATGAAAAAATCTGAGCAAGTTTATATGCTGGAATCCATGTTATCAGTTAATGTGATTTAAGAAGTATTTAATGTCATTCTTCAGCACAACATAAAGATGTGTCTTTTTGGCTGTAATATATATCTTCATAGCCATAGATAAGTAATATTTGTGAAGCATGCAACCTAGAAAATTGAAGTTAGAGTCAATTATAATCAATATTGAAATGAAATCCATTCAATCTGGAATAAACTGACAAAAGACAAATGTGTACTGGTTTTCTTAGCTTGTTACAGGAAAACGAGAAGAAAGGAACAGAATCCAGTCCCCACTTAGGCAAGGATACTCAGCTCCAACACAGACGGGGTCTGGAATTTGTGTTGAGAATAAAGGGGAGCTGGTATTTTCTTCCCAGCTCTGCTACTTTTTTGTTCTTCCTCAAGTACGATACTTTACCCCCAGGCTATGGGAAAGGGGAAGTTTAGGCACTCTTTTTACTGTCCCTGCTTATGATTTTCTCCTCTCATGGCTTTTTCACTTGAAAGAGACAAACACATGGGACCTCCAGTGAGGCAAAGTTGAGGCTCAGCACCCTGTTCAAATAGTATTGTCTGTGTGAGACTCCCTCTGTGTTAATAGCCAGTTTGCTTTTGCTCAGATTTTTCAATTCATGGGTTTTTTCCCTCATGTTTAACAGCTTTCTCTTTTGGTTTTAGTGGGTAGGTGCTAAGCAGCATGAGTTGCAGGTAAACTCTATGCAGTTGTTGTACTATCAGGCACCAATGTCCTCAGCCATGTTGTTGTTCATCATACCCTTCTTCGAGCCAGTCTTTGGAGAAGGGGGAATATTTGGGCCCTGGACGCTTTCTGCTGTGGTAAGGTTTTTACTGACTTTATTTAAATAATTATCACTGATGTCATTAAATTTGATAGTAAGATCCATTTCTTTGTGAAACAGATTTTTGTACAGCCGCTGGCTATGGTGAGATGAGAGGGGCACGTGCAGGACAAGATGCCCTTTGTTGAGTCTGCCCCACTTCCTCTGAGAGGAGCAAGTCTGTCAATTGATTTATCGCCTTATTCTTGTTTCTATTTAAAGGGCATCTGAACAACAGGAAAACCTTTCAAAATCCAGAAGCTTCCCCTCGTGTATTAAGTGCTCTAGTTCTTGCTCTGACTGTCCACTCAGAGAGAGACAGTCTCAGCTTCTCTTCTGTGGAAGGATGCCAGCATTGGTTGTTCTCTAGAATTAGTGGTTTATTTTCACCAAGAAGACTGTAATTTCTCTCTGTATCCTTCTGTCCAAAAAAGAGTCAGTGCCGTATTCTTACTGCTGCTGATTGGGCCCCTCAGGGATGGGTCATTCTTGTAGCACTGCAGTTTATGAATGGGATAGCAAGTACTGGCAGTCATAAAATCAGATATTTTGCTAAAATAGCTTTTGTTGTGACCATAAATAAGACTTTATCTCAAAGTTGAAGAATACAATCTCTATGGGAATGAGTATCCAGATTTTCCAAATCGCTCTTAAATGTTCACCAAGAGTAAAGGAAAAAAGGCCTGTGGCTCTATCAGTGTATATTTATGGACGTCATACCCTGAGCTGCTTATATATTTCACCAGTGTCTGTACTGATTTGAAGCTGTTTCTATTTTTGTTCTCCATATGTTTTTCTTCCCTGATATTTTGCATTTGAAAGTAAATGAAACTAAATAAATAACCTGGAATGTATCTACAAATAGCCAAAAGCAAGTCAGGTTACTGACTGTGTCCGTTAATCCACAGATAATGGTACTGCTGTCTGGAATAATAGCCTTTATGGTAAACTTGTCCATTTACTGGATCATTGGAAATACATCACCTGTCACGTATCCTTTGTAACATTAGTCATTTCTCCTGTTTCTGGATTAATTATGTTGGAATTCATTTGGGCTGATCTATGTGGGAAAATTGTTTGATAACCTTCCTGGTTTATTTTAAATTATGAAGCTGGTGTTCATGTTTAGTGTATTTTCTTTGTTTGGGGTTTGTATAGGTAATGGCTGTTCACTCGCTGACCTTCATACCTGAAAGGAATATCAACTCATGCTTTGGCTGCCTTGAGGAAGTGTTGGCATATCCATCAGACTGGAGTGTACAGTGGGTGAAAGGCTTTAGGTGGAGGTTAACACAGCCACAGAGAGCGGGAAAACTGTATGAGCTGGAGTCAGCATGGTGTACCATTGCATGCTTTGGGCGGAACTAATGAAAATTCCAAGTTTTTACAAAAAATAATACTGGTATTGGCTATTATCCTTAATAGATATCTAGGTATAACATGTTTGGACATTTCAAGTTCTGCATCACCCTCCTGGGAGGGTGCCTCTTATTTAAGGATCCGTTGTCTATTAACCAAGGCCTTGGGATTCTGTGCACGCTATTTGGCATTTTAGCCTACACCCACTTTAAGCTTAGTGAGCAGGAAAGCAATAAGAGTAAATTGGTCCAGCGTCCATAGAGCAAGAGTTTCTGAAGACTGTTGTGAAGGAAAACAAGTATTTAAATATGCATTGATTTTAGAATGCACAAAATTGTCTCATCCATTTAGATCTATGGATTGTTTTTCTGTAACTACACCAAATGAACTGAAGGATGTAAAATACTGGGGTTCTACCATCTCAGTCTGTCCAATCATTTTCATTAAATTAAAACAGTAACTTAAAAGAGAAAAGGCACACTTCAAATTGCTGTGGAAATTGTACTGAAGTAACTATATTTTTTTGCATACCAAATGAGATCATGATGGCTACAGTTATAATACAGAGAGAGAAAGAAAAGGAATCCTGTCTCTGTGATCAAGCCAGTATTGCTGTTTTGAAGAAACTTAGAGGCACTTTTATGCAGATGTTCTGGTATGTAGTGATGCTTCCTCATTTTTTGTCTGATGAATGATGAAGAGGGAAACATACTTTGTCCAGTCATTTTAAAAAAAGGCTGCCAGACTCATTCCTATTTCTTGTATATGCTTTCTTATCTATGTTTGGCTTCAGCACAGGGATAGATTTTTAGATGAAGAAAGTAGATAAAATTACAGGTGAAGAGGAAAGCAGAAAACTTGAAGCCACAGACCAAGCTGTGGAAAAGTTGGAAACCTGGTCTAAACAGTTCATCTTCATTTTTACTTTTAATTTGTCATTACATTAATTAAGTCATTAACGTTTTGAAAAATTTTATTTCTGCTTTATAATTTTCTCTGTGCCAAAACCAAGACTTTACAAAAAACATTGTAAATACTTGTGAGCCTAATAAAATCTCTGGCTTTGTGGTAGTAACCTAATGTTTTGCAGCTCTTGCACACAGACACCCATGCTAAAAAAATATTTTGGAGAAGGCTTTGGAAAGGTCACCATCTTTAATGGGAGTGAAGGTTGCCCTGTTCTCTCTCTTGCCTTCAGCACCACCTCCCTTGCTCCCACACCTTTCCTCAGGAGTTACCTCGGGTGGGATCTGTGTCTGTTGTCATTGTTTTGTGGGAGAGGCCCAGGGGCTGTCTGGACAATGCTGGGTGTGAGGCAGCATTTCCTCAACAGACAGTCCTGGGTAATCTATCTGAATGACTGAAGAGTGCAAAGTGGCACCTGCTTCTGCTCTAATTAAAAAATGCTTTGAAAATTATTTTATGGCAGTATCAGGCACTTATTTTGACAACGTGGATGGAAGAAATTCAGTGCTGTTCTAGTTAAAAAAAGGAAAGAAAAAATAACTGCTTTCCGTAAATCTGGTGAGAACATATGTTCACTAGATTTGCAGGGTTAGAATTCAATTGCAGTATCTTAATCCTTACATGTTGGGGTTTGTTTTGTCTTCATCTACCTCTATCAGATTTAAAGAGGTGAATTCTGTGGACAAAACCAAGTATTTAAGTTTTGCAGCCACTGACAGAAATAATATTTAGTTCCTCTAAGCTTTTTACAATAGAAGTAAGAAGTCTTTGTGTTGGAAACAATGTAACTTTTCTCAAGCTTGTAAATTATTTATTCTTTTACAGGGTTTTGATTTAAGAAAGAGTTATTCCTCTGTGTAACCTAAGTTTACACTGTAACACTCTATTTCATTTCAGAGTTACAAATACCTGAATAATTTTACATCTTTACCAACTGTTTCTTGGACACTGTACTGCTACAAGGATAATTTTTTAAATACCTTTTTAGAGATCTGTATAATTAGTTTAAAAATACAGCCTGGACTACTGAAAGATGTGTTCAGATGGTCAAGCTCTGGATGCATATCCTTCAGTATGTACATTGAGAAAGCCATTTGCATTAATTTGTGCTGTGCACAAGTTATTTTGAGATGTAGATAGACTGCAAAAAAAAAAACCAGCTAGAAAACAACTGAGTTATATGCCTATATGACAAAAATATTTGAGATGAGATGGATGTAAATACATATATAAAGTGGTAGAATGAACTAAACAACCATGCCTGGAAATACAAAAGGCTCCTTAAGGAGAGGAGCAGATCTGTAAGAGAAACTTAACAGCATCATTTAAAAAGTACATTATAAATATACTCTGGTGCTGGAAGGTGTCTGTGGGGGGGAGTCACTTAAGTGATGTGATTTTTTTTCATGCATTCAAAAACTCTCTTTTGAGATTTACTTGTTGTATCTAATAAATAAAGTATCTTAAACTTTGTCATACGGTTCAAAATATTAAATCCAGGAGGCTTGTGTAATTGTGGGATAAATAGATCTTTGTATGTATTGGTTTTTTTTTGGATACCACATGCAGGGTGGGAATAAATTTTTAATCATTTGTCTGATACCTGCTTATTGCAGAAGAGAGGACTTCTTGTGTTTTTTTATCTTCTGTTTGAATTGCATAACTTTGGGGGTCTAGGTGTGTATGAGACAAAATGGTACCGCATGGATTTCTGTCCATATGAACATGACAGGGAGTTGAAACATTTTTGATTTGTGGCACAAATGAGGGAAACTTTAAATCCTGAGGTAAAACTGGAGTCTTATAAAAATTACTGATAATTACTTGCTTATTCTAGTTTTTACTACATCACTTGAATGTGTTTTCCTGCTAACTATGTGTATTTCAATCAGTTTTGTCCTTCCTGAAAGAGAAATCTGAGACTGACCATCTTCAGCAATGTGTAGTCATCACCCTGTGTTGTGAGCTGTTGCAATTGAAGCTGTACCATACACACCCTGGTGTTTGCTTTCTCCTTTTCATTTTACTTTATATTCTATATATGACTAAACTGTGGTAACAGGATAGGTGTTGGTCCTTCTCTGCCATGCAGTGTGTTACTCCTTTATTAGCATTCTTTACTTTAAAAAGCTACCATTTATGTAGTTTAAATGGAACTGAAGATATCAAGATGAATTTAAAAATGAGAGCAGATGATTCTGATTCAAATGTGAGTGACTGGCAGTAAGTTATCTAGCCTTGTCTCCAAAAACACTTTAGAACAACATCCACAAGATTTTCCTATTTAACCCAAAGCAATAGGAAGTATAATAATAGTCCTAATAATTCCTATAATTCCTAATAATAGGAAGAGATGTAAAGCTATGTTACCTTTAACTTTGGTAACTCTGCGCTTGACAGCTTTTGCATCAGGTTTTGTACAACTTACTAAGTTCTTGCAGGCTCTGGGGCAGAGTGCCAGCAGAGTTTTCCTGTTGATGGGTGAACAGCTGCTCTCTCAGACTTGAGGTTGGAGAGTGGTTTGCTGCTGTTACATGTATGAAAAGGAGGTTTGTCTTGCAGGAAGTCTACAATGTTCAGGACAGAACTGCAATTCAGCAGGACTGTATCCTCTCTCTGTCTCATTTCATGAAATGAATGCCCAGCAATGTCCTGGCGCTAAAGGAACATTAAAACTTTGTTTAGGCTACCCATAGTTTTTTATTAAACTTTTAAAAAAAATATTAGTGGTAGTCAATGCTGGTTAAATATTAAGGTAAAAGTCTCATTTTTATAATGTCTTATTATATAAGAGTTCCAGAAGAGTGTTTTATAACATTTTGGAGTTCAGCTAATGTCTAACCCACGTCTAGTTTGTCAAATCTGCAAAATCTATGAAAAGATGCTGGATTTCATGGCTGGCTGTATGCATGGATACAGTTGGGCTGCTGAGGAGGGGCCTGCTCCTGAGCAATGCTGGACACTGGCACACTGTTCAGGTATTTAGCAGTGACTAAGAAACATCTGGCCTGAAATTCACCAACATACCTGGGAAAGGAAAAAGGCTCACTGATTGGTGAGAGCTTTTTAACTTCCTGCTTTTTATGTTCCTGCTTTTAACAACAGGTTTGAAGGTTAAGGGAATTTGGACAGTAGTCCTTAGTCCCTCATACCACCTTTCATATTAAGATCTTTCTCCCAAGATGTCCATTTTGCTCCCAGTTACATAGTTATGTCTTACCTAGATTTTAAAAGATACAAAGTTTGGAGTAAAGATTTGCAGGTGTTTGTTTGTGTTACGGGGTTTTTTTCCCTCTTAAAGTTTTATTTTAGCCTTTCAAAACCCAACTTCCCTGTTTAATGAGAAAACAAAAAAATGAAAATTATTTTTAATAAATGAAAGGCAACTGTGTATATATAGTGTAGATATGTTTTGTTTTGCAAAGGAATTTCACTCTTCTAATTTTGAAGATGCAGCTCTTTGTTTTTTACTGTTACAATCTGGCAGATGCAAAGGGAACAGCAGCTTTTCTGCTTCATACAAATTCACTCTTCCTGCAGGTGCTCTCTTATCGCAGTCTCAGCCTTCCATTTGACAGCTCAGTTGTTGCAAAAATGATTGGCATGTCAGCTGCAGAGGGTTAAGAATACAAAGGAAAATACTATCAGCAGGAGCTGACATAATGTTGGCTAATGAGAAATCCTACTGTAAGACATAGAGACATCTTACCAAACAGGCCTGTGCTAAGCAGTAGGGAGAGGTGTGGGTTCATCTCTAGGCAGTTATTGCAAAGAATGCAAGAGCTAAATTGTTGGTATTCTTACTGTGCTGTAGTAGTTGACAAATGTAGTATAAAGTAGTTTTTAATAATATAAAATTGAAAATATAACTCCCATGCCAAAAAAAAAGCTGGATTCAGAGAGTATAAAATCTTTGCCAGGCTTGTTCCATGGCAATTATTAACCTTCCTTGAGAGAAGGGAGCTATTTGTTGTTTCTCCCCTGCTCCAATGATGCTGGGCCTGGTAAAGGAGGGTTTGTGTTGCAGAAAGCTGCTCTGGTTTATTTCAGTTGTATCAGATGGACCAATGAAGACATATGACCTCTCCCTATGGGGCTTGTCTCACTGACATGGTTGTTTCTGCTTTCATCCGACTGATTTGGATTGTTCTCCTGTCTTCTTTGTGTGTGTAAAATGACCTGAAAGGTCTAATGGACCTAATGATTCTGTTCTATGATGCTGTGACCCTGGGGAGTAGAACACACCCCATTGCCTTCTGTAGCTGCAGTGTCCAGTCAGCAGTAGGGAATCCAGACCAGCCCAAGGGGTCATAGTTACTATCTGCAGTACAAGGACTAAAGAAAGGGGAAATGTGATCCCTTTTGATTGTTTTAGTTGCCATGTAGTTTCTAATACTTTCCAGTTTTAGTCTTTGTCATTTCCCTTTAGTAGGTGCATAAGAAAGTTCCCTTTCCTGTTCCAGTCTGTCCTTTCTGTATAATTATGACATAGTTTATGGAACTCTGGAATTGAGACAAAAATTATATCACTGCTCACATAAATACATTGACCTCACCCACTGTTGCTGGTTTTTTTACATAGGGGCCCTTGTCTGCCTTCCAATCCAGAAAAAATTATTTGCTTAAAATACAGGAGTCAGGTTAACCTGAATTGGGAGGTGATTAGTCATCTCAGGGGTTGCACTTGCCTTCCCAGCTGCACTCACTCAGTATCTAACAGGCACAATGTGCTGCCTTTATTATGGATAGGCAGGAACAGACATGGGCAGATTAAACATAATGTAATTAAAGTAAATTACGTATTTAGAAGCAAGTAGTGGGAATAATCCAAAGGCTGCTTGGAGGATTGGCATTGCGAAGATACTTTCTGATTTGTGGCTTCCCTGGAACATGACTACAAGCCATGGCACATGGTTATATTCAGTAAGCTCCAAGAAGTTCAGCATAGCTGTGTGGGTAACGTGCACATGCAGGATGCACATGCAGGATGCACATGCAGGCTAAGCAGTGTGTCAGAAAAAAGCAGGATTATTTTTAGAATCATAGATGGCTGTGTCTCATCCAGGAAGTGCAGGGAGGAGATCTCTGGTTGAAACAGAGCATAAAAATATTATTTTTAATGACCTTGGCACAAAAAACTGTTGTGTTTTTTGACTTTCTTACTAAGCAGAGATTGAGAAGCAAACTTGTTCTGAAGCACAGGGAATATTCATGGATACCGAGACCATAGAATAGAGGTGGTTGTGATTAAAGATTTAAAAAGTGAGACAATGGATTAAGAAACAACTGAGAAGAGTAAGCAGCACATAAATATCTAGGCACGTTTTTAAATATAAGGTCTAAGTTTAGATGCTTAACTCCACAATTTGGCAGCTCAGTAACAGGGACAGATTTGTCAGCGTGAACATCTTCTCTTTCAATAAAACTTAATGGAGAATAGCATTAGTTTAGCATTTCCAGAAAGGAAGTTGCATAATTGATAAGTTTGATGTTTTTGCCTCCAACTAAATTAGGTATGCTATTCAACCAATAAACTGACTCTTGTTCTGTTTCCTTACTCTGCCCATAATGTTTTTAATCCTCCTTACTCTCTGGGGAAACGAAACCATTTGTGCATTTTATTTTTGAAATAAAGTGACTGAATGGGTTTTGTTTTGCAATACACCAAATTTGTGTATTAAAAACTTGGATTAAGATCTTCTTAATCAGGTTTCTGTCTTTGAGCTGAATGCAAAAAGCCTCTCCAGCTCCTATTATACAGCATCAACTGTTGTGAAATGGATGCTTCTCTCCAGGGAGTCCAAAGTAATGTTAAGGTCTTCTGGGATCCAAAGTGGTTACTTGTTAAGTGCATTTCTTGTGGTGGTTAGTCAGAAAATGGTTTCCTATTTGTTAATGCAGTTGAGAGAAGAAGCTGACAGTGATGATCACACACCCTCTAGGAAATTATGATACATTTCCAAAAACACACAATCTTGCTTTTCTGAGTATTAAGGTGGTTCTTCTGATCAGGATTAACAATGCACCAATGCTTTTCACCTAGTATTCCCCAGAGACCCACTTCTTCAACTTTTCTTCAGGCACAGTTTGCATAAAACTTTAGTGTGTAAGTAAAAAAAAAAAAAGGAAAAAAAGGATATAGATATAGTAGATTTTTTCCCAAACAAAGCCTGAGCAAAACTTTAACACAAAACATGTTCCAGTTCCTTAATAGCTTTGTCTCTATTGGGATGGACATGTAAACTTTAATTTTATACCCCTAAACCTACAGTCTCAAAGAGTTCCAGCTGACAGCAGTGTGAATTGACACGTGGGAGGTTGGCACTGTGCTGGGATTGCTGAACACCTGCAACAAGTTTGTTTTAAAGAAATAGATGCAAGGGTACAGAACCAGCTGTATTTGGGTGTCATTCAGACCTTATCTTGGATGCTGAAGACAGAAATTTAAATTCAGAAACTTTGAGAAATTAGCAGATGTAGTTGAAGACATGCTCCTAGCACACATTTTATGTGGCAGCATCAGTGGAATGTCATGTTCCTGCTTAAAGGCACAAGTCCCGTTTCTCCCCATGGACCCAGCCTGGGCATTTGCTTCCGCTCATTGATCTTGTCTGAACGAGGAAGTTTATATGTCCCTCTGCTAGGCAGAATAGTCACGACTGGCTACACAGCAAGTGCCTTCCTGCGCAGGCAGGCAAGTTTCCGTGCTGGGACCAGGGGGAAGAGTGACACCCCACGGCTGGGAACAGGATCGAGGGAAGCGGGGCGGGCGGGAGGAGCCTCGTTCCACAGTCCGGGTGTAACGTCCACACGCCCAGGCTCAGAAGACAGGTTTTGAAGGAGAAAGTGTCACACATAAACGAAACGGCGAGAAAACACTGTTTTCATGTACAGCTACCAGCCTCTCAGACAGAAGCCCTCAGAGAGCTTCTTAAGCACTCACCATATTTATGAGCCTGTAAGTGGTCTTGAAGTCTTTGAGAAACTGGCCCTGAGCCCCAGTGGCTTGCTTCCTGCCTCTGCAGCCTCCTGTGGACTGGCAGATCTCTATTCCCCTTGTTCCCTGTAAAAAGGGAAGATCTTTGGAACGTAAATTGTATGTTGATCCTATTTTTCAGTGGGGTTTATGTAGCTGAACCAGTCTGTGCTACATCATCTCTTTCTACTTCTTTGATAGCCTACAGTAATTCACTGAGTGTCACAGAAATCACAAATCACTGGGATATTATTTTTAAAGGCTGGTTAATTTTCTAGTCAGTTACTTGTCCCTAAGCAAGCCAGGATTTAAATGCCTTCAAATTAAGTATTCTCAGTGTTTTCATTGAGTGTAAAAGTAAGATAAGCAAGTCCCCTCGTCTTCGGAGTTTCCCTTTAAAAATGAATGTAAATCAGCATATGCAAAGATGTCTGATGAAATTTTTTTATGGTGTGATGTCCTTATTGTCTAATGAGATTTAAATTCGGGGTGCTAGGAATGATCGAGATGAAGAAAAACTTATGTAAAAACTTTGCTGCAGGAGTGATTTGGCAGGGTTGGATTGTAGTAGAAGAAGCCAGAGACACTGGGCTCTAAAGAGGGATTGATTGCATTGGAAGGTGGAACCAGAATCTAGTAAAAATTGAGAGCTGATATGAATATAAAACGTAGGTAAAACCATACAGTTTACTTAGTTTTGGTGCAGTCATCATTTTGGTCTTGCATAAAATAATTGTATGGCTGCATGAACCAAAAGGACTGAGTCTGTGTGCAGGGGTTGCTAGTGGTGTGTGACAGTACTGCTCCCCAGCTACTTCAGCTACTTCTCCTTTTCCAGAGACGATTGTCCTTTTCCTGTCTGCGTCAGCAAAGAGGAATGTGTGCCCATGCTGTGGTCTCCCTTGGATACAAACCTTTGAGTATCCGTTTAACATGCCAGACTGAGAACTGAGATGTGGATAGTGATCCTGTCTCCGAGACTGTGGGAAAAACAAAAACTCTCCAACATCTTTTCATTGTTAGAGAATCAAGGCAGTACTATATTCTGACAAGGATGTTATTTCGGACAGGATATGCAATAGAAATTATTTCATCCACACATGCCAAGGTTGTGCAGTGAAAATCATTCCATCACAAATGGTTCACCAGACTTTTCACGTATTTATACAGACAAATCCCAAAGAAATTCACGTTCATTGGTCTTAAATTACACAATTCTTGGTATTCGATTTCCTGTTGGTTATCGATCCCTTTGCGATGCTAATTTGGTCCTCATTCTTCGGTTCTCTTAGCGATCTTTTCTTTGACAGGGTGTCCCTGATGGCACCGGGGGAGGGAGGAGAAAGGAGGATAATGTTCTATAATGTTCGCTTGTCTCCTGTGTATCTTCTGGCTACTCCCAGTCTGTAGTGGTTAAGCTCATCACACCTCATCTGGTGAACAGTGTCTTTTGAAGAGAAACTTCAATTCCCCTGCCCCTGGGCAAAGGCGAACAAACCCCTGACTAAAGTTACATTAAAAACGTTAGAAGTAGTATAATTTCCAACAATCCCTCCAATTTAAATTGTGTTGCAAAGGCATTAACTTTTGCTCACAAAGTCCCAACAACAGCAGAAGGGAGTGGTGTCTTGAGCTGGAGCAACTTGCTAGAGCTGCTTGATATCTGCACAAATGGAATGCAAAATACACAGCTGAGACATGCTTTCCACAGAATTCAAGATGTATATTTTCAAATCAGCTTTCACAGAAAAGAACACGTTCAGTTTGAAGTATAGAGCAAATGAGTTATAAAACAGAACGGCCTGGAAATTACCATCAAAAGTGTCGTCTTTGGTAGTATCAACACAACTCATTCTGCAGCCTTTGGTCTCCTTTGCAACACAGGAAAAGCTAGCTTGGAGTAGCTAAAGCAATTATCAGTGCTAACATGCACACTTTGCTTCTCCCTAAGTAGCACCTGAGGGAAACTTCTGGGAATATGGTCCCAGTTCTAACTGGTTTATCAACCCAGGTGACTGATACAGGAGATAACATTCAAGGGGTGGTTAGATGATAAGGAAAAGACCACTGCCTTCAGAAGGAGTTATTTCCCCATATCCATCTCCAATTCTCTGCTTCCAGCTGTGTGTTCCTGCTGCTTTCTTTATGTTGTCCTATGTATTCTTGATAAAGCAAGATGACATACTAGCAGCAAATACAAGTAAGTATCCTGCTATTGAATCAGCTAAATCTGTGGTCAAAGGAGCCAAAGCCAGTTCAAAGAAATACTTGGCTGGGAATGCACAGCTCCTCATTGTTTCACCAGGGCATTAGATAAGCTCAGGACATTCTTTTGGTGAGGTATTTGATGGGGTCAGCTGCATCACCAAACACTACAAGGAGGCTGACGCAATCCAACACCACACTTCTTCCAAAAATGTTCTCACCATCAGCTTGCAACCATAAGTGAGGAGACAAGGAAGAGAATGGAACATCTCTCTCGAAGTGGTGTGCTCTGAAATCAACCAAGCTTAATGTAATCTTCCTCCTCAGTAATTCTGCTGTCTGAGATAGCTGAAGCAGATCCCACCTTTTCCCTGCCTACCTGTTTGCTGCCATTCCAGTGATATCCTGGGCCAGCTGCTCTGTAGCTCTTTGGGACTACCTCAGGGAACTGATCTGCAGAAAAAAAATGCATTATTTCTCAGGTGTGTCAGGTCACTTTATCCACTTTATACCATAGGTGCACAAATAACAGAAGGGGCAGCAAGAGGATGGAAGAAATGGATGGGAAATGACCCCTCTGAAGTAACATGCCACCAAGCCCTTTACAAAGGGATACATGCCGAGTCTTCATTATCTTGCCATTAAACACAACCATTTTAGTGTGGCTATGCAGCTGAGTAAGCCCACAACTGCTACATTTCTTGAGCAGAACAGGTAATGTGACAGATTATGGATCAGAGAGAGGGTAAGACAGACCCAAGTCAATGATTCTCTGCAGCTCTACCTATACCCCATCCAGTAAGAAAGAGGAAATAAGATAATGTGGTATCCCCTGCATTGAATGAGTTAAAGATCAGGATTTGCAATTGTCTACCAAAAAGGATGGTCTGTATTCTAACAGACTCTCAGTAGACATGGGGGAAAACAAGTGTTTTTGAGAATCTTTTTGAAATTGTATTTTGGCACAAAAACCAGATCTGTGCTATCAAATGTCTCACTGCAGTGTATTTCAGGGTATGTGTGAGGCTTGTTTTGCTTAAGTGAACAAAGCAGCCTGCAACCTGTCCTCTGACAGCAAAGGCATGATGCAGCAATATCTTACAGTCCCACAACAGTGGATTTGGGGTTTTTCCCTTGTGAGTACTAATGGTATATTTCTCTCAAGGTGTCCTACCCTCTGGCCTTGGCTCATATGAACAACATGTTGTTAAGATAAAGGTGGGTCAGAAGTCGAAGTCCAGCACCTGCATATCTCTCCAAGTACACAAACAAACACAGAAGGAATTGCCAAATTATTTTTAAATGACAAAGGTGATTTAAACTAAGATGCTAGGATGGATATTGCAAAACCAGCTGAGTGAAAGAATACCAAAAGTCCGTGCACTCACTTTTTGTGGAGGCAAGAGATAACTGAAATATTAATGCTTCAGTGGAACCAAAGAAAGCACAGAACAGTATTTTGCAAGGCTTCATCATCTGCAGTCAGAGCTTAGTTTGTGTCCTGCTTTTCCAGTGGCATCAATGGGTCTGTGAGGCTTTATGCATTAATTCCAAGAACCTTCTTCTGAGTGTTGTAGGTGGTAAAAAACCTTTTCTGCACCAGATGGCGCAACCACCAGCGAACCTCCGCTGACAAACCTCCTGCCGGGGCCAGCAGGGCGGGGTCTCTGAGTTCCAAGGCTCCGAAACTTCACTGTTGACTGTCAGACCGGCTAAAGGAATCAGGGCAGGGGACGGGAAAACAAGTTTAGTGGCACACACAGCCTTCAAAATTCATATATCAATTAACTTAATATTTGACTTCCTCTCGTCAAATACTGCCTTTCTGATAAAGGCTCTGGAAGTTATCCCGATCTGTACTGCCTACTGGTATTTAAGAGGTTTCAATTTGTAAGGCAGCTGGGGTGGGGGGATTTACCTAAATTTTTCTGTTCCATATTTAATTAAAAAAAAAAATAATTCTGGTAACAAAACCAAATCATGGACTTGGACAAGAGCTACCTGTTAATTTTTCAAATGTCTCTAGTGTAGCTGGCCCCATCGCAGTCCTCCTCAGGCTAATGCATGCCACATATTGGAAACCACTACCAGCTGGCTTTCTAATGGAAGTTATGAAGAATTAAAAGTCTACAATAAAAGAAGAAAAGCAGAGTGTGAAATATAGAGATATTAAAACATTTTTTAAAAGGAGCAAACCCTCTTGATTCTACAAACATTTTCACATGTAACTACCAAAAACCAGGACATATAAGAGTAATTGCAGAATAGTTTGTGAGCTCTTTGTATGAAATTACTTTTTATATCTCTAGAGAGCATATGTGTATTTATATATATGTAAAATATACTGTGGAAATATTAGCAAAATCTGAAACATGGAGGAGGAGAAGGAGACAAGGAATATGCAAGTACTGGGAAGAAAGCACTGTTGGAGATGTTCAGGAAATTCAGAGGTGAATATGAAAAAGAAGCTCAAGACAGTGCTGCTCGTCCCAAGCAGTGTCTGGCACCTGAACTGCAGGATGCCAAAGTTCCACTTTCTTAGTGTTTCTTACTGCAGATGTGAGAATGTAAAACACTTGTGAGAGCTTTTTCTGTGACCCAGGGGGAAAACATGACATTTTCGGTTGATTTCTCTGACTGTCATGTTGTAGGGCCTTGGAACCCAGCTTGGAACAAGCAGGTAATCCATCATTGCTGTTGCAGTGGAACTGTGCTGCATCTCTGTGGGTCACAAAACTCCCCCAAGGAACACCCAGTTCTACATCATTTTTCTCCTGAGTGCTGTGCTGATGTTGCTATTCCCTGGCTCCACAGAGACAACTCTTTGCGTTTCGGTGTCATGAATGTGCTCCTTACTTACACAGCGTTGTTTCATGTTTGTGTTTAAACAAATACTAGCTCACAGGCAGGCAACCAGGCACTGTAAAAAACTTTTCTCACTTGGCAACAAGTTATTGCATGCCAGCTACTGGGTGCTGAAGTGATTTATGATCAGGATCCACCTGAATCAAGAGAAGGCATATGGACAAAAGAAAAACCACAGACTGGTTTTTTCAGAAGGATGACTTAGCAAGATAAATCAGTTTATTTCAGGAAGTATATGGATCTGTGCCTCATTTGAAGAGACATTTAATCTCAAGGAAACTTTTCTCAGCAAATCTACTTCCAAAATGGGCTTCAGAAGATACATCCAAGGTTGATAACTTAGCCCTGTTTTTGATAGCAACGAACTCTTGGAAAGTACTCAAATTAACCTTGAGGGCTTCAGGTTGAGGCTATCCCAGACATTAATGCCTCTAGGAAATGCTCCAAACTACTTGTCCAGCTACTTGCACTCTTATTTAACTGCACAGGCTACAAGCTGTGTGCTAAAAGTTGTACTGATGAAGCTGTGCTCTCAAACATCAAGATCCAGCAGAAAGGTGACTTTGTGATTCATCAGTAAATCAATTCTATTAGGAAAAGAAGAGGGCTGAGGCTTTTTTCAGGAATGGATGGTTCATTCTGTGTCAAGTAAAATCATACACTGGTCAGTAAGACTGCATCGACCAAACATTAAATTGTAGAGTGGACCTGCAAGGAAGGATGTTACAGACCCTGTGATCCAAAGCAAAGCATATATTTTTTGTATAACAGGCAGCTAGAAAGCAAGTATGGGAGCATGAAGAGGAGTTGTGGGCAACTGGGTCAGCAAGACTGGGAGAATTCTGGGAGATTAATGATCAGGTACATGGAATGGGTCTGAGTTAAGAAGCTGGTTGCGTAATAAAATCCTTTCTGGGATTTGTTGTTGGAAACAAACAAATCAACAAGTTCAAATTCAAGTAACAGCTGGACACTTAAAATAAATTATTGTCTTTTCTTCCCCTAACCTAGATTGCAGCTTGACTGAATTGTGCTTCAGGCCCAACCTCATCATCAGCTGAAGTTCTGTCCATGCACAGCATCCCAAACAGACTGGATTTAGATTGCATGCTGTGTTTGCTCTCCTACATCTAGGTTGTCCCTGAATACATTTCAAACTGAAAGATACCTCAGTCTTTCACATGAGTCCCCACACACCCTTCTGGGCCACTCCCTTGAATAGAAATGTGTTTTGTGCTGGACTGAACAGCACATTTGAATAACAAATGAGCACCGAATTAAAAGAACAATTCTCAACTGAACTGGCATCATCCTAGTTTGATTAAATAAGGCAGATGAGCCTGATTATCCTGGGGCTTTTCTGATCTAATTAGATGCAATCAAGTATTTCTATTTGAAAGGAGAGTTCACTGGATTGTTTCATTTTCACAGTTTAGTAAAGCAAGATATGGTGACAATCTAGCCACATACTTCACCCCTGTTTAAGAAGAAAAGCGTATTTCTTCACTCAGTGATGTGCCCATAACAAAAACTATTTGAGAGTAAAAAGAATCTTTTCCTGAGATTTCTCCCTTTCAGTTGTTTAGAATTACTCCAGAAGCTTCTTTCAAAAGTGAGGAGTAAAAGGAGAACTAGAGGGAGAAAAAAACACTCAACTCTTTCATTCTGTGTTAGATATTTAGCAGAAGTTCAAAATAATTGGTTCATATTTTTGCCAGTTGGCTTCCATTCAGAAGGCATACACTATTGTTTTGTTTAATTGTGCTTGTGGCTGACTGTGCTGCTGCTAAATAGAAATCAGATTTGGGCAGACAGATTATCAATGTCTTCCAGATGGATGAAGGGATAAATACACCAACTAAACAGAAGCAGAAGAGCTGCCGTTTTCTGAGGTGGGGTTATTCCAGCTTTAGGTGGTTTTGAAGCAGCTGTAGTTAACGTGCTTGAGAGCTGACACACCTGAACTGTATGCCTGTGGGAGGGAGGTAAGAGCTCATCAACAGCTGCTAGAAAAACATTTTGTTTGAGACCCTCTTTTCCAGTACACCTGAAGTAATTTTACATTTTTCAAAATGAACATCTGAAGTTATAAAAATGCATGAAAGTGCCGATCTTATATCCAAAGCACCCACATGGCACATGGTGTGATTCTTGGAGATGTCCTGTGCAGGGCCAGGAGTTGGACTTTGATGATCCTTTTGGGTCCCTTCCAAATCAGAATATTCTGCGATTGTGTGATAAGACACCACAGCCCAGGGTGTGCACCCAGGTGAAGCTGTAGAATGCCTACTGTGCCACCCAGCCTGCAGAGTAGCTGGGGTTGTTGGGAAGGGCAGTGCAGCCTTGGTCAGCTCAAAGACACAGCTCCTGCACACCAGTAAAACACAAGTTGAGGTTAGTGTTCCTTGTTAAACAGCTGCAATAGCAGTGCATGTGGTCTTTGGGTTCCCACTGCCACTATGAGCCATGCTTTTGATTCCTCCCTGTCTGTTCAAATTTGCTCCCAGGAAGGCTGCATCTGCTTTTCGCTCAGTAGAATCTGAGTGTCATTTCTAGTAAAAAATTCTGATGGAGGTGCTGACAGACCTCTCCATTGGGATAGGTGTTAAATTATGAAATAGATGTTCCCTGAATTGAATATACTGGCATGAGGATTTCTTATCACTGTGCTTTTTCTTACACAACAGGAGTGTCAAGAAAACAACAAAATTTCTCCTGTATTTGTATGGAATTGAATTGACCCACTGTCTGGCACGTGGGGTCACAGCTGCAGCAGGCAGGCCTGACAAAAGCCACATTAAGCAACACAAGCTCCAGCTGCTTTTCAGCATCCTTCTTCCTTTGTCCTTTTACCTTGAGGTGCCTGACAATCTGCAGCACACAACGGATCCCTGCTTTATGTCACAGTAATAGAGATGCAGTGTAAGGCTTCAGAAGGGATACATTAGCACAGTGCAAAGCCCTGGAGGCTTGCTTTGAATTTGCTTTTTGTCTGGGAGCAGTTCATAGACAGTACAATCTATCTGATTAGGAGCAGCAAATGGCTTGGAGATGACACCTGACAAACCCTGGCCACCTATGCCTCTGATCAGCATCTGGCAAGGACCATCTCGGGTATGTGCTGAATGCAGAATAAGCAGCTGCCAAGAAAGGGTAAGCAGAGGGAAAAAATTTACAGTGAGAAACAAAAATCAGAAATTGAAGTGTTTAATGCTCCATCCATTCACTTGAGTTGGGCACTCCTGCAGCACAGATGTCCACTTTTCCTCTGGCACATGTGCCTATAGGTAGACCAGATCCATCTCAGGAAATAATTTGGCTTGTAAGCATTAAACAGTGAAATGTCTACAGTTAGAATCTGATGTATATTAAAAAGGGTCTCATACCGTGTTAGTCATCCACAATGTAAAGTGAGTATCTCATGTTAAGGCAGCTGAGCCTTAACTGCTCCAGATATTATCTGTAGCATTATAAGTAAAACAGCTGTAATGATGTCTTCTTTTCTTTCTACAACCCTCTAATAGTGGAGAAGTCAGGTCTCATAACTATACAAGCTTATTACTCACCCTTCAAGTAAAATTTTAATTATACTTGTCCTGAATTATTAAGCACAAGAAAAAAACTATGTATGTTGATGACATAGCAATACTAACTGTATTCATGACAAACAAAGGTTGCAGCACTGCATATCAGAAAATAACCCCCTCTTTCCCTAAGCTAGCACAGACAGCGTATTTTACCTATTTGCAATTTAACTCAGGATTAGTCTGTTGGAGAAAAGAGATAAGATTGTCCTTGAAGATTGATAAAAATTCTAGACAGAAACTGTTGGGGTTTTTTTATCCTTAGCAGTTAATGAATCGGTAAGGGAAATTATTATTTAAATAGTCTCTGAGTCATTGGTCACAAGATGCTTATTGGTAGAGAAGTGGGAAAAAAAATCATAATTACATGCTTGGTAAGTTGTGGACTGCAGAAAATTTATTGCTAATTTAAAAAAGCTCTTTGATTTCCACACATCCATAGCAAAATGATACTGTGCTTAAGATGAGGATCAATAATTGGGGAGAACTACATAAACAGTTTGGTTTGGTTTCAGTTCAGTAAAATACATTTTGCATTGGAATTAAATAGTTTCCATGTTGTCCCTATCAGGACAAGATTGAGCATCAGTAGTACAGCTGTTCAGTAGCCATGTGCTTCCATCCTCTTGCATTTTTGTGCAGATGTTTTGTTCTCCTAACAATGACATTAGCTAGCTAAGGATCTCAGGAATTGGGGTGCCGGGTGGAAAAGAGTAGATACCTGACTTTGCCTGCTGCAGGACATTCTTTACTTGAAAACAGATTTCTGTTTGCCTTGAAACGGCAGCACTAAAAGGAGGTGAGCAGGCTTTGCATAATTCTGGCAGCTTCTTGGTTGATCCTCACTAGACCTTGAGCTTTATGCTTCTAGAAAGATAACAAGGTGTCGCGTTCCACTGCGAGTTCTTTTTCAGAAATGTATGGCCGGGAATGAAATGAAGCCAAACGAGGCAAAACCTTGTATCTGACAACCGTTTATTGATAACAAAAAGGAGAAGGAAGAGGAGTTGCCCAAGCGAATGGGCTAGAAGAGACAGAAAAGAAGAAAGGAAAATGGGAAAGGACTGGTGCAGGGGAGAGAGGACAGAGAGAACAAGAGGGCGTTACCCGCAGCGAGCAGCAGGGCAGCGCTGTCGGCCTTCGGGCTGCGGGGGTGCGCACGCTGCTGCCCGGGGCCGGGCTGGCTCTGACCGAGCCTGCGCGGCTCCCGG
>VZTN01001453.1:57438-68974 GCA_013400515.1 Erpornis zantholeuca | reverse complement strand
ACGGTGGATCTGTCATTTCCAACTGCTTCAAAGCTTGGGATGGCCTCCCTACACTGCAAGAGGCAGAAGTAGTACTCCAAGAAAATTTTATGCCCATTAAGTCTGCTAGTAAGGCTTACTATCAGAGATAAGATTCTCACTATGATGTGAGCATCCTCAAGCAAGCCCAGGACTGGAACAATTACATTTCATAAGCTCTGTTCAAAACTCTAATTTAAAACAGCAAGAAGTGGCTGTGTCAGTAGAGGAAAGGGGAAAAAAAAAAAGCAGATATACTCTAAAAACATGCCCTTGGTTTTAACCAAAGAATACACAGTATTTACATGTAAATTAAATCCTGCATGAATAGGGGTACAGAAAAGAGAAAACATTTTATACAAAACCAGCCTCAACACTGAAGATATGTCCAAAGCAAAACTGAAGATTGGCCTTTTTACCACCTCCCCTCCTCACCAGCTCTTGGGTTACGGAACTGCTTTTCAGCTTCCTGCCTTGCTGTTTTTCAAAGGAAACTGGAAAGACAACAAACACATTTTCTGTTCAACAACTACAGAAATTAATTTTGCTATTCACAAAAGGAGAATTTCCTTATCGCCATGGATAGCCACATTTTTGCACCCATTATATTTAAATGATGATGCATTTTTCTTAACTTTCACAGTGGTTGTTTGCATTTAGTCATTTTTTGAAGAGGCAAGAAGCTTAAATGAGTGCCTTTGCTCATTATTTATGTTCTCTATTTGCATAACTCCTGCACAACTGCTCCATTAAACACCTCTTCCCCTCCAAGGCCAATTTTAAAAAGCCTCCTGCTTTATGAGACTGACAAGTATGACTCACAGTATTCCCCACGTTCATTCCCCCAGGCCTCGTGGGATGTTAAGCAGCCAGTAAGTACCTGTTCCAGTTCATACTCCCCCACTCCCACTGCTGCTGCAGTAACCCCTTACAGCAATCTGAGAAAAAAGTAAAGCTACTTCTCTGCTGTAGGCAGGAAACAAATAGTAACAGTATTTGCTTTTCATATTGTCCTTCTCAGCACCACAGTTAGCCAGGGAAAGCGGCTGAACACAATGAAGGAAGGTTACACACTCTCTCCCCCATTCTTCCTGTGCTCTTATTCGCACCAGGAACTTGGGAGTTTCTCAAGACCCTCAAATTGCTTTTCAGTCATCCTTCAAACCATTCCCATTTTCTGCCAGCAGTGCAGAAAGTTATGCAACATAGATTATGCTTTATCTAGTCTTAGAGTATGCCCAAGGAACACGTTTAAATACTCCATGCATATGACATTCAGGACCAAAACCAGCAACTTCCCTCTCCAGCAGAGAAACAGGTAATGTATCCCTGCATACTCGACTTCCATCCCCAGCAAACAAGCTTCTCTCATAGTTACAAAAATACCTCCCTCAGTCTCTGAAAAATCAATACTCATTCACTGCAGAGTATTGAGAAGAGCTCAGTACAGTTCTTGTTCACGGACAGTAGGTTTTCAAAGAGGGAATGCGTGCTAGAAAGCTTTCCATTGGCTGTTATCATTCTCCACTGGTTAAAGGACAAACTGATAAAGAGGAATGGAATACACATTTAGAAATGACAGCCACTACTGAAGACATACAAGATTTCTTACAAAGTAAGCTGCAGTGTATGAGCCCAAGCTTCAAACACATCTATGACAACAATAATTTCTCTAACATTAAAGACACTTTAGAAATTAGATTCAAAATCTATTGCCATTTAAGACAAATCCCAGGACTACTGCAGCAATCAGATCATTTCAGTGCTGGGAGAACATATGGAGTGCTGCAGCAGGAAACACACCCACGGTATTTGAAGAGAGCCCTTGTAGAGCCAAGCACTTCCAAACCAGACGCATATTTTATCTAATGCAGCTAAAGCCAGGAGTTTGCATCATCGAAACAATAGCTCCTCCCAGAGATTTAGAAATCCTGCAAGTCAGACAGCAAATCAAAAGCTGAACAATCCCCAGCCAGGTCTCAAAGATCTTGCCAATGTAAGTGCATTGATTCACCATATCTCTACTTGTTAGTCTGATACCCTCTGGACCTTGACTGAAGCATCATCCAAGCCACCTGCCATGAGGCTTCTCAGTGAAAACCCTGGTGGTTATAATCATATTTTATAAAAACCTTTAAGGATCAGGTCCAGGTCTGCTTTGTGGACACATCCATGTTAAGAGAACACCATTCCTCCTAATATGCTCACTTTCCTTCACTGTTAAGAGAACCAAAGCCCTCCAAGCAGAATAGTTTTATTAAGCCCATTTTACTCCTTAGTTGCAAAAGAGTAAAAAAAGACCAGCTTCCTGAAGAAGACAGGTTTCTTATAAAGGAAAGGCCTGGTTGCATATAAATATGGGAGGGCTCCTAAGAATTTTACTAACAGAGAGAATTATGTCAGTCCCATTTTACATTGTCTTCCCAGCTGCATTCCATTTCCTCTGTATCCTGCTCATCATGGCTTCCTCAGGTAGTTACAGACTACTGCAGAGATAAGGCTTTAGTCTTGACTCTGTGCCAATAAAGATAATCTAAAAAGAAATGTGTATAAATGTGTATAAATGTTTTCAGTAGCTTCAGGTTTCAAATTGCAAAACCCATGCAAGCAGAAACTGTTTCTTAGAAAGGCATCATGAAAAATAGCTGCATAAGTTGCAAGACAGTAAAATATGCAGTTAAATAATAGAAACAGATTAATTAAAAGAAACAGGCAAGGGAGAATAGGTTTTCAGATCAGATCTGAAATGAGGCAAAGTCAACTACATGAGAGGGAGATAAAAGGTCTAACAAGCGATCTGCAGCAAGCAGAAGACTTCAGCAGGGAGAGAGAAGTCATCAAATTCGCATTAAGATCACAGCGTAGAAAGCACATGGAAAGAGAGTAACATCACTAGTAATATTTAGTAACATAAGAGCAACTAACATTACTAGGTATATGAAAAAATAAGCCATGGCATAGCATTCTGCAGCTACTTAGATGTTTGCGCAGTAATATCATGCACCTGCCTGGGCACCATGTTCTTCTCTCCCCTACTTGTTTTATGTACATGTTTTCTTATCATAGGCTCCAGAAAACACAGAACTATTGCATGAGGACCACAGCTCAAGTATTGTAGCACTCCTGCTACAATACAGTCAAATAAGATGCACAGCTGACAATGATTGCTGCAGGACAAATACTGCTTGGTGGATTTGCTGACCTCAAAGTACAACAAGGAGATGAGAGAATGAAAGTGAAGATATGCATCTGGTAAAAGATTATCTGTGAAAAAAGAAAAAAAGCCAACAGAAAAAACCCACCTCATAAAGCATAGCTAGGGAAAAGTATTATGTGAAACACTGGAGTGAAAGTAACCAGCAGAGTCTACACTTCAACTCCTTTCCAAGAATTGTTATGCTTCGAGTAGTAAACAAACATTTTTTTTTTTTCTTGGAACTATTTATAACTTTAGGACCACCCAATAAGAACATTACATTCAACTCTAAGGATGTCAAACCAACATTTGTTTAGTAAGACTCCTCTGTGCGAGTACTGAGAGGCCTTCCTGCTTTCTCAACAAAAGCAGGAGCAGTACCACATTTTATTCCTATTTGTTTTTGAGGTTACAATAAAGTTAGGACAGCAATGCAGAGTCCCTTCCCCATGAGTTCTTTAACTGTACATCACTACAGTATCAGAGCTTCCTTGCACATGGAGCAGCATGCTAGCACTCTAACTTCTGCTATACGAAGAGTATACAGAATTGATTATCTTGGCTCAGAGAGGGGGAGATGACACTACCACAAATATATCTGCTATCGTAACATAAACAAAAGAAAGATGCAATCTCATTGCAGAAGAGACAACCTTTACTGTTCTTTTAGAATATTCCACAATGTCAGAAGATACAGTATGGCACACATCACCTGTGGAGGTTATCAAGAGACTTTATCATAGGCGAGGCTCAAAACAAGGGAAGTTTTGATTTTCAGATACTTTTTCAGTTTGCCAAACCCCAGCACTCAACATATTTGATCTGGAACCTTTGACAAGAATATCATTAAAAATAAAGTCCCCTTGTAAGCAGTCAGTCTTTTCCAGAGTTAAACTAATCTACTTCTTTAGCTTAGCCAGCAGGTTACCTACCAATTCCAACTCATGTTAATAAAAAACTGCTGAATTTTACAAATGGTACCAGAAAATGCTATACTCATGTTTCATTCCAAGTTGAAAGTCTCATGCAGGATTCCCTACCTCTCCTTTTCTTCTAAAGTAACAGCATCATAGTAACAAAAATATGCCCTGCAAAGCATTCATGGCTCCTGTTAACAGCATTAAGGGCTTGCATAAGTCATGAGCAACACTATTTGCACAGTCTCGAGCAAAGGTGGCATCTACACTCTTATTAATTAACCCAAGGAAAAAATTGCATTCACTCTAAAATCAGGAGGAAGAGTCTAGAGTTCTGCTTTCATCTGCTGCACAACAAATTGATTCCTCAAAGAGCCCACCAGTTATAAATGCTGTATTTTCTATTTCAATATGAGGCACTAAGCTAATGAAACACTTGACTGAGCCCCTGCAGCACAGTCAGGACACATTGACAAGCTGGAGATGCAGGAGGAAAGGCAACTGCAAAACTATCTTACTCAGAGTTGTATTCCAGAGCACACCATGAGCTATTCTCCACAGCACCCTGGTCTTGGCTCTCAAGGGCTCTCTGCAAGCGTGAGCTGCAAAGGGCTGTTTCTGCAACCCACAGGAGACATCAAGTCTCTGTGGCAGCTGCCTCACCAGCAAGGTCAGGAAAAGGGAGGAACCACACTGAGGCACAGTATCTACTATTTCAAATTCAGCGGTTACTTCCCTTTACTTAGGGGTGGAGGGAACAGAGGATCCCTCTGACCTGCTTCTGTCACCAGTACTCATATTTGGGATGGAGTGGAAGGAATAGCACCAAAGGAAGACCACTATAGGGAACACAGATGCTAAAGAGAGCAAGAATGCTCAGGTAATTATGAACAAGTCTGGACATTGAGTTAAGTGGTGTCCCACAAGTGACTTCCTACCATGCAACAATAAAAACTACACTATGCTCCTTTAAGACTCCAAGTCACTCAGTAAGGACTGAACACAGGCAGAAAGAGCAAGGCACCCCCTTATCCCCCAAGGCTGTCTTGCTGTGTCAGGACTGACACTTTGTCCACACAGTTGCCACCACACTGTTCTGTAGCTAAGCAAGATTTCAGTCACCAGAAATGTCAAACACAGACTGCTTTCACTAACAAGAAATAGAGCGGCATCTTCTCGTGCCTCTGCCAAGACCCACCAACACGCAGACAAACAGTACTGTGAGCATTATGTAACTCCAGAAGTTAGCAAAGCAAAAAATTGGAATCTTCAGGTTCTCATGAGAGGCAATACATAAAATTCTTAAAAAGTAATTGCTGCTAATGAGTTCAATGATGGTTTCAGATGCATATTTTCCCAAAACAGTCATTTCACTGCCTCTGTGCATACAGTCTCTGAGTTTCTGTGGATACCCACTTTTTGCTGTGTTGCAGTGTAACAGGGACAGTCTGGAAAGGGGTGGGGTGGCAGGGGGGACCCTTGTGAACAGCACTGGAAGTCCACACAATCAGGTTCTGTTCCCAAATCTGGTCCCTATATGACCTTTCATGAGCCAATTATAAATTCCATGCCTCCACTTATGCTTTTGTAAAAGGAATACAGTTCAAAATGCTAAACAAAGATACAGGGAAGTTGCATCAGTTCTTTTGTTTCAGAGTTCAGGGGTTTTTTTTGGTTAAACTTAGATTAGATACCAACAGGAACTTTGCCCTCAGAAGTATAACACTTCCTACTTGTACTCAGCCTGCTGCTGTACTCTTACCTTCATTACAACTGCCTTCATTCTCCACTTTATGAGACTTTCCAATCTATTTTCTCTTTACCATAAGAGCTACTTACTGTAACAACCTCCCAGAGAACCAGAGGGAAGTATTAGATTGTTGCCCTGCTTATTCACTCTTCTTTCTTCCTTCCAACAATCTCACAGGACTGTGCCCAGCAAGAGCAACACAGGGAGCAAGGCTCACACTTGGCATACACTGACCACAGACAACCTGCAATCTTCTTCCTTCCTCCAACAACGCAGAAACAGAAGGGAGTGGAAAGTGTTTCCCTTGTGGAGGAAACAATACACACCTGTAAAAGCTAATCCCAATCCCCTTTACTCTGCCTGATTAAGGTAGCACAGTGCTGACACAACGATTTGCTGAAATACTAATGAAAAATGCAGCAGGAATAGCAGCTAACATCATGCTGGCTTCTTAAACCAAATATATCAAAATTAATGGAAACATTTCAAATTTGGAAAAGCTCAACTCTTATCTACCTACTCTGGACATAGAAACCAGACATACAACACTCTAGGACTAGTTTTCTTTAAATTTGGGGTAATCACTTGTTGATTTAGTGAAGTTGGGCTCCAGTCTTACTGCTGCCTATGAGTTAAAGCTTTATTTTACAAAATACAAAGGACACTTGCATAGGCACAGAAGACCTATACAAGGTACAGAAGAGCTGCAGGCCTAAACCACCAACCTATTAGATTATTATTCTGAAAAACAACCCCAAAACCATACACAGAATAGCCAGTACCTTTTATATTGTTGGCAAACATTTGCTTAAACTACCTTAAGAAGAACATTATTTAGAAGTATAATGCAACACCTTTTTTTAAAGAATATTATTTAAACCTACAAAGCATAATAGATGATACATTTGTATTTTACCTCATTGCTCTCTAATTTTGAACTATATTTGCTGTTACAGAAAGTTAACTTAATTTGCCTTTTTTGTTAAATGTTCCAAATTTAGCAATGAAACATGGGGAAGAAAAAAATTACTGTATTTACTCTCAATACAACCTAATTAACCTATGAATATAAAAGCATGCAAGTTCTCACATCACATAAAGAATTTGTATTAGTGACAATTTAAGAAGTTTATCCTTTTAGAGCAGCTCATTTCCTGAATTAGGCATTCTGAGTGAACTTCTTTGTACTGAACTAAGTAAAACCACTTTCCATGTGCGAGGCAATGAAATCGAGTGTCTGACCAGTTACCAACGTTTTTAAAAAAACCCACAAAAAAAGGTTCGTTTGTGTTGGAAAGGAAGTATCTACTTTATAGGAAGTGTAGAACAGCCAACTTATCAAACAAAAAGAGTTCCACTATGCATCTTGGAAGATAACACAAATATTTATAAAAATTATTGGGTGCAACACTTCTGCTCAGTACCACACATTTACTTTTCTACCAACTGGAAAGACACTTTCATTGTTTTGCAATAGCAGTTAAAAGCACTGACGGATTTCAGTTTGCCTGTTTTACCCAGAATAGCTTGTTAATTCACCGTTCAGTTTCCACATACCAGTCAGAAGCTACAGAAGGAAATAACATGACAGAAAAACACACATTTAGGCAACACAGCACTTACTTCCTTAAAAGGTCTCTCAATTTATTTTTCTAAAGCTGCTAAATCTACCCACTTGAGACCATCAAGATGAAAATTTACACAAGGAGTGCAAGCTGTTTGTTTAGAGATTCTCACAATCATACTAAAATTATATTTGAGCTTAAAAACAGAAATTACAAATGGATCATCACAAGTGGTCTAGATGTTGCCTTTCCCTGGTCTTAAAATTAAAACAAAAACACAGTTTATGGAGAAAAAGGGTTTTTGCCTTGGTATTTTTTTAAGGATCCTTGGGTGCAGCATTTCATCCAGGTGGAATGCCCCAAAATGCATGCTCTGCACACCCTCCCCCCCGCAAAATGCACACAATTATAGGCCTTGCAAGTTAGCATATCTATCAAAGATTCCCCAATGAGAGGCTCGAGTGAACCCCTTGTTCTGAGGAACCTTCCCCCTGGATGGGCCTATCTTAGTTTACAAAAAATGTGTTTTGGAGAGGACCTTGGTGTCTGGGACTTCCAGGATGTTTGGTCTTCTGATTTAACTGTACAGTAGGTCTCAGTTAAGTTATCAAGCTTGGAAAATTACAAGTATGTAGGCTAAAAGCACTAAGACTACATAAAACTACATATAAAAGGGTATATAAGAGGGGTATAAAGGAAGAGGCAAAAAATCATCCTGGCATCATTTAAGTTTGAGACTGACAAAACCTATGTATCTGCATATGCATAAACAAAGCTAAAAGGAACACTTAATTTAGACAGTAGAAGAGTTAAAAGCAGAGTTTTACAGCACACTGAAGCAGTCAACACCAGTCAACTGAAGTCGCTTGAAAGGAAGTCATCAGTGCAGTAACACTGCAGAAGCTGATTTCCTGTGTCATTCTAAGGCTCCATAAGCTAGTTATTGTAAACAAATTCCTTTAAAACACTAAGATAACTCAACACGGCCAGAAAAGTGACAAGAGAATCTCTATGAAAGTTCATATTTTTCAGCTGAAGAATCATAACTAGAACCGTAAATGCTTTAACTCCTTGTTATTTCCATATTAAGTACTAGTGATCAAGTTCATACTGTCTAGAATACTGATGAAACTCCTCACTAGCATATTCAGCTTTACACTACAGAATTCAGATAACCTTTTCATTACAAGCACACAAAAAGAGACTAGTCCCAGAATATACCTGCAGGCAAAAGGAATTGGGGAAGACGTCAACTATGGGAACTCCCATTTTGAAAATATTTTTTTAAGTTTAATACATCTATATATAAGAAAAATTATTTCAGAAGGCAAAAAGATGCCTTAAAGATTTAAGGCTCAAAACCTACTCATAAAACTGTTCAGAGATTTAGCCTCTGATCTAAAACAGGGATCTAATTTTCTACCTGCTTGTTACTGAAGCTTCCGAACAAACATCACAGATTTTAAATCTTGTCAGAGATTAAGTACTCTAATGTACTTATAATGCCCTTTCCCTTCTATACAAATACAAAATCACCACCAAAACATCACAATGTACTTCAGTTACTACTTCTACATTTGGTTTTCTTTCCTTTTTTCTGTCTCTCTCTCTCTCCCATCCCACCCAAGACTGCCACCATACTGTACTTTCCTTTTGCCACTGCAGGTCTTCCTTAGAAGCTCATTTGCTCTACTTCTCCTGAATTCTTTTCCCTTCCTAACAAATCAACTTTCTAGATAACCAGAATGCACACAATCTGGAGGGCAAACTGTGTTACTAGCCAGCATTCTGATACAGTCACAATGTGGCTTAGCAAGAAACTGTTTCCTGCTTTTCTAAGAACAGCAATTTTCAACTTGAGATTCCTGAATGCTGTCATCTTTCCTAAACGCTTCAGTAAAAGAATACTTACTATCCACACAGCTACATTCAAAATCAGGGAGGCAAATTTCAGCCAGGTGAGCTTTTTTCCCCATTTCTTTTTTTTCCTTTTTTTGAGGAATCCTTAAAGATACTGAAGATAAGTTTTCCTCAAAAAATGAGCACATCTGAAATTTTACCAGAATTATTCTCAGCTTAAGTAGAAGAGACGAAACAAAATTTCCGTATTTTCAAATAAAAAATACATCTAGAGCTTCAATACAGCAATATTAGGGGTCAGAAATTACTTTCCTGTTTAAGTCAGCAAAAAATATAAACCGTAACACTGAGAACATAATTTTGCCTGCTATTACAATCACTATAAATTCTTAGTGCCAGCACTCGGAATAGTCTGACAAACCTGTTCCACCTTAATGGCAGAACTCAGAGTGGGAACCAGCACACAGTAATTTTTACCACTATGGAGCACTTAAGCTTTTTCCACAGGAAAAAAAAAGGAAATCCTTCCAAATTCAAAGTGGCTGAACTAAACCAGCTACATGCTACCAGGTAAGTTCCAATATGCAGCTACTTGTGAAGTATTTCAACACTGACTTCATGGCCAGGTTTCCTATTCTGGCCTATCTTTTTTGTAAAATGCTCAATTACATTAAACACATAGATTTCATATTATACGTTTGTTAAGCCTCTTCCTTTCCTTTTCTCCCTTCCCACCCCACTATACTCATACACCCAAATCTCATAACCCAGTGCCCTGTGTCATATTGCTTAATCCGGCAGCAGCCCCACCACAGGCACTGGCAGTATAATCTGTTCAGCAGTCCAACTGGACAGCAGATGGCTTTGCATCAAATGCTGATTAAAAAAACCACCTCCATCAAACATTTAAAAATATAGTTTTATCAATACATTTACCGTTTTTACTGAGCAAATGTACAATACATGTACAATACAAGTGAGGTATACACATTTTTCAAAGCTACTGTGCAAGGCTGCATTAGGAATTTTAAAATTCCAGCTTCCTTTCAAAAGGGGTAAACACAGCTGTACAGATAAAACAGACCCCACCAATCCCACATCCAGCTGACCTTGATACTTGAGGTGAAAATGAGCTACCAAATTAAAAAAAAAAAAAAGGGGGAAAAGCCAGATGACCAGATGGGAATTTGCTCAAGTGTTCAGTTTATTTGGTTTGTTTGACTGAAGTACGGAAAGACAAGTTTTATGACTCTGAAGAAAACGATGTAACTTAAGATTCTCTGTACCTTTCTGACAGAGGGAAAAGTCAAGAGCAGCAGACACGTCAAAACTTGTGCTGCAATTACCATACTCATGTATTTGTCATATTTCCCATGAGTAAAACCAAATGAACCTCGCCTCTTAGAAGCATTTATATCAGCAGCTCTCTTTGGGTGGAGCAAACAACTCGGAAGCATAGACATTAACTCATACTACCTCATATACCACAAAAAAACCAGAACTTGAAAATATGGCTTGTTAGAGCAGTTTTAATTCAAATATCTAATTTTAAAAAAAAATCACTTCATGTTATTAAAGATGTGCTTCCATATCTGCTGCTCCAGTACTAAAAACAGTAAGATAGCTTACCACCAATGCTGGTTACCGGAGACTTAAGTAACCTGTACTAGATATTCATCACAGGTGATCTAATATTAGATTCAACAAGTTCACTCTACAAGCTGTCTGGTAAGTGAAGTTTATTTACCTTTCCCCTTAAAATTTTTTACTGAATAAAAGGCTGAATTTCAGCACCTCTGGATGGTCCTGCGTCTAGATCAGTATGACTAAGTACGCAGACTTAGAGAGTCATGTGATGTAAATCCTGAAAAAATAATATTAGTAAATTGTTCTTAAAGTAACTTCACAGATAAATAGACTTAAAGCAAGGCCAAGAAGCACTGGCAATCTATGGGAGGGAAAAAAAAAACCACACCGACCGGTGGAAAGACGCTATAACCAATGGAGCCTCTTCCAGTATGAGAGACCCGGTCTGCAGTCACTGTTGTAGGGTGTTAGACCCGGGAAAGCTGCGAGAGGCACAGATTGCCATTTTGAAACACCGCCTCACGCTCACGGCGGTGCCAGCCCACGAGCAGCCTCCTGCCCCCGCACGCCGCTCACGGCAACGCTGCGGACCCGCAGCACCGCGGCTCCCTCGGCCCCGCCGGGACCAGCACGCCGGGGAGGA
>VZTN01001453.1:36177-57159 GCA_013400515.1 Erpornis zantholeuca | reverse complement strand
CGGAGAGCCGAGCCCCGCCGAGCCCTGCCGCTGGCCTCCGGTGCGCTGCCCCGCCACCCCTCACCTGGATGTAGTTGTTTTCGCAGTAGTCGGCGACTCGAGTGAGGTTCTGGTAGCTCTCGAGCAGAGCCCGCTTGCCAGAAGGGATTTCCTCCTCTAGCAACATCTGCAACTCTGCCATTTTCCACCCCTCCGCATCGCTTCCTCTTGCATTAAAGAGACAGCGGCAGCGCCGGGCTCGCAACCCGCCTGGTATTGTGGGATTCCTCCTCGCCTCGCTTTCGTGAGCGCTCGCTTTCCCCACCCATCCTTCCCCCTCCGAGGGGAGGAGAAAAAAAAGGAAAAAAAAAAAAAAAAAGAGGAAAAGCCCGCCCCCGCTGTGCGGAGGCAGCCGGGAGCTGTAGGCAGGGCCGGCCGCATGCGCGGGGCGGGTGCCGCTCATGGGCACCGCCCGGGGGCCGGAGCGACATGGCGGAGCAGCTATTGCAGGGCTTGGCTGGCTTCTGCGGCGGGATGACGGCAGCCAGGCTGCCGGACAGTCCTTCTGGGAGCCCAGAGACGAGGGGAGACAGCGGTGTCTATCCCCCACCCCGCTCATAAAAGCCCCAGCCCCACAGTGCTGCTCGGAGGCAGCGCCTCTCTGCAGGAAAGGCCAAAAGGGTCTGAGAGGGAAGCGCTGACCTGGTTATCGGGCAGGCTAGAAATCTGGAACATCGCAGAATCAATTAAGTTGGAATAGATCTCTGAGATCATCGAGTCCAACGTATAACTGAACACCACCATGTTAACTATACCATGGCCCTAAATGGCATGGCCAGTGTTCACTTAAACACTTCCAGGGACAGTGACGCCACCACCTCTCTGGGCAGACCATTCCAAAGATGACAAAAGACTGGTAAGACATTAGAGAGATCATACTTTGGGGTAATTAGTCTCTTCTAGGGAGTTACCCTGAGGGCAAGAGAGAATTACTGAATCCAACCTGTGTAGATCTTCGTGGAGGCCTACCCAGTATAACTACTAACAAATAGCAATTGCCTGGATTTAGGTTCATAAGAGCTTAAATACTTGGCTGAGATAAATACAGTATTCCTGCCACTCATTAACCTCAGTTGTTAATCATTGTTCAGGGCCTCTTCTGGCTGTTTGCAAAGGTATGGAAGACAAGGCTCTGGTGATTACTTAGTACAATCTTCCTTGTATCTGTGTTTTTTGTAAGCAAAATCTTGGTTCTGCAACTGTGCCAGAAGAGGAGTCAATAATAGCAGGTGACTGCTCTGCTGGGATGTCCGTGTGTGCTTTTGCAATGAGTAACAGGCTCAGAAGAAGCCATCTCCAAGGCCCACCGTTCATGCTGTGTGCTGTGTGTCTGCAGTTACGAACGCTAACATGGTTAGTCCTTGCATTTTAGTAGCTGTCCCAGAGAAATCCACACAGTGGTAAAAAGTCAGCATGTTTCAGAAAAAAGTATTCTCAAGCACATTATAGTAAGAGCAGACTGCCTCATCTCTGCATAATCATGTGGTATGTTACATGTTCTCTGTAGTTTGTCTCCTGTTTGCAGCACTGAAAACTGTTCTGGTCAGGTTGCTTTGGTGTTCCTTCTGCTGTCTCTAAATCAAAGTGGAGAGGGCAAAAAATAGATCTCCCTTCACCTCTGAGGTCAGCAAAGTCCAGCATCTCAACCCAGAACTGTAGAAGCAAGGATGAAAGGTAGGGAGCCTAGAAAGGACTAGTGGGCCTGGGAAAGTCTTTGCAGCTGGAGTTATAAAAAACACCCCTGTCTGGCAACAGCCAGACAGGTAACAAGAAAAGTATTTGATAGCTCTTCAAAGAGAGGGAGGAGCTGGTACATTTGCAGCACTTTCTGTGGGATAGAAATGCATCTACATTGCTATCTTCTGATGGTTTATTTGGCATCTAAACAAAATTGTTTCCAAAGGGGTTTCAATAACTCTCTTTAGTAAAGACAGCATGTAATTTCCAATAAAACAATTTATTTTGGATTCCTTTTAATGTAAAATAATTCAATTTGTTTGTATTGAGATATTGACAAGCTTTAAATGCGTCCTAGGACAAGTGTGACCAGAATCCCCCTTGGGCACTGTCTTTTCCTTGTTTCCAGTACTGACTTCTCCTTGTTTCCAACTATGTATAATACAAAGACAAATTCAATTTCTCTATTCACTTTGGCTGCAAATTGCTTAACACCCATTGGCTTGGATGAGTCCATAATTGCCTACAGATCACAGACTGGCTGCATGGAAGCTGTTAACATCCTCAAACGTAGCACAACTATTGTTGGCTCTCCTTAAAATATTACGGCTGCCCCTGTAAAAGAAACGGCAGACATGTGGGGCCTTGCATATCAACTTTGACGCCACCGAGAAAAACGAGTGTTTTGGTAAATGGCGTGTTTTGGTAAATGTTTTGTGCTTCAGTTTGGTGGGCAAGCTCGTCCTGTAAGCCTACGGCAGGACAGCCGCTGGGCAGGCAGTGGGGGCTCCCAGGAAATGCATCCACCTCACATAGTAGAGCAGTGGCTCTAGGAGGGATTGCAGCCTCATGCTCCACTGTGAGTCTCGATATGAAAGGCCTTGCACAAACCCCACCGACTCTACTTAAAAATGTTCTCACAACTCAAGAAGACCTTGGAGGAACACATCGAAGGTCACCACCTTGTGACAGCTGCGTTGAGGCTTTTCTGCAGCTGTCATGGCACGGCACGGCCAGGCATTGCCCCCATGCCCGAAGGATAGACCTGGGGTAGATAAACACCCAAACTGGCTCCAGGTTCACTCCAGCAGGACCTTTCAGCTGGGTGCTATACAAGCATGGCAATGCTGCTGTGAGGGCCACGCAATGTAAAAGGTACTGGGAATTGTGGTATGGATATGCTCAGCTAATGAGATCAGCAGGCCTTATTAGCTTCTGCCCCATGCTACCCCTCCTTTCTAAACAACTCTCTGCAGGGTCACTAGAGTGTCTTTGCAGGGTGTTCCTCATGTCTCAGGATCTTGGAGGGTGCATTGACTCAGGTGCAGTAGGTCGAAACTGGCTCCATGAGTCTGCATGGTGTGTACACCGAGTGATTCTAAAGTACTTGAAAGAGTGCAAATGTAGCAGAACCAGTGCTGAGCCACAATCAATAAACCTTGGGCTTGAGCTGACATTTGCTGAAGATAGTAGTGTGCATCTAAACTCCATTCACTGGGGTATTTTCTTTTAGAAACTATTTTATTCTGTTGTTTTTTTCATTTTGGTTTAGTTTGTTGGGTTTGGGCTTTTTTGCTCTGTCACCCTTTCTCATTGCACCAGGCAATAAACTGCTGATTAGAAAGAAAAATGACCTGACCTACACAAGATACTTTGAGTGTGCAAAAGAGCTGGGAATTAAAATTTTTCTGGCTGGGGCTGCTGGACTGGCAGAAGAAAAAATGTGATTATGTCCATCAGTCTCCACCTAAACAATCACTCAAATGAGATTCTATCCAGGGTAAAATGTGCTTATATATCTCTCAGTGTCTCAACTTTACATCTGAAATTTTTTCCTTCTTAGTGGGGCATGATGATCTCCAGGGGCAATACTGTATTTTTGGGACAATAGCTCATTTTTGGCTGAGAGAGAAAAATATTACTATATTCTAAGTGCTGTTTAGAACAGCAGCAAAGCGTCAGTATCACAGCAACTTCTCCTGCACTGTAATTTGTGTAGCTCTGTAACTGTCTATTCCCTTTCCTAAGCCATAGATTGGAAGGTGTCTTTGTTTTTCCCTTGGGAACAAGCAGTACTTGCCTCAGTAGTGTTGATTGGAAAATAATCCTTTATTTTTTGTTGGACCGTTTCTCAGCTGGATTGATTCCTGATTCGGTTGTTTAGCTGCACAAGCACTTCTGACAGTGCAATGGAAAGGGAGATGAGGGATCTGAGGGGGCAGCTGGAAGCACAGAGGACACAGGGCCTGTTCAGATCAGCCACATCAGCTCTGCTGTCTAATGCCAAGTCTTATTTTCTTGTAAAGAAATTTTTGTTGATTACAGTGATAGTTACACAAGTATAGCTGTACTAGTACAAGCTTGTGTGAATAATTAATACCCTATTTTTTTTTTCGTGGTACCAAAATTTGCTTTTTTGGGGTTTCCTCCACCAGTTTAGTAGCTTCCCAAGAAGGTGCATAGCTGCATTGGTTTGCTTTCCTTTGCTTTAGCAAAGAGCCTTATTTAAGAACCAGAATAATTACCCATATTATTTCAGTTATCATCACAGATTCTCTGAGTATTGCAGAGATGAATGGGGCTGTTCCTGCTTTTTGGAGACAATTTGTCATGCACTCTCTACTCTTGTGGTCACCTCCACGTGCCCTTTTTCCCAATTAATATTTTTAAGATTTTCATCACAGCTGTTAACAACTGGAGATGCTGCCTCCTGGCTTGCCAGGGGAGCAGGGGTGTTTGGGGCAGGACTGCACCCCTGAGCTGGTTGGGGACCCCAGCAGAACCCCCTGGCAGTTGCTAGGCAGCCACGAGCTCTGTGCAGCAGAGCTGGCACAGCCAGGCATTGCTAGGCAGCCTGAGCTGCTGGGGAGCACAGAAGTAATAAGATTCAAAACTGCAGCTTCAAGAATGCACAAGATAAGAGTGGCACAAAAATAAATAGTTTTACTGTATTTTGACATGACCTTTCTCTTCTAATATATTTTCACTTGCAGGATCTGCCTTCTGTCTCAACCTCATTTTTCATAAAACTCTCTCCTCTTCATCCCTCCTGCATGCTTATCTTTGCTTCTCAGCAGTACTCTGGTGTTAGCAATCCTCCTTTTCTGTCACCTCTGTTACCCTTTTCTCCATCTGTCATCTCGCTTGTTCTCTTCCCATGTTCCACTGGATCCCTTGTTCCTTTGGCCTCTTTAATTTTGGTTTTCATTCTTTCATCTTTCTCAGTTCAGCCTCTGGCCATCATGTTGTCTCCTGATTTTTCCTTTCCATTTTCACTGCATCAAGGAATTCCTCTTATATTTTCAATTCCCAGCTCCCAATCTAGGTCTTTTCTGCCGCTGTCACTTCCAGCTGCCCATCACAAGGTAGGCTTATCTTCTTACTCCCTCAAAATACTGCCAAGGCATCCACTGCCCTAAGAACATGAGAAAAGTAGGGGATCTAGACCCCAGTGATGCAGCCAGATATGTGCAGAACTTAAAAAAAGCCCATTTCTTTCTCCTAGACCTACCAGGGAAGATGGCTATTGTGTGACAAATGACAAGATGACTTTCTTCTTACACCACTAACAAATGGAGCTAAACTGTTTTGTTATAAAAACATTTTGAGGAAGGGCTGACTTTAGAGCAACCACTTAAAGCAAGAGGTGGATTTCTGGCAGTAATCCTCTTTATTAGCATTTTTTTTCACTCTTTTATTTTATGGCTTTGGAAAGGTAATTTAAATATGAAAAGAGTCATCTTATTGCAAGGGGTAAGCATGGAGTGAAAGTCAGCTTTCTGAATAGACCCATGCAGGTTTGGCATACTCATTAGAGGGGAGGGTGGGATTTCCTGAGTTAATAGATGTTTGTTGGAAGATAGCAATCCTTTAAAACAGAAAATTTTCTTGATATGTATATATGAAATAAAAATTTTCCTGTGAAAATATTTTCACCCTGCATAGAGCTTCTGGTCAAAAGCAGAGAGAGAGACACCTTGTCCAGGAAAAGGTAATATTTGCATAATTATCAGTGAAAGGGAATATAACAGACCCAAAGACAAGTCTGCTGTGACTTTGATTTGAAAGCAGGCCCCGAAAGGGTAGATGGCCCATATCAGCAGTGTCCTACTTGCTCAGCTCCTTGGAGTGAGCATCCCTAACAGGAAGAAAAACACTGCTTAAGGTCTTGGGAAATGTTTTGAAGTCTGAAAACACCTTTAGCACCATTTCTGTTCTGTTTTACACTGCTTGATAAATGCTATGAGAACAGCACAAACAAAAATGTTCCTGGGAGGATGCACATAGAGCCACCCCAGGCTTAATGAGACTCACTGCTTAGGCATTGTTGGCAGAACTATAACTGCTTCCATGAGAAGCAGAGCCTAAGAGGGCTTTGCAAATTCATGCAACACTGCAAATGATGCCTTGAGACCAGTGCCTAGTGCTGAACAGAGTTAATAAGGTCTTTTGGACTATATTTACCACACACAGAACTGAAGTGTCCCTGGTGTTCCTTGGAGCAGCTCCACTATCTAGGTTTTTCTTTTCTCCATCAGTTCCCAGTCTCCTATGATCCCACATAATGGAGCATTGATTGTACTATGCTATCACCTGGTTTATCCACATCTCAGAATTGATTACTTCATGTTCTTGCTGTACCTAACTTACCCTATATATACCTAGACTAATTTATTTCCTATCTTCAGTACTTAGTTTCTGTGTTTGGTACAGTGGATGAATAAAAACCAGAAAACAGTAAACATCTGTGTTTCAGAGCACATGTATGAGCTATCTGTGGATTTTTTTTAATCTAAGTTTTTTATCTAAGTTCATTTTTATTCTTAATATAAAGAAATGAAAGGTTTATGAAAATGTGCTTAGCATAATGCAGAGCTTAAAAAGAATATATTATTGCGAAGATAATCTAATTGCACAATTGCAGTTTTTCATTGTGTTTGAGGAAATCTGAGCATGGATAGGAATTACTTTTATGTTCTTTCTATTTAAAAGATTGGTGTTTTTCTAAGCACCACTGGGGTTTTTTTGATGCAGATTAAAAGCATTCGTATTCTGTTCTGATTAATTGGTGTGCCTCTTTTGCATTTAAATATATACTTCATTGAGTTGCAGTTTTCCATCACAAAGCAGAAAAGAAAAAATAATTAAATGATAACATCATGGTACTACAGAAGGAGTGCTGTTTCCCCAATAAAAATAAATATTTGACAGCAATTCTGCAGTGATAGTATTACCAAGCACAGTATTTGGATGGCAAAATAAGGGACGACATAATAGTATTTTTTTCAGCAAGGGAAAACACATTACAGTTCTTGGGTCTGTTCCAGCTCCCAGTGAAACAGTAAAGCTTCAACTGGAAGCAATGCTGAGTCTGTAGGGCTGAGCGGTGTTTGAAAAGGACCATCTTCAATAGCACTGAACGCAAAAGGGATCAGACTGAATGCACAGCAACCTTCAGATGCAGTTGTGTACTGGAAAATCACTTCCACACTAAGATAACATTGACATCCTTGGTATTGCCCAATCAGAGCTGAAACACAGACTGTGCAGAAATGAGGGTAAAAAGTCTTTACACACAGACTGACGCTATTCTCTGTTGGGAACATTCAAAAATAAATCAGGCCACTTAGTGGATTCCAACAAAATTTAAAGGATAAGCTTTGGATATTCAATATAAATAGGGTTTTTTTTCTGTTACTTTTCATTACATAACAGGAACAATCTCTTGTGCCTATGAGGTTGATTACGTCCCAAACTTAGTTTAGATATTAATCAATCTCAGCAACCACTTCTTATTTCCTGTAGCATAATGTGGTAAAAATTGTCCTTTAATTACCACTAATGAAAGTTACCTGCAGTGAAAGCGAATATATGCCACTGGAAAATGACTTGGTTCAGAGGGCAGCAAATGCGAATACAAACAATCTTAATGATGCACAGGCACCATTAGAAGTGAATATGTAAATTAATGATGACAGCTTCCCACTATGCTCAACTATTTGCTGTCACCATTAGCTATGAATGTTTCAATTTATTTGGTCATAACCATAATATCTCACAGTGTATTTCTGGACAGTGTGTTTCCTAAAGGGCTGGGGACTTTTTAAACAGTGTCGCTTAATAAATATATACTTATTTAGTATTCAAAATATTTCTGTTATTCTTTAAAATAATTCTGAATATGAGGTGGATGATTATGCATGCCATCACTCCCCTTTAAATGTCTGACTCTTCATTCTGTATCCGACATGCTTCTAATTCTCAAAATTTCTTCAATATGTAAGCTAGATCCTATCTAGGTGTTTGCATCAATTGAAAGATGTCCCACAACTAGATATTTTTTCTTATATGCTAAGAAAAAAAAGACTCATACTGTTCTGACTGAAAAAGAGATCAATATGTTGTTTTACATGGAAGATGTATTATAGAGCCTTCACTGTAGTGTATGTGAAATTTCCAGTTGTTTCCCCTTGTAATGCTTTTAGTTGCCTCATACCTTTCTCAGTCTTAAATTAGCCCAAGTAGCATGTATTTCTATTTCAGACTTTATTTTTCCCCATAAAGGAATTTGTGAGACAGGAACAAGAAGAAATGTTTTCTATAGCATCATCACAAATATTTCAGCCAAGAGGTTACACCCCCAGAAGCTCTCTATCTTGAATGAGGAAGGTAGTTAGCAGAAGGTAGTTTCAGGGCCATACCTCCTGCTCTTTCTGAAAAACCTGACAACATTTGGTGAATTCCTCAACTTTTGAAACTAATATATTTGCATACTCTCGATAGAGTTTATTAGAGCTAGAATATATCCACTGAGGAACTGGGCTATGCTGATAATGTTCCACAGTGCACTGCAAGGGTCAAGGGATTCTCTCTGCACTTTTTTTTTTCCATACAATATTACTGTGGTGGATAATGGCATAGAAGGATTGTATGCCCTGGCATCTGGAATGTAACAGTACAACAGTATGATGAATTCTAGGAGAAGAGATAGTGGAGGCACTTGCAGGGGCTAGATAGAAGGGGCATGTACAGGTGTGAAAGGGGAGAAGAGGAAGAGGTAAAAAGGAACTATGATGAGATGAAGATTGTTTAGATACATGGTGTCTGATCATGGCAGAGAACAGGTGGGCTGAGGAAAGCACTAAAGAACTACAAACACTTCCCACACAAGATACAGACTTGGACTCGGGACCTTATTTTCTCTTGTTTTCTCACAATAGCCAAAAAATTCACAGGAATCTGTGGACCACAGTCTACAGTCATTGACAATTATTCCTGCTCTGTGAAGGTCATTTGCTGAAGATATGAAAAATCAAATCCTGATGTTGATACTTACATTGACCACACACCAAACTCTTAGCGAGTTTAAACAATGTATTGGCCAGATAATTACCTAGGAAGTGCCATCATTTCTTATGATCTTATGGACATCAGGCTTGGCTTTGTATCATCATACAAGCTACTAAAGGGGACAGGTCCTTTTTATCCTAGAAAATTTGTTGAAACAGGCTCTCTTTTGAAAACTCCTTTGGTTTCCAGTGAAAGAAAAAAAAAATGTTTTGTGAAAAAAAGTTGGGCTGAATGTCTTTTCTCAAGTGGCTATTACACATAATTTTTAATTATTTTTATTGTGTGGCCGAAAGGTTCCTTATTTCATTTCAGAGGATAGAATTCAGTGCTTTCTTGTTCTGCATTAGGAAAAGAGCAGCAAATCTGACATACAGTGCCTCATTCAAGGATCTTATGTCTTCATAACTGAAAAAGCCTCATTTCAGTAACCTCTTTAAGTATTATTTACAATAGCCTCCTGCTATAATAGTCTATTAGAACAATAAAATTGCTATAAAGTGATTTCCCTTTACAGTTCTGTGATGGATATAAACTACATCAACCTGTAACCCAAGCCTGTAGCTGAAGTTGTTGCATTGCTGTGGTTCAGCTGAAAGCTGGGAGGTGTTGGCTAAAGCAGCAGTCCCAATCCTGCTACCTTCCAGCAGGGTCAGTGCTGGCCATCACCCAGCAGGGTTAGGATGGAGGCTGGCAGCTGCCAGGCATTCCCTTGCTGTATGGCAGACAGCTGCATTTTCTGGATCAGAGTATCACTTGTTTTTCCACTTAAGCAATATTAGTGGAAATGAGTGGAAGAGTTAGCAAATGACAATGTGAATATTGTGTATTATCAGTACATAACTAAGGTGCTAATAGGAAGGGCTAGGAGGTTATCCAGTACATATGTTGAATATGGCAAAATTGTCCTCTGTAGTTTATATCCAGCTTTTTATACCCTCTAATTTTAAATGTACCTACTGAAAATGGCCTGGAGCTTCCAATCCATCAGCTGTCAGACTGTTCCACAGTCCGCTATGGTACTGGACAACTTGTGCAACACTAAGGGTGACACTGCCATATAACTCTTCACAGATTTGCATAGAAATGTACTTTTCAAAGGTTTAGTGAAGCCACAGGGGAATATATTTATTTATAAGGGCCACAGCAATAATCTAACAATTTATATATAATCCATTGGTAGTGCTTATTCACAAAACAAACTGTATAAATTATGCTGTCTAAGGCATAACCATTTTGTATGAAAGGTTTTAATCAAATAAAAGGCAAGTCGAGAGAAGGTCAATGAAGCTGGTGAATGGGCTGGAGAACAAGTCTTACAAGGAGCAGCTGAGGGAGCTGGGGTTGTTTAGCCTGGAGAAAAGGAGGCTCAGGGGAGGCCTTGGAACTCTCTACAGCTGCCTGACAGGAGGCTGTAGCCAAGTGGGGGTTGGTATCTTCTCCCACCTAACAAGTGACAGAATGAGAAGAAATGGCTTCAAGTTGCACCAGGAGATGTTTAGATTGGATAGTAGGAAAAAATATCTTCCCTGAAAGGGTGGTTAAGCATTGAAAAAGGCTGCCAGGGAGCTGGTGGAATCACTATCCTTAGAAATGTTGAAAAAACCTGTGGATGGGGCACTTCAGTGGGGAACATGGTAGTACTGGGTTATTGGTTGGACTTGATAATATTAGAAGTCTTTTCCAACCTTGACAGTTCTAGGATTCTAAGTATATTTTATTTATTCTAAGTATATTTATACTTATTCTAAGTATATTTATATGCAGAGTAATACCAAAACTATTATACCAGCTTTAAATTCATGGCTTAATTTATGTCAGAAATCTCACAATAGCAGGCTGGATTTTGTGTGTTCCTCCCCCTCCTCCCCTTGCAAAGCAGATTTCTCCTATAATTTGTCTTCTGAATTTGTGTAGGAAAACTTCAGAATAATGATAGGACATGTTTTGCCCTCAGTTGGCATGTATTTATAAATTAAAGCAATATACCAGTATTTGATATATCTCATATTTCTTATCCTTCTCTGTTGGTTAGTAGGAAGATTTTTAGTCACAAGAGGGTTTATTTTCATATGATTCAGTAATCTGAAAGCTGAATTCAAGACACAAAAGCAATAAGTCTCTGATTTTAGCTGGAGGGTTGGTATGAATTTCTTCCTTCTCACTATTCCTGACATTTAGAAATCTGGTTTGATATTTGATTATATTATGCAATAATTAATCCAGAATAATTTAGCAAATCTCATACCACTTAAAGTTATTTGGTTTTGCTCAACCATTCCTCAACATCATACTTGCAGAAAGGGAAGGACAGAAATTTGATTACTAAAAAACACACTGCCACATCTGTTATACAGGGAGGGCCACGTTACATGATGAAAAAATTCTGCCTATCTATCTTCTTAATGCAGATGTTTAGGACACACCTGACTTTTGTGCAGGTGGGAATGGATAAATGTGTCTGCCTCACAAATATCCTGCTCCAGCAGGATAGAAATACCTGTTACTGTATTGCCAAAGTGCTTCAGCTCAGCTATGGGAGCCTGGTTCTTCAGGGCAGCGTTACTAACCTCAGACACAATCCCAACTGTGCCACAGCCATGGAGGTTGCTCAAACATCTGCATCCATGCAAGAGGCTTGTGCTGGAATGGTTTTGTGGCCAAGACTTGGCCATCCTCACACAGCCCCACCAGGACAAATCTGTAACAGGGACTTGGTCAGCACCTTTAAACTGTTTGACTGAACCTCCTTTACTCTGGCTGGAAGGAGTAGAGGAGCATTGAGGAGAGCAGTTTCAGAGGCAGATCAGAGGGGCAGCAATCAGTAGCCCTAGATGTGCAGGAGATGGTCACCTCAGCCTCTTGGAAGCAGCTAGCAAGAAATGTGTGAATGCAGCCTGAATTTGTGGAAAGAGGTTTTGAAAATTATTTACTTTATTAAAATGTATTTTGCCTCTGTCAGTTAAAATGGGGAAAAGGTTGAAAATTAGTAATTTGTTCTATTTTGTTTTTCATTCTGAGTCTTGGATTGAAGAGGGAATTCAGTTACACTACAGGGTGACTTGACACCCTTTTTCTGGCATCATCCTGCTCTTTTGAATAGTGCCTGATCTGTGAGCTAATCTGATACATGAAGACATTTTGTGCACACGTGGCGTGCCTTTTAAAGAACTTCAATGTGTTAACAAAGTGCTCTGAATATGGTGGGCTCCACCAGAAAGCACATAATTTGAGGCACATGAGAAAGAGATGCAGACCTGAGGAAGTAAAGAAGGTCTGTTTGGAATGACTGAACAGCCACCACAGAGCTGCTTTCTAGGATGGGCATGAGCTTTCACTTACTTTTAATCCAACTATTTAAAATGTGCTTTCTCAAGTCATTCCCAATCACTTTTCGATACCTCTTTTCAATAATGCAGAATATCCAGACCCATTGATTTGAGGGCTTAACCTGTTTCTTTGTACCTTCAAATTTCCTGTTTCAAGACTTGTAAGACAGCTTAATGTTTTCAATATCCGTGGTCAAAAATGTAATAATTTTATAATTTTTGTGCATATTTATTCTGTAATGATTGTTTCCCTATACCAGTTATGCCAGAGATTCTTCTATGAAATATATTACATATAAAAATATATTACAATGATGCTTTGGTGATGTAGATGATGGCATCCAGCAACCACAAAGCTCTTTCATGATGATTTAGAAAATATCCTTCTGTGAGTCCTGCTGGTAGTGCAAATCTGAATCAAGAAATAAGGGGAATGGCAGGTGGCAGGAGAAAAAATCACAAGGCCAGGATTCCTGACAGCCAAGGGCTTATAAATGTACATAGGACTTAATTTTATATTACAAAATCAGTGGGATGCTCAGGATGTTGTTCTTGAACATGTGCATAATCACAGGCTTAAATCAGCACAACTGCTATTTTATCTTCAAAAGACACATATTTGGGCTGTGGTTACAGTGGTTTGGTCTTTGATTTGTGAATGTCTCTCGTTCCTTCCTCTGTCCTGCACACAGTTTTGGATGTATTTATGCAGAAGAAGGAGGGAGCTGTCGTGGGAGTGGGGTCAGAAGGTTTGTGCAGCCATGTGAGCTACAGCACAACCCATCTAATCCATGGGAGGACCCTGCTGGGAGTATTGCATCCAGCTCTGGGGTCTTGACTAGAGGAAAGATGAGGACCTATTAGAGCAGGTCTGGAGGAGGCCACGAAGATGATCAGAGAGAGGGAATAACTCTCCTATGAAGAAAGGCTGCGACAGTTGGGACTGTTCAGCCTGGAGAAGAGAAGGCTCCAGGGAGACATCGTTGTGGCCTTTCAGTACTTAAAAGGGACAAACATTTTATCAGGGTCTGTTGCAATAGGACAAGGGGTAGTTTTTAAACTAAAAGGTGGAAGTTTTGGACTAGATACAAGGAAGATATTTTTTACAGTGAGAGTGGTGAAACATGGGAACAGGTTGCCCAGGGAGCTGGTAGATGCTTCAACCCTGAAAACATGCAAGATCAGGTTGGATGGGGCTCTGAGCAACCTGATCTAGTTGCAGATGATCCAGCTCATTGCAGTGGGTTTGGACAAGATGACATTTAAATGTTCCTTACAACCCAAATTATTCTATGAGTGTATTGATTTACCAATAGCTCATAATGAATGTACTCATCAATTTCACATAGAACATCACTACTTTATAGTCTATTATGTATGTACAAATATATATGTATATAGTTGGTCACTGCACTGTTCCCTCTATTATAAAGCAGAAATACATTCTCCAAAGACTTAACTATTTTAAAACTTTTTGAAAAATAAACTCAGTAAATAGTGTCTGCAGTCCATTTATCATGACATAGACTCTGGAATAGAGAATGCTACTAATCAAAAGCTTTAATCACAGTGTTTAAAACCCATATTTTTATTTACATTTAAAGGAAAAACAAGGGAGATCTAGTTATCTGCGTCTTCTAAAATTAGATCTCCTTACATAAGCACGCACAGATTAATCACATCCAAGAATTTTAAATGAGCCAGCAAAGAGTGTTATGGACTGTTAATATTCATTCTCAGACAGTTTTCAAACATTGGAGAAGTTCCAGAGCACTGAAAGAAAGCAAAGGTTATGCCAATATTGAAAAGAGGTATATAGATATGATAGCCCTATCAACTTAATATTGATCCCTTGTATGTGGCAAAATGACTAACAGGCGATTCCACTAAGAAAGAATTAAAGAAGAACAATTTAATTTATGCAGATCAATAGGAATGTATGGAGAAGTATACATATTTTCAGGATAACTCAATACCCTTTTGTGTGAAAATACAAGTTGAATAGATAAATGTGTTGTAGAAATGTATTTATACTTCTGTAAAATATTTAACTGTAAAATATCTAACTAATAAAACTTGGAGGCACCAAAAAAAAAATATTTTAATAGGAAATCGTTATGGTCCTAAATTACAAAAAGGCTGATAGACTTTAAAAGTGGTCATAAAGATTATATTGATCTTGACTCCTTGTTGGTTAACTTATTTTGATTAGCCTCCAAGAAAACAATAAAATCATTGCTGATAAAATTTGCACAGAGCACAGAGATAAAGACAGTGACAAATAATTAAAATAACAGACTGACATGAGAGAACAATCTGATAACCTAGTTTCAAAAACAACAAAACTGATTGCAATCCATCTTGTTCCCAGCACTCCGAACGAAAGCTTTAAGAGTACACAGTTATCACAGGGGTCCTTGACTACAAGTAGGGTAAGAAGATCCTGTGCTTTGAGGCCTTCACCCACCTCTATATCCAAAAGGGCCAATGAATTCTGGACATAAGAGTGAGAATATTGAGTTTGGAGAAGAAAATACTTCAGTCTTGTATTGCCTCTGACACTAGTACAAGTATTCTTGAAGCATTGTACCTAGTTGTAGTGTCAATGATTTACAAAAGATGTTAAAATATTGGAAAGACATAGCAGTGACAGAATGAATTCACTGGAGTGAAAACATCGGTGAATTCTATTCAAAAGAAAAGAAATCCTAGAACTGCTTGATTTCTATTTATACAGGTTCATAGAATTGTTGGAGAACCCTTCAGGAGGATAATAGGGAGCTTAGTAATCTAGTAGACATGGCTGCATGAGGATTAAAAATGGATATTTTTAATATTTTGCATGGCACTTTAGTATTATTCAGGGCATATTTTGCTGTTCTATTTCTTTTGCTTGGCAAATGGTAGTATTAATATTTGTTTTCAGAATGTGTTAAAGTAATCTCTATGACACTAAAGATTTGGGCTCTTTAATGTGTACATCTTTGGTGGGAGACTTACAATGCTTCCTGAAACTGCCCTCTGTTAGATAACAGTGTGACAGATTCAGTGTAATTGTCACAGTGATGTGGCTGCCCAGCTCCCCACTTCAGGGCTGCATTTCTGTCTTTATTTGCAGCAGACCTTTAAATATCTCTCTTTAAGTGCATTCAAAGACTTCTGTGGATTCAAAGATAATTTTCATTTTGTATAGCTAAATGGTCTCTATTTCTTGGGTTATTTTTAAAAACCAACAGTAATTTACTTAGAAATCTATTCAGCAAGTTCTTTGCTTTTTTCTAGTTTTTGGGAAACAAAAACTGACAGCTATCTTTCCTCATTAACCTATCATTTACAGAAGCTTTGATATTAAGTTTCTCATGCTGAACATATGTTACAGTGATCAGAATATTTTAGTGCAAAGAAAAGTAAAAAACCACTTAAAACACTTGATTTCCTCACTTTTCATCCATCCTATTTATTCATACAATATTTTTCTGCTTTAGAATACTCAGTGTAATAATTAGTTTTTTGTTTTAAATGGCAAAACCCATAAGGTTCTGATCTTGGGATGTTGTACATTGTTGTAGTTCACCCATCAGCCCCATCTGAGTGAAGTGGACAGGCCTTAAGACCCCAAAACTATGAAGCAAAGACAATGCCTTTATTTCAGTTGAGCAGAAATGATCTAACAGTTTAAACTGAAACAGTTCCTGAAGGTCAATCTTCTTTCTCAATAAATCTTCCCAGATAAATTTTATTAGAAATGTCTTGCAGCAAATGTGATCTGAATATGAGAGTGAATCTAGCTGGCACTGATTTCTATAGAGGTCTGGTCTTTACTATGACTCGTACAGCAAAAGAGCTGGGTGTCTATGTGGATTGTAATGAAGTGGGGGTCCTGTGCTGAGACACCCAATTAAACTCACTCTTAAGTCCTTCTGAGAGCTTGTTGGAGGACTCATTCCAGTAATTCACCAATCTGTTGAATTAATTGTTGAAACCCATTGACTAAAACCACAGTGGTATATTTTCTGCCTGGATAAATATGCACAATGATAAACACAGGTCTGCAAATACTTGAGATGTTTGCCAGTTATATTTCAGGCTTTGCACACTGGTAAACATGTTTCATTAAAAATGCCACTAAAATAATCAAATTTTGACAAAGTCATTTTTCAGACTTGCTAGAAAGAATAATAAAAATCTTTTGCTAGAATTTTAAAAGAACATGCATAGAGTAAGGGTGTTTCAAATTTTCCCTTTCCAGATCCTGAAAAGAAAATATCACAAGAGCTTTCTGGCTATAAATATGCCATTGCATAAGCACATTAATATGATACAGTCACAGTATTTTGTTTGCTATTCCCAAGATGCAAATTACACAGGAATAGGCTGCTAAAACTTTAGCAGCAGTAGCTGAGAAGACAAGAAGCCCAAATGTCAAAACAGAAATAATATACCAGACACAGTTCGATTTTTCAGAGTCAAATTCTTACTCATTTGCATTATGAAAATGTGTAACACCATAAATATTCCCAAATCAATCAAGTAATTCCAAATTTATATCACTGTAAATGACAGCACAATTTTACCTCCAGAAATGGTATATTTTACTGAAGGGAAAGGATTAAGTATTTATTATGAGCTGTCTTCTGTTGTTTATAAGACGACACAGTTTGTCATTGCTGCAAGATGGAACGACATACTTTTCAAAGCTCAGTTTATGGCTCTATAAGGGAACGAGATTTTTATAATGTTCTTTCTATAATATGTAAAATCTGAACAATTCTCTTATAACTATCTGCTGGCTCTACAAGAATAATACCTTGAGGCAGTAAGGAAAACTGAACTTTATTAAAAATTTCATCAAAGAGATGAATAGTAGGCTTGGAGAAAAAAAAGAGGGGCTTAAGACACAATATGGCACTGCATTATACTTCAGAACCTACAAAGATATAAACCCGTAAACAGTTTTGACTTCATAAGTGCTGTATAGTTCAATGCAAAGTCAAATACTGCTGAATGTCTTTGAAAGTATGATCATATTTTGTTCTTCAAAGAGCATTTTATGAAATAGATCTAAGCTTATATTCTTGTTACTCCATCTATTTTTTTGAAATATGTGTGTAGTGGGGGAACATGGTGGAAAACAAAAACCCAGGTTGAAATACTTATCACTGAAAGACCCGAGATACCTGAATTGAACCACTCAAAAGAGATTTGAAATGGGAGCTGTTACCTTTAACGCCTTTGACAACAAGGAGGCTAATCCTTAGGCAAAGAAGCTGCCGTTAATAATGGTTAAAAATAATTCCATTACTTAATCCCCAACTGTGAAATGAATGGGTATTTCTACTCGAGTTATTAAGGGGTGTAACTGAACTTCACAAGCATCTGTCCCCAAAAGCATTCTTGTTTGTGTCAAACTAGTCCTTTGCCCAAAGGGCTTTTCCTGAGGAACATGGATTGGCCTACATAAGTGAACAAATTTCAGCCCTGTTTTCTCCATATTCATGGTAAGTAAATAGTTCTCTTTCTCCAGAGCTGTTGGTTTTGACACAAATATCTTTCATGATTTCATTAAAAAATCCTCTAAGTAAATGTTATTTGAAACATTAGCCTTTCTACTGTAAACAGTGTAGAAAGTTGCTCCTTACGAAAAACACTTCCCTTCTTAGACAACATCTTTCCATTCTTCATCAGCATGTAGATTTGTCTTAGAAATTGTAATGCTAATTTAGTTCTTCATAATTATGACTATTAGGTTTTAAATAATTCATTTTTCCTCCCCGCTGGATTACATACTTCAAAAAGTAAGCCTTGCTGAAATTACATGCTCTTGGATCTGGTAGCTTACAGAACTTGCTCATAATGCATATGAGACTATGGTCCACATTCTTGAGAACCATTTTTAAAGTATTCTGTAAAATACACTGCTGTGATTCACACCCTTGAGGGAGCAATAGGCATAATTGGTTCCAGTTTCAGCTTTTCACTTGCATAATTGAACTGACTCCTTTGTCCCTCAAGTAAAATGAAGGTGCTCTTCAAGCTGGGCTGGGGTATAGCTCAGCACTGGGAGCGACTGCTATGAAACGAATGCAGTAGGATACAAATGAAAATGATATGAAGGGACAGTGGCAGCTCACAAATGGCACAAAATGAGGATTGTGAGGTAGCTCCATACATCAGACTTTGTTAGAGTATCCTTTGGCATAACAGCCCTGAACCCGATAACCATCCCTAATGCACCTGTAAAGGATAGGTCCAAGGTTACACTCGAGAGCATATGTGTCTGCTTTTTCTTCAGAGATCCCCTAAATGTATTCCTTCATCAACTACAACAGCATGCTTCCATACAAGATTGTATAAGTCTCAACACTGCCAGGAATGCCTCATATTAGTGATTCATGGGCTCTCCATAAGTAGTTTGTGAAACACCAAGAGAAGAGGAGTGTGAGGACTGCAAATCCCTCCAACATGTCGAGTGTCACACATTGCACTTGCTGCCAAATCACTGTGGTAGCAGCAATGATGCCCATCTGATGGGCATCATTGGTCACTCCTTCTATCACTGTTCCCAAAGTTTGGTTTCTCATACACTGGATCACAAACAAACAAAACAAAACAAAAACAAACAAAAAAGAGCAAGTCATACATATGATTACTTTGGAAACTGCTCTTGTGGAACAATAGAAACACAGCCCAGTTTAACACACATATTATAATTAGATTTTGCAAGCATGTAGTATAATTTTGTTCCCTAAAGAATGGAGCCTAGGTCGTCTGTGAGATAAAGTGGCAGATCCATTCCTCGCTGTCTATGAGAGATGAGAGGGTCTCCTTTATTACCTGTACTTCACATTTAATTATTATTAACTCTTGTGGAAGTCAGAGCATTGAGAATGCAAAATATACGTAAAGACACCTAATAACAATGCTAATTAGTATTATATATGAGCATTAAAATTAACTAGTTATTTGTGATATGTTCTCACAATGTGTTTGTCAGTGCTCAAAATTTGCCTCTCATTTACTATTTCATGCTTGTGTCAGAACTAGATGGCACTGATTATTTTGGGTTATTTCAATTACCTCATTCTGGATCTGCAGATCTTACACTCTTGCACATTTTCAGTTCAGAGAGGGCAGCTTCTGTTTCTGCGCACAACCATTAAATAGGTTGTCATTTGCATCTCTTTTAAAGCCGACTTCCAGTGAAAGTCTGGGAACATTCATTATAAAAATGCAGACTGCGTTTCTCTTAAATCAATTAAAAGGCAAACATCATTATAGATTGTCTTGGATAAACAGAATTTACAAATCGGCTGGCATCACAAAAGGCTCCTAATTTTTGTATTACTTTTTTGAAATTAACTCCTTGAATGCTCAAAGAATACAGAGACCCATTTATCTTCAAAAAGCACTTCCTTTTGATCTGAGCTTCTGTCATTCCTACCTTAATGGATAAAAAAAGATGATAGATCTTAGTATGAAGCTCACAAGTGCTTTAGAAATCTAGCACTCAAAATGAAAATGCAGAGAAATTATTCTGTAACATTCAGGAGTGGAGCAGTGCTTATAACACGGGTTCCGGTGTGGCAAACACACTTTTGCCCAGTGTGGGGAATCCTATGTGAACACCTCTAGAAGTGTCAGCTTCTCTCCAGCAAAACTCTGCCCAGGCCAGCTGGCTACTGAGCTTGTGGAATGTACTAGCTCAGCAGAGCTGGAGCTGATCTGCTCTAATTCCCCCTCTGGAGCTTTTCTTTCCCACCAGAGGGCATACACTGTGAGCACACAACTGCCTTCAGAGGAATTTAAAATATATATTGTGTACTAGATAAATGAACTGACTTGAATGCCAAGATTTTGTACTCAGTTCCATTCAACGGGGCTGTTAATTCATCCTGTTGCTCACTGGGTAAATTATTCCATTTGCTACAAAAGCAGTTGGTTTAGCATACTTTTGTTCGACTTTGCAGAGTGCTGGATGCGCAGCGCTTTTGAATAAGGCTATTCATTCATTTAGCCACCGAGCTAACTGGTAGTACTGTGCCGGTATTCACCCACATATCTGGATACCATGGAAATTGTTGCTCCCTGGGTTCTAGGCATGCCTAAAATTTTAATGTAAATAGGAGTCGTTGAAACGATTTTAAAAATTGTTTCTACAGTGGTAATTTAGGTGAATTGTGTGGGACTAGGTGCGGGTATGAGGATGGCTGGGAGGAGGGGAAGCAGCAGCACAGCAGGCCACCAGGGTGCTGGGAGGTAGATGTCCTGAGGATAACTGAGGTCCGTGAAACGGGTGGATTATGGCACGTTTTGAAATATTCATTTTCCTGTATTGTAGCAATACAAGCAGGGGAGAGAGAGAGAGAGAGAGAGTAGGAAGAGGAAGACGAAGGAGAGAGAAAGAAACTACGTTTCCCGGCGTGCCCCCGCGGCCTCGGGGCGGTGCGGGAGGAGGGAAGGGCAGGGAGCTGCTGTAGGAGACGTAACATGGGCGCCTGAGGTCGGGGCGGAGGTCGGGTGGGCTGAGCGCGGGGCCGGGCGGGGGTGCGGCCGAGGCCGGTCCGAGGTGCTGGGCGGGCTGTTCCGGCCC